>JAZDUA010000952.1:0-95000 GCA_038098605.1 Gryllus longicercus
CCAATATAAACAAAATGAATATTCATTTCTCTCACCACAGTTAACATTCATACTCAGAAACGTTTCGGCGTAAGAAGAAATAATTCGCTGTTGAACATTAACGCAAATTATGTTGGACACTAACGTAGAATTTTTTTACTATTACATTAAAAAAATTGAATTTTTGTAACATTCTTCTGAAAAAAACTAATATGAATAGTTTCAGAGAGAATAGAATCACTGACAATCACGAAACCCGACGTGTGGCAACCCTGGTGCGGCGTCGGGCCGCGTAGAGTTTTTTGCGGCTGGTTGACTGATTGGGAGCGACGCGGCGCGTTGTGACACCCCCCCCCCCCCCGACAAAATATAGGAAGCGCCTTCACAAGAAAACGTCGGCGATGGCGGAATATTAAAACGCGAAGCAGGGAAAAAAGGGAGAATTTGGAGTTTATTCGGGCGGAATGCAGCCTTTGGAGAGCCCTCTTTGTCGCCGCTGCACGCACGGCGTAGAGCAGCAACGGCGCGACATGGGCGGGGCGGCGCAGGGGCAGGGAAGGGACGGGAAAGGTGAGGGCAAGGGGCGGGGAAGGAGCGGGGCAGGAGCGTGGCGGGGAAGGAGCGGGGCAGGGGAGGGTGAACGGGCGGGACCGAGGAGGGCCGGGACAGGGCCGGACAGAGGGCAGGGGCGGGGCGGAGCGGGGCAAAGCAGGACGAAGCGGGAGGGAGCGGGAGGAAGCGGGACGGAGCGGGGCGGGGCGGAGCGGAGTGAGGCGGAGCGCGGCGGGGCAGAACGGGACGGAGTGGAGCGGAGCGTGGTGGAGCGGGGCGGAGCGGGACGGGGCAGAGCGGGGCGGGGCAGAGCTGGGCGGAGCGGGGTGGAGCGGGGCGGAGCGGAGCAGGGGCGGGGCGGAGCGAGGAGGGGCGGGGCGGAGTGGGGCGGAGCGCGGCGGGGTGGGGCGGGGCAGAGCGGGGCGGGGCGGAGCGAGTCGGGGCGGAACGGGACGGAGCGGGGCGGGGCGAGGCGGGGCGGGGCCGGGGGAGGAGCGTGGTGGAGGGGGGGCGGGGCGGGGAAGGGCGGCGCGGGCGGAGCGGGGCGGGGCGGGGCGGGGGCGGCGCGGGGCGTGGCGGCGCGGGTCGTGGCGGGGCAGGGCGGGGCGGAACGGCGTGGGACGAAGCGGGGACGAAGCGTGACGGGGCCGGGGAGGAGCGTGGTTGAGAGGGACGGAGCGGGGCGGGGCGGAGAGGGTCGGGGCGAGCAGGGTAGTGTTGGGTGGGGTGTGGTGTGCCCGCCCGAGGCTCGGAGACAATTACGCCAGCTCCAGGAAAGCACCTGCAAGGAGTAGCGTGGCGGCCCGCGCAGACATGGCATGCTTGAAATAGACTACGCTCCAAGTCCCTCGTTCATTCGAATCTGGTACATTCGCGCGAGTGAGTAATTAGTGTTACGGTGACGGCAACTAATTTGATTACAGCATGTTTTTGTACGCCACAGCAGACCGCACTATCGATCTTCTGCGCATGCGCAGATGCACAAAAGCGATGTGAATCTTGAACTGCGCATGTGCAGAAGATGGATAGTGCTGTTCGCTATAGCGTGCAAAAACTCCCTCATTAATCCTATAATCTAAGGTCTCGACATATATTTAAGTGTAGCGCACGTAAGTGTGTGTGTGTGTAAGAAAGGAGTCAACAAGGCGAGGAAGGAAAGATAGCGCACTGTTGGTGATCAGATTCTTGGAGAACAACACTGGCATCGCGTGGTATTCATAGAATTAACCATAAAAACTTCCGATCAGAGCAGCCGTCCGTTAGAATTATCTCCAGTTACGGTTGGAGTCGCTAAGTAGCTAGCGACGAAAATCCGCTAACGGCGGGGCGTGGTCTTCGCGGTCCGGAATGCTGTAGAAGAAACTGGTGTGGGTATTGTGTTCTGACATACACAGACACTCCCCTACATACATACATACATACATACATACACACACACACACACACACACACTTACCTGCGCTACACTTTAATATATGTCGAGAGATTAGATTACAGGATTGATATGCCGTGATCTACTGAAATACTCGCAGTACTTTCAAACATTTCGCGTACAAATGCAGAAGACACATTCAGTGGCGATGAGGCAACAGGGGAAGCACTTCCCCGTTAAGGTGGCTCCTCACATTAGGTTTTTGGCGAGTAGCGAGCGACTGCTCGCCGACTTCCGAGTAAGGTGGATGGGAGGCTTGCTATTTGCCGAGCGACCGAACGTTCGGTGCTTGCACACCCATCGCGTGTACACAGGAAGCGAACGTTCGCAGGGCGCAACAGCTACTCGGAATTGGGCCGAAAAGTAGCTCTGTATCTGCGGAATGTCGAATGTGTGGAGCCATCTTTACATTCGGCTGACTGGTTATTAGACATCAACGCTATAAAAACCATATCTACAGATAAAACAAACAACATTCGTAGTTGTAAGTAAACTGCATCTCCAGTATCTAAGTATTTCAATTGTGTCTAAAGAGAAAGAAAACATTTTCTTATAATTTTAATAATTGTTCGAGTAATTAGTTTAATATTTTTATTATTTTTTTAAGTTTTGTATTAATAATGAAGAATAAGATTGAAATTTTGTAGAATTCATGTTCTCTGTAAATGTAATGAAAAAATACGAAAGAAATCCATTATTTGGGAAATATTCAATCTGCAAGAATTTTCACGGGAATAATAACGATTTATCACGAATGAAGGAAATGTTTGGCTCGCTCGTATTAGACGTTATTTACTGATAACATCTCTCTGATTTCAGTAGTGGCTATAAAAAAAAGAAAACAAAATATGTAATATTTTTATTTTATTAAATATTAACTTCCTACACCAACTAAAACACCTTTGAAATTAGGATTTTAATTTTTCTACCTTTTTTTACCATTAACTTCGATAAAATTTGCTGTACAATTTCTACATAGTGGGATTCCACTGATTAGAATTTATAATGTTGCGGGAAGTTTAAGTCAAGTGAGTGATATTTATTCAAAGCATGAACTAACCATTAAAGAGGCATAGGCAAAAACTTGACAATCCACATCGGATGTAAGAAAACGTCAGATATTTTTTTTACAGCGAAAGCTTCAGTGGTGGCTTTTAACGTGCGTGTAACTTTTAAGACTGCGAGGCAGGTTCCTCAGATGGTTTTCCTTAATTATCGTACCTTTTTCTCTCTAATATTAAGAAAGCGTCTCTTTTACTATCGGAAGTTTACTTTTTGAGAAGTTTATCTGTACTCCACTTTGAATCATACACAAATCAGTAACACCTGCTCAGCTCCTCAACATTTACGGCAATATTATTGCGGTTTTATTGTTGTTCATTTATGTATATTCACAAAAGTTTTTCCCTTCTTTGTACTAAATTATCGATAGTATTTCGGCTGAGGCCTCGTTCATTGTATCAATGTACATGTGGGTAACGGCTTCCCGCTGAAATGGCTCACGGCAACTGCGGTTGCCACTGCAGCGTCTTTGTCCTTGAGGTTATAGGGTTCGAGTCCCCATTGTTCTGTAATTTTGTCATTGTCTAGATAGGTCAAATTCAACTCCGCTAAGGAGAGCTTTCTAGCTGACGACCTCTCTTTTCGATAGTTTTTGGTGGTTTCTCCGCTCAATATTATGCGAATGACAAAGCGCTGCCGGGGTAAGTACTTATTTTCCCAAGTGGTCTTCCAACTTGTGTGGAAATATAGTGCGTTTATGTGTAAATGTATGTAAGGGAAGAGGAAATGGATGAGAAAGATGAAGGAAAGATCGAGCGGGGTCCGTGGCCCGTGTGTTAGGATAATGCTAAGACATTCACCTCGAGTTGATCGGAGAAATGGAAAACTACGGATCGTCCCTGAATTCTCCTTCAGGCAGCACTTGAATTCGATTCTCACCGATAGATCAATAGGATAAAAATGGTGTGAACCGACTTCATGTTGATTTGCCAGGCTGTTTCTGTTACAAACACAATATAACGCAGAAATGATAGTGCTCACAGAGTAAACATTTAACGATAAGGAAGTTTTTGTAAAGCAATATCGTGTCCAAATCTATGAAATCATAAAATATCGTAGTGATAAAAAAGCATTTATTGGTCAACATGAAGAGTTACGCTGTACGTTGTTCTGAATGTGCGGGTACGTGAGAAGAACAAAAATGCAATTTACCAAAAACAAAATGGAAACTTTTAATATTGTTTGAGCTTTACTGGCACCCAATTACAAGGCGGAAAAAAAGAAAAACTTCTAAGAACTATTATTTGTCATAAGCTACATGCTTATTTAGCAAAAAGCAAACATTCAATCTCTCTCTTATTCAAATTGTCTCAATGTTAATAGTTGAAACCTGTCATGCAATAACTCGTGAAAAACACATAATTTGCTGCAAGTTTGCTCCATAGCCATTAATTATCGAAAGGTCACACCTTTACTTCACAGTAATTTCTCGGCTAATATCGTTGCGGAAAAAAATCGAAGGTCAGTAAGATTTTATGACAAGAACTAGGTGAGAAAAAACATGCCTCACCGACACGAAAAAAACAACACTACATTGCAGGTGCAGGTCACTTACGGCAATGAAAGCGCAAATGAAAGAAATATGATTATATATAGATATGATATATTAAGAAATATGATTATTAAGAAATATGATTTATTTTCCACTTTGTGTGTTTTATGAAACGCAATACGATACTCTTTTAGGTTGTGCATCTAATGCAACACGGCAAAAGTAGCAAAATATCAGTAACAAAATGTCGCAACTAAAATGGCATAATATCGGCCCAAGTTTTGAGTACAGTCGTCTACTTTAATTGCTCGCTTGATTGAATGATTGATGATTCTAGGCACGTGAACGACTATGGTCATTAGTCCCGCAAGTGTAGTGCATGTCTTCTCGGGAGGTGGCGGCCATCTTCCCCTGCTGGACGGTGAGATTGGCGCCCACCTGGTCGTCGTCGGCTGTCGGGGTTTTCCCAACAATGTATCTCTCACCAGCAGGGCTCCGCCCCACCCGGGCCAAGCTCTAAGCTCCCGACCGGGCTTCTGGGATGTGTGGTGGTGCAGTGCATGTAAATGTAAGTGTGTGTAAGTAAGGGGTGATGATAGGACAAGGAAAAGAAAGGAAAGATTGCGCGCGGTCCGTGGCCCGTTTTTGTAGGGGTACTGCTCCGACGTTCGCCTGGTGTTGATCGGAGAAACCACGGAAAACTACCGATCAGAGCAGCCGAACTCTAGAAGTCTGCTCCAGACAATGACTGAATTCAACCTATTTATGACTCTAGTGTCGAAAATTCTGGCACCGTCGAGACTCGAACAGAGTACTTGCTGGTTAGAGGCACTTCCGTGCCATCCGTTGATGCCCTGAGTCACCTCTCCCGGTACTTTGATTGCGTTATTGTTCTTTAATGACATTGTTTTTTGTCAATACCATGGATTATCGTCTAGTACATCATCTAGGGTAACCGCTATAAATCTATAAATTTCCTCCTTTGGAAACAAATTTATTCTCTGCGAAAGCCTCCCCCAGATCGGTTAGTGTGTCTGATGATGCTGTCATTTTGATTGTCCAATCATTCGACAGATTTTAAATCTGTATTCCATGAAGGCTATTCCGCTGAATTATTGAAGTGCTGAGCTTTCTGGCCGGCGAGTGTAGACATGAAAGTGAAGAGGAAGAAAGAAAAGGAAAAAAAGTACCACCAAGGTTGCGTCGTGTCTAATAGTTAGAATCTTTACAATCACAGTTCCAAGTCAGTCGTGAACATACTTTTAGCTAAATAATAACGTTGAATAAAAACACTTTTATGAAATAATCATCGATAAAAATCAACAAAAGCTAACGCCATTAGAAAAGCTCAAATTTAACAGAAGAAACAGAAAGGAATATTAATTACACGTCCGCGCTCACATTTTATTGAGGATCTTACGACGCGTTGCAGCTATTTCCAAACTTAGAAAAACTCGAATAAAGGCCCGAGCGGCCGGGCGCGCCGCTGCATACGTCACGGAAGGCAAATTAACCCCCTCGCACCATCTGGCGGAGGCTGCGGCAGTCGTTTAAGACGCAATTAAGACACGAAGGCCCAACAAAGCCGGATCGCGGGGCTGCAGGAGCCCGGCGCAGGCGGGAGTGAGGGGGCGAGGCGGGCGAGGGGGGCGAGGGGGCCGAGGGGGCGAGGGGGGCGAGGGGGATGAGGGGGACGAGGGGGGGAGGGGGCGTGCCTGCAACGGCGCCGTGTGTGGCCCATGCAGGCCGTGCAACACCTCGGGGGGAGCCTTTAAAATGCAAAGCACAACCTTCCTATCGGTAGTAAATGCTCGTTTTCATTCCGTATTGTTAGGAACACTGGAGGTGTTATGACAATTCAATTCAATTCAACTGATTCACAAATTAGATTGGGCCTCGCGTTGTTTTCTTCTTTTTCTGTTCATTTTAAATGAACGAGGCGAAGAGCAATAATAATTTTCCACAAGTAAATAAAATACGTTCTGCTCGTGGCTAGTTCTTGGCCAGCGTTCTCGCTTTCCATTACGCGGCCCCGGGATCGATTCCCAGTCGAGCCAAGAGTGCGTTTTCCTTGCAATGTCCCAATGTATGTTGCTGTGTGACGATGCGAAAATTCACTTCTTAGGTTGAGAAGACCGGAATACCGTGTGGGGATGTCTACGTCCTCACAACGCGTACCCACCTTACCCATGGCCGCGAGGCAAGGACTTCGCTGGTAGGCCTGAGACTGTCGCGCCAAGTACATACATACGTATACATACAAATAAAATACGTTACATTAAAACTGATCCAGATGTGTTCGGGAAAGCTCTTCTATTGTCAACTAACGTACTCACATTACAGTAAGAAAGATCAGTTGATATAACTCAATTTTTATTTTATTATTTTAATTTTAAGAAAGACTGTAGATTCAGAGATTCCGATTATTTAGTTCTTTTATTTGAATAAATGAAGTAAAATTGAAAAGGATATTCGAAAACTTCTACTGAAATCTATTTCATCACTCAATCCAAATGTTTTGATTAAGTCTCCAGTTCATGCAGTGGCGGTGAAGGTCCACGTTAACAATCTCACAACTCCAAATCTGCTATTTACTGACAAAGTATAAGTATTAATGTACTGTTTGAAAGTTATATGTTAGTAGTTTTATAATTTCGGTACATAACGATGTCGCACGAATCAATACTCAATTCTGTCATAGGTACTAAATATTTGTATGTATGTATCTATATTGCTAATTTGGCAAAAATCGATTTTATTAATTTGTCGGCTGCACGTAAAAAAATCTAACAATGTTGACTGTTCGCGCTGGATTCTGCAAGGATATAAACATGGCTTAATGTACAATAAATATAGTCTACAAATATATTCTCCATCGTATATTCATAAGTATCATCCTTAATGCTAACAATAAAAATATATTTTCTTAACTTCTCGCAATCTGATTGTGATTATCCAGAAGCGTGCTGTACTCAGAACAAACTCGATATTCGGTAAAAAGAAAACAAACTCAATCGAAACGTGTTCGTAGTGGAGCATTAAAACATTACTGCGGAACAGTTCAATACTAGCCATAAAGTAGGGACATTAAATACGTTCTACATGGTCTCCTTTTAATTAGTGCTGGATAATATGACAATAACTACCATTCATCCACTACCATTAAATCAATTCGTATTGGTATTTTGATTCTGCATTTAATCTTTTAACGGTCGTTAATGTTTAAAATCTGTTTATTTCTGAGTCATTTTATATTGAAAATAAAGATATAAGACCAATGTAATTCACATTTAAATACATATTGAATATTTTAAAGAAAAAAAACATTGAAATAAATTATAATCTTCTCCGTCTGTTTTATTTGAGCTACATCGAAAGCATATTTGCAATTCAATAAGTAAGATCGAAGATTCATAAACAGTAATAAAACCAGAAATTGTGTATAAATAGCATTAATACTAGCTAAAATCATGTAAAGGACTTACTTGTCCTGATTACACACTTGAACAAATTCATAATTAGGGGTCTTGTGACTTTCAATTTGTGTCAATCATTTAAAAAAATTATCGAATATCTTTACAACTATGTTATGAATCTCCAAATGTGATGAGATGGAAATTTAGTCTACAACCAGGCTGTTGGCATGTATTTGCATAATTAATCATGTAAGAATGTCTTTCTGTGAATTAGCTGTCACCCCATAATTTTCTAAATCAATTATTCTCTATGCTCTCTAATATTTTCATCACAATTTCGAAATTACTTTTCTGTCTTCAGTAATCATATTATAACATTTTAATAGTATGCAGTAGTATACATTCACTTCGTCCTCACAAATGACTTCGTTGCAAATTCTTTGCTCTATCACAGGCGCCACCAAACACCGTACCCTCGTCACGTACGAACGAACAGCGTATGTTCTGCCTACAGACAATTCGCGTACCACGCGCTATTAGCAAGTGGGCTTTTCAGCGAGTGCCACGCAGTATGACGGACAGACGGGGAGAGCATAGCGAGAGAGAGCGAACACCCATCGGTATTGAATTCTCACCGGATCAGGAAGTGGTCGTAATTGGTTCGGAATGGCATCTGGAGCAAATGAGGAATGAATCGGAAGTAGAATGAAAGCGAATGGGGAGCAAATAGGAGGGAGTCGATCGAGATTGAACATCGAGAGACAATCGAGAACAGATCAACAGGGAATTCGGTGATAACCAAACGCAGATCGTGAACTGATCGAGAACAAACGAGATCGATGGTTGGAAGTGGATTGAGAGCAAGTCGGGAACTGCTCGTGAACGGGTAGGAATATGATGGTACGTAAATACAATATGAATGCTTGTAGAGAATCCAATGGCAAATTTACGGACAAAGTAAAACGAACTGAAAGGTTTGGGAGACTGATAGATAAGATAATTGGGAGTTTCGAAATCAGGAAGAAACCAAGGACCGCAGGGCTGGTGAGCGATGCGGGCCACGCCTACAGCGTCATCGCTGCGCACCACGTGGCGAGCGAGACAAAGCCCAGGTTGCGGCTAAGGGAGCGGGGCGGCAGAACAGGCAAGACGGGGGTTTCATTCATTAGTGATTTCGGATGGGTCAAATGCTGTCACGAGTCCCATAATTGTAGTGCAAGTGTTATTGCGGGAGGTGGCGGTGTTCTTCCCCGATGGATGGCGAGATCCGGCGCCGACCTACCGCTGGCTAATGGGGTTTTCCCTAACCAGGCAGCTTCCATCAGCGGGGAACCGCCCCAGCCGAGACTAGCTCCAAGCTCGTCGCATTTAAGTTCACGTTTGTAAGTAAGAATACAGATAGGTCAGAGAATGGGAAGGGCGCGCGGTCCGTGGCCCGTTTGTAAGGGTACTGCTCCGGCATTCGCCTGGGAATGATGCGAGAAACCACGGAAAACTACCGATCAGAGCAGCCGGCCGCTAGAATTCTCTTCGAGACAGTGACTGAATTCGACCTAGCTCTCTGGGAGGTGTCGAAAGTCGTGCCACAACCGTCAGGATGAGGACATCCCGGTAGGAGGCGGTGCAGTGACATCAGTTGATGCCCTGAGCCACCTCTCCCGGTGCGAGAAGGCGGGGTTAAGGGGTAACGGAGTGGAGAGCGGCGGGGAGAAAAATGGTGCAGCGGAGAATGATGGGAAACGAGATGGGGTGGGTTAGAGTGTCAGGGTGAAGAGAGGTGAGGGGTGAAGAAGTTGATGAGTAGGTGAGAGTGATGGGATGTGGGGTGTGAAAGCGTGGTGGGATAGAGGTGGTTCAAAACGCAGCAGGAGACGGGATAGAACGGGTCAGGGCAGCGGGGCGGGGATGGACGGGGGAGTGCGGGGCGGGGCAGGGCAGGGAATGGCGGGGCGGTTGGCAAAGTGGAGAGGTAGCGGGCGTGGTAGTGGGACTGGGTGGCGGTGCGGGGATGCGGGACGGGATATGGTGGGGACCGGATGGGCGGGGCCGTGTGGGGTGGTCGAGGCATGGAGGGGGGGGGGCGAAGTGTCGTGCCCAGCTGCGTGTCGTGGTGGCGGCGGGGCGAAGGTCGCACGCCGCCTTGCGCGCAACTGAGGCCCGCGCCTCACGTTTTACGACCTCTGCCCGCACGCCGCGCCACGCCGCGCCACGCCGCCGTGCCAGGCGCACGCCAGATGGGGCGGCCGCCGCACGCACGGCCACCGCCCGGCCGCCACAGGTGGTCGCCCCCGGAAGGTTAATGGGATTGCACCGGCACTCGCTCTGTCCCAAAGGACGTGCGAACCGTATTGGTATCCGTAATACGTCTCCTCTGAAATCTGCATAAGGACGTATACGTATTGACAAACTTCTTACTTTTTTTCTTTTATCTGCGTTTCCACCTGTCAGCGATTGACTCTTTTTTTGCGGTTCCAGCCTTCTTTCTAGGCCGTTGTCCTTCCGTCTTTCACGCATGGTTTCAATTATTCCCGATTTCCAAGTTTTACGAAGGCTTCCTCTTTTCTTGGAGGGGACGAATCGAGGATATTCTTAGGTTATCTCGAGTCTCACATACTTTTTGGATGATCATACCATTGAAATGTTTTACTTCCTAATCAGTCCATTTGCTGCATCCGTTCCCTGATCCGCACTTTCTAATTTTCTGCATTCTAGAAATTCTACAGCTCTTTCGTAGTCCAGCCATTTCCACTACACGCAATTTCTGCTTCTGACGTTCGGCCAGAGTCCAACTCGAACGTAACTTCAGGAAATAAATTTATGGACCTGAGCGTCTCTGGCGGCGGGCGAGTGAGAGATGATGCGGAGAACTGGCGAAGGAAGAAGGGTAGAAGAGTTCTGGCGAAGTGGGGAAGACGCGAAGGACTTTCGTGTAGATATAGAGCTACACCTGCGTCACAGGATGTCTGTAGGGACCATGGGGTCTATGGGGACGATGGGAACCAATAAGCATTTCGCTTCCGGCAACTAATCCTGCAACCGCCGCCACTGCCTTTGCCTCTGTGGGCTCTGTCAAAATTTTATCTTTTTCCCACTCTTCCGAGTGTTCCTTGGTGAACGAATCAATTAACGAAATAATGCGACCGTTCTCTATGATCAACTCCGTTGGGGTACACATATCTTTTGATTACCTCCAACCTCATTTTTCGTGCGGGTAGAGGCGCGATAGAGGCGTGGTAGGGAGAGGCGGGTAGGGGCGGGTAGAGTCGGGTAGGGGGTTGGAGGTATGGGGGAAGGAGCGGGTAGGGGCGCGCAGGAATGGGTAGTGGCGGGTAGAGGTGGAGGTGCGGGGAAAAGGCAGGAAGGGGGGTTGGAGGTAGTGGCGGGTAGGAGGGAAGAGGCGGGTAGGGGCACGTAGGAGCGGATAGGGGCGGGTAGAGGAGAGGGCTAGTAGAGGCAGGTAGGGGGTTCGGGGTAGGGGCGGGTAGAGGAGGGGAGGGTTAGTGGAGGCGGGTAGGAGGGTAGGTGGTAAGGGCGGGTAGGACCGGACGGGGACCGCCAGGCAGGAACTTTACAACACCTTCACGGACGCATGGATATTTACTGCGGCCGCGGCGTCTGATTTACGCGCAATAAACGTCCGCCCGCCGGGCACCCCCGGGGCAGTTGCTCGCCGCGCGCCTGCGCCGGAAGGACTACGACCTTGGCCGGAAATGCCCGCCACCACTGAATTCCACGCGCATGTTACCAAGACAATAATCGAAAGACACGTAATATGAGACACAAATATGAAGCGCGGAAGGAATTTATTAGATGATACAATGTGCTCTTTATTTATATAGGGCTAATTTCCGAATCTGGCTAAATTGCGAATTAGCCGGTTAAAGTTCGTATTATCCAAATAGGTTGAAAAATTTCGATGTAGAGACCTTCGCAGCATACTTCGGAGTTGAGCGGAATGAAGTGCACGTTAGCCAACACGAGTTGGCTAGGGTAAATTAGTAGGTTTCAATGATGATGAATAGCATATGTTAAGTGATGGACATGCTTAAGACCGTTGGCAGGAATTTCTAAGGTTAATATAAACAATGGGTGCAGTTTCGAGCTAGATTGTGTCGTAAATTTCTGTATCCTCATATCTATTTCGTAATCTGTAAACCACAGTTGGCGCTGCGCTACGAATTGCCACCGGTTAAGGTCTTCGACCTCCCCGATTTTCATAACAAAAACATTAATAAAAACCTGAAGTCTGTGCATTCCGTAACTAACGCATTTTATGCCTGACAACTACTCGCAAACAGACAAGACGCCTCACACTCAATCACTTTAGCCAGCGCCCCACGGCCAATGACACAAGCCGAAGATATCCGACAAGATCCGCTCACTTTAATCATAAATATTTATTCATAACGTTTGGATAGTTTGTGCATTAACGGGCTAATTCGCAAATCAGCCATACTTCAGACTTTAGCCACAACGTGTACACCTAGTACAGAGAAGATTCTAATTTATTGTAAAATAATGATTCGAGATTTTAACGGAAAAAAAGATTTTGGGGGCCTTGATAACAAAAATGTTTTTCTAACACCCGTATGTTAGTCCCTCTAGCCAGCCGCCAGCCCGACACGACGAATCCTTAATTCAGCAAAGACTGTACCTATATTTGAACTGCAATCAAAATCAGAATAATCGCACAGCATTCTTTGGTAACGAAGTATTAATATTTAGATACTGTACCTACGTTTGGTATTGAATTATGAAGACAGGTTGACGAAACGTTTGGGGCTTTAAGACTAAAGAACTCATATATACAACGACTTTGTTATATCGAGTCATCAGAATAAGATTTGGATGTCTGAAAATAACGTAAGAATAGAAGAATAGAATGAATGCTAAGTTAATAGCTAAAAAGAACATGAGGTCAAGTTTGGATGAAGGCGATGACAAAGATGCCCAAGGGAATTTAATGATCTTAGAAAGTGTAGAATAAATCTACAAGATCGAGCAGAATGGTTTGTTTGTCATTTACTAAACAAAGAGAAATACATGGAAGAAAAAGGAAGAAGTACCGAAGTAAAGTGAGAAATGAGAAATCTAAGAACGCCCCCCCCCCCCAATTCGGAATGTTTTTTCCAATACATAAGCTACAGATTGATCCGAGAGGGACTCAATCAGAGTTTTCGGAGATAAACTAACGGTAACGGTACCATTTTGGCACGAACATATTAGTGTGCATAAAATTACAATAATTATTCATTTTGTTACATTAAACAATAATTGAAATGGTTTTAAATATTATTTCATCACGAAGCCATTAATTTTCTCGATATTTTATAATTTAGTACAACTTTTTTAGTTTAGTTATTTTTTAAATGTGAAATAAGGATAATATAGACATTACATATCGCTGAATAACAATTAAATAATTTAAAATTTTGACCCAACCGATTTAAACCATAGGATATAATTTTAAAAAAGGGAGACATAAGACAGATAATTTCACTCAAGAATTAAAAGTCTGTTAGCAAATATCCATCACACTTTATTACCAGACAAATTAAGAGTAGCGCCACCGTGGCTTCATTTTAATTTTGGAAATTCAAATTCAAGTTCCACAGACTATCATAAGCCACATGATTTAATAAGAGGTATACACATGAAGTTCAATCTGGAAAGCACACGAATTTTCTACATTACATTGAAATATTTGCCAAAATTTTCTCGAAGTATGAAAACAAAGAATACGGTATTTACGAAGTCATAATGTTGAGTTTTGTTAAATAATCATATAGTGCATAATGTTAGTCATAGCAATGTATACTTTATATATCTCAACAATATTATTACTCCGAAGCAATGTAACATGAAATTATTATGCATTTACGTCTTGTCACCGTCAATTTCCAATAAAGAGCAACATATGGTTTCGAAAAAATTAACAATGCAGTTACCGTGACATCAGGAGGCATCAAGTAACTACAATTGTGAAACGGTCTCAGTTTACATTCACACAAAATGAGAGCATGAGGCTGTCTTGAGGAGGGCAAGAACCAACTGACACTAATCAGACGTTTCTTACCAGCTATGCCAGATGTTTGGTCAAGAAACCGCTACGTCTCCGGAAAAAAACAAAAAAACACAGTGAGTCACACAACTAGGAGCCGCCCGCCTTCGTGTGGTTTGGCGGATTAGGGGCGGCCGGAGGGAAGAAAGTCGGTGTGGTGGGGAAGGAAAGCAGTTATCTAGATGATAATGTGAGGGTGGTGTTCGTATATTTTTAGAGCGCTGGTAAAGGCAAAAACGAAAAATAAATAAATAAAAAAGGGCTTCGGAACCAATTTTCGCATAACACTGATTTGACGTAGATTTCATTTGTCTCATTCGTGTACTCCTAGCCCTCCGAACCTAAGACTCATTTTTCATTGTTCCTTTATTCGACTCTGTTACTGATGATCAGTGAGACGCAGGATAGATAATGGTGACGATAACACTAACGATTATACTATAGCGTTATGAGGAGCAGGAAAAAGGAAAGAAGGACAAAAACATCTTGAATGAAACCTTATGTATACTACTAATTCCATATAATTATTGACTTTCTAACATGTATATTCAAAACCAATGCGTATTTTATGCAACACATCGTATCGGACACTAAGACAGTGATATTAACCAGGAATAGTCGTTCTTCAGAACGACCATAACTCCACATCCAAGCGATGAGCTTAATCTATCCCATTCTCACTCCATTTCTTCAATACATACGATCAAGGGGGGGGGGGCTCTCGATTACGGGATTAGCAGGAAAGGGCCTCGGGCTACGCAATTCTAGCCACAAAAAAAAAGTAAATTACGATCCTGTGGGGTGGGATCGTGGAATCTTCGGGTAACCGGGACAGTGTGTTGGTCACTGCGACCGACTTGGAGAGAACGGCGCTGCGGCAGCGGCCGTGCGTTAAAAAGAAAGCGACTGGGATCTTTTCCAGCGGCTTTTTGCTCGCGAAAACGGTCCGATTCGATCGGGCGAAGGGGAGAAGACGCTACGTGGTCTACGTGGGGCGAACGGGACCGGAAGCCGCTGCCGTGCGGAGGAGAGCGGGCGGACGCGGCGAAGACGCTTTTTGCGCCCTCTTCTCTCCCCCTTCCCGCTCGATACACGCCGTTAGCCTTCCGCCCGCTACTCACGCGTGTAGCTAGGTCAAAGTAGTTGAATTGTAGTAGTTGGAATTGGATTGTCGTGACGTGTTGTGAAGTGTAGTGCAATAGAGACGTAGAGAGAGAAGTGAAGTGCAAGTGAAGTGTAGTGAAGTGTAGTGTACTGTAGTGAAGTGAAGTGAAGTGAAGTGTATTTACAAAGTGTATTTATTAGTTAAAAATGCCGTGCAGAACAATCATAAAATGTGGAGTTAATGCCGTTCATATCTTATTTTTATTTATTTATTTGCATTGGACCATTACAGGACCCTTTATTTTTATATTATTATTATAATTATTATAATAATGTTAATGTTAATAATGTTTTAAAATTACATTGTATTACTATTCCTAGTTGTAATATGCAAATTGTAGTGTCCTGCGACCAGTTTGTACTCCTACCTGTAGAAATAATAAATCCATCTATCTAAATATCCGGGAGAGATCATGTCCCCATCGGTGACGGGCTGAGGTGAGAGCAAGGTAATCATGACCCCTTCAAACTATTTTTCTTGTGACTTTTCTTCATTTATTGGCAATAATTTTCACGTATGGCGAAACACCTCATGGCGAAACCTCATGGAAAAACACCTCATGGGATTTCACCTCGTGGCGAAACGAGTATCTCCATTACGTATATTTTCTTAATTGCAAGTTAACAATTTTAAATATCAAGTTTTTTTTTTGTTCAAACATGTATCTCGCGGAGACTCTGCCTCCCCCCAAAAACGTTGCTGGATCTACTCTGATTCCATGGCGTCCCCAGTCGACAGATAAATGGTTCGGAACACCCATGAACTACCACAGTAAAATGAGAAATTCCGGACAAAACACTTTATCCGCGCGTTCATGTAATTTTCACATAAAACATAAAAAACAAGTTCGAATGTAATCAGGACATTTGCGCCCTGATGTCAAACATTAGATCGGAGGAGAGTGTAGTGCAGGACATCTTTTGTGGAGGAGACACTGATTATACTATTATTTGAATTAATATTATTGTATCGTATATTACTGTTGTCAACTTGTATTGCCGAACGCTCACTTGGTCATTTTCGAATTCTGCGCGTCGGACGCTCAATGCTGCAGACAGCTTTTACTCTCATTTACTACGCTGTCCGGGTGATGCCGCGTCCATGGCAAAGGGTTCTAGACGCGGCGTCACCCGGACAGCCTAGTAAATACTGACTCCGGCCGCGGAATCCTACGCTCTCAGCTTTTACTCATTCTTTGACTCCTATATTCGTTGCCAGGAATAGACATTTCATTTTATTCGTTACTTGGATCATTCTCTGCCTCAACAAATATGGAATCTTACAGAACGAAAATTGTTGGAGTATGTATTTTTCAGAACTAGTGCATGAAAACATTTCACTCGCCTTCCCAGTTTTGGGATTCGAACTTATAATTTGGGGTACGTTAAATGTTTCTGCAAGTTTTTTTTTTAATTAATTAGCACCAAATTCCTCTTTCCTTCAAGAAAAATACTTCATTAAAATTATTGTATTTTTACGGTAAAATATCACTATTAAACAAAAGCATTTTGTTCTCTCCCTTGGGCAAATGTTTTGCTTGTGGTGGAACCGAGGAAAGTCGGACAGCCCCAGTTTCCGAAAATCCAAGATAACAAAACGTTCTTTTTTTTTTCCTCGCCTCTCCAAATACGCCTGCAGAAGAGCCGACACGTACTACGAGTGCTTCACACGTGAAAGATTTATTAAAAACACGCTGAAGTGAGACTTTCAACAGCGGACCGTGTTATCGACGAGACTCTCCTGAGGCACCTGTCAGCGCCTGTTCAAGTGTTATTGGACACGCGCGAAGCAATCTCAAAAAGCCAGTATTTCTTTAGAAATCCTGTCCAAAGATAAGCATCGCAGACCGCCCCTTTGTTGTTTTTTGAGCGGGGGTCGCAGAGCATTTTAAACACATGCCCGTCGCTTTGTGGCAGGCGGTAGCGCCCGCGGCCGCCTAACCGTAACAAGGTGCTGTTCAAGTGTGAAATATTTCCAGCCTCCGCGTCAGGCGGCTTCACGCGTGTTTGCGGAGACAAAGGGACAGAGTCGCCGCCGCCGCCGCTGCCGCGGCTACCGCCACCACGGCACCATCGCGGCCACCGCCACCGCCACAGCCAGCGCCACCGCCACCACCGCCGTTACCGTCACCACCACCAGCTACGCTACCGTCACCGCTAACGCCGCCGCCACCACCACCACCGCCATTGCCACAGCCAGCGCCACCGCCGTTACCGTCACCGCACCACCTACGCTACCGTCACCACCACCGCCACCGTTACCGCCGCCGCCCTCGCCACAGCCACAGCCGCCGCTGCCGTCGCCACCGACGCAACCACCGCTGCCGCCGCCACTGCCACTGTCACCGTCACCGTCACCGTCACCGCCACCGCCACCAACGCCGCCACCGTCACCACCGCCACTACTGTCACCGTCGCCGGCATCGTTACTACCGCCGCTACCGTCGCCGTCACCGCCACTGCTACCGCCACCGTCTCCGCCGCCGTCTCCGCCGCCGTCTCCGCCACCGTCTCCGCCGCCGTCTCCGCCGCCGTCTCCGCCGCCGTCTCCGCCGCCGTCTCCGCCGCCGTCTCCGCCGCCGTCTCCGCCGCCGTCTCCGCCGCCGTCTCCGCCGCCGTCTCCGCCGCCGTCTCCGCCGCCGTCTCCGCCGCCGTCACCTACACCTCCAACTTCGCCGCCTCTACCTCCGTCTCCGCGACCGCCGCTCCACCGCACGAGCTCAACGCCCATCCAACATGACCACCGTGCCGACGCCAGCGTCAGTCGCCTCCGTCTCCCCAGGCGCCAACGTTCCCACTTTCTACTGCTACTTCGCTTCCACTTCTGTCACGTGATTGTTCACGTCAACGTAGAAATTGTAATCTATACAGATGCCGTCTTATGCCCGAGCAGTAGATTCTACCTCCCAACACCGAAATATGATGTTTTTAGGCATTTTCGAAGATTGAGCTGCGGACAAGTAATACTACAACCAACCCTCTTTACTCACATATTCTTTGACTCCCATATTCTTCCTATATCCCTTACTTCTCGCCTACAATCCCTCATGAGCTCCCAACATACCCCACGTCCTCCTACCACCAACTCTCCCATTCTCGGCCCCAGTCTCACCACTACCCCTCATCTTCCCTTCTTCGAAGGAACCGCCATAATTGCAACCGCTAACCCCCCAGCGGCTGAAGGTTCATTGTCATATGTATACATGGATCTGACCACAGTCGGCTGCTTTCTCTGCATTCATAATGACACGAATTAACTCTTCCACGACCACCTTCAGAAGTTGAATGGTTCTTAATTTTCACTTCAGATATTATTTAAATGTATAGATTATATTTAAATTTACATGCAAATTATAAATTATAATACAATTTTAAAATAATGCACATGTAGTAGTTGCACATGTCGTTAGTGAATGTTACTTCTCAAATGTGATTGTTCACGTGAACGCAGATATTATGAACACTATACAGTTGTCGTCTTGATGCCCGAGCACTGGAATCTATTCCCTTCACCGACATAACATTTTGGTCATGTTCGAATTTTGGGCAGCGGATGCTCAATGCTACCAACTGCTTTTACGCACGCTCTTTGACTCCTGAATTCGTTGCAAGGTTTAGGCACATCAATCCTTCATTTTATTAGTTACTTGAAGCATTCCCTGCCTCAACAAATATGGAATCTTATAGAACAAAATTGTTGAAGAATTTAATTTTTCAGAACTCGTGCATGGAATTTTTCACTTGCTTTCACTGTTTTTTTGTTTTATGTTATTGAAACGTGTTATTTTGCGGTACGCGTTCTGCAAAGTAGACTTTCTCGTACAAATTGCAGAGTAATTTTCAGATTGGTGAACACGAATGTACTGTTTCTTTATCCATTCTTGCAATTTACCTACACAAAGAATGTGATTCCTGATTATTAAAATCATTGTAATTTATTCCCATTATAATAATATACTACTTCTGTACCTACCGTATTTCTAATATTTTAAAAAAAAATCATTAAATCTGTAAAATATCTCTAGAACATTTTATTTGAAAGTAGATGTGATATGCAATTTATCGATTTCTCATTTTCATTTATATTTTCCCTTATTTGTTTTATTAATTCGTTTTTTTTCTCCATAAATAACTCTTTGCTAATACTACGATTAGGCAAAAGGGACTCACCCATGAGAGAATGTGTTTAAACATTTGAAGCCCAGGTTTCGTAGACCACGATTTCTGGTATTCTTCAAATAATCGCGGAAGAGTTCGTTTATGAACCGTCAAGTATGCCGAAATTTTCATAAACAAACACGCGAAGCCATTGCGTACGTAAGTTCCCGGGAATGTGGTGGGAGTTCGTCATCGTAGTTCATAACGGGCCGTAAAAGTGAACCTGCCACGCGGAAAGAACACAGGAGAAGGCCGCTTCTGGTGACATTAAAAACCGTCTCATTCAACAGCGCCGCTCATAAATTGGCCGACGTTTATTTAGTCTAGAGAATCCGGCCATTACTCATCGCCTGTTATAACAGCACAGACGTCTAAATACACAATGCATAATTGTTTATCCAGAACAGGCAGCGTCTGGGGGCTCGCTCGTATAGAAGGCGCGGCTCCAGTGTTTTCTTGACTAATGTCCGACAGGTTCCTGGAAACGGCGTTGTCTTCCAGTTGCGTTTCCCGCCCGATTGGAAGACTCTCGGAAGAAAAGCGTTTGAGGAAAAACAAAAAACAGTGAGAGTCCCATTGAAACCCAGCATTTGAAGTCAAGTGAACTCATTAGCATAGAATGGTATGTTTTACGAGTTTTATATTTTATATTCTTGTTGTGCTATTCAGAAGATACGTAATTATGAAGTGGCTGTCGACAAAATTGCCTATAAAGTAAGACTTTTTTAAAGACATTTAATTTTTTGTATTTGAAAAGTATTAAAACTAGTATTATAGAATATGTTAATATTCTCTGTTATAGAAAAGTGTATATTTTTGTTACGATTATTTCATTATCCACAACTACTCATTCTGCTGGTTACTATCAATAAAAATATTATTATTATTATCATTATTATTATCATTATTATTATTATCATTATTATTATCATTATCATTATTATTATTATTATTATTATTATTGTAATTAATTATAAATGAGTCAGGTAATTGTAATGTTTTCCAATCTTTAAATGTTTTCTTATTTCAATTTGATGATAAAGTTATATGGTATTTAATTATCAGAATACATCAGTAACGCATTTGACACGAATCAAGGTCTCACTATCGTTCACTATTTCTTTTTATTGAAGGAATGACTTAACAAAAATGAATAACACTCCTATGTAAACAATGAACATGTGTCATTTCATGGGCGTATACCATTCGTATGATATACACCGTATTCAATTGGCCAACAAAAAGTTTGTTGCCAGATTTGTTGCTTGCTGATTTCTGATCGGATGCTCGATTTTTTTTTCTGGAGGATTTATTTTTCCTTCAATCTCCATTGTCAAATTTCATTATTTAATCTTCTCATATAGTGAGTGCGAAGAAATATTTGAATAAAAATACCTTTTAAATAGTTTGAGTAATTAAAATCAAATTGTAACATTGTATAAATTTATTCACTAATACGAATTGAAATATATATCGTCAAAATTAAAGGTTGCAGTTGAAATAAAAGTGATTGTTATCTATCACATTTGTTACTATGAGGCAAAGATGAAAGTAATCCATTGAGACAGAATATGCTTTTCAAGCTCTTGCATTTCTGGGTCCATTTCTTGTCAATATTTTTCAATACTCTAGTAAGCGTTTCTATCCTACTCATTCCCCATGGTTGCGATCTTACATGGTGTGGCGTCGTTAACACGAGGGCCAAACAAAACCGTTAGGCGGTGAAAGTGCGCTGCGGGGAGGAAAGGGTTGAGCCTGTACATCCGGGATTTGGCGCTCTGGCAGTTGACGCGCAGACAGCGTGGCAGAGCCAAAAATAACCATAGGCTGTAAACTCCTAGGAAGCTGTCTAGCGAGCCTTGTGGGGTGGGGGCGTATCCCCCCTCCTAGAGGCTGGCGACAGCGAGCGAGCCTACCTGGGAATCTTGTGTGGTGGGGGCGTATCTCCCCCCCTAAGACCATGGCAAACGAGCCCTCGCTATGACAGCGGGCGAGCCTATCTAGGGAACTTGTGAGGTGGGGGGTGTAGCCATCAGCTATTTAACGCGGCGCCAGCTGCGCCCGCGTTCTCATTCAGTTTACATCAGAGGGCCTAGTACGCGTAGGTACAGGGAGTGTAAGAGTGGGGGCGAGATGTCCGGAGAGTAAGGGCCAGACAATCTCGGGTGCTTCGTGCACGTGGTTCGCCAGACGGCGACCGGTTTTAATTTTGGCATCAGGTCATGTGACGGTAAATTGTCACGGGACGGTAATTGTCCGACGGCTCGCATCACGTGTAGCTTGGGTTTCTGCGGTAAAGCAGGGTATTGGAAAGAAAAGGTTGCCGGAGTGTTTTATTTAAGCAATTTATTGTATCTAGTCTGTAACTTTTCAATATACTATTTTTATTTTGTTTATGTGAATTTATTCTTTTTTTCACACTACGTCACAAATGGTCATGAAATCGTGACGTAACCACTCGCCTTGCTCGGCTCTTACAGACGGGAACTCGTACTTTTTCTTAACTTCTCAGAGAATCTATCAAATTGAGCGTATAGGAAATAATAGTTTTACGTGTGTTACATCCCAGTTCATGAAATGCTGACAACATATAAGCTACGTAGTTAGTACAGAAAAGGTTGTGTTGTATTAAATTCCCCTGCGAAACGAATGAGAATCATCCTATTTAGGAACTTTGGGCACAGCTTAGCTTCAAGCATTCGACAGCAATATCGATCTTCTGCGCTTGCGCTATTCGAGTTCATCACTTGAGCATCTGCAGATGCGAAGAATGTCCATATTGCTGTTGACTGCTGTACGTCACGCTGTGCATTAGTCACTTGAATTTACTTTTGGTTCACACTGCTAATTCCTAGAAGTGGGTTGTCAGAGAATGCTAATTTGTTTTTTTCAGTTTTATCGCCTTCAGACTTTCGCCTTCGCCTTTAAGACTTCAGCGCCTGTCAGCTTCATATCGAATATTCCTTTCAAAAACTGGAAACTGATACTTAATGTTATTTTATCAGAGTATACAGTAGGTCGAAATGTAAAATACAAAATTCATTTGGTTGGAAAAGGACGCTGAAATTTTAATTTCATTTATACTAGGTCATGTACTAGAAAGCATTTTTCATATTTGAAATAAGAGTTAGAAAATAAGAAACAAAAAAATATCATCATTACAAACAACAAAAATTCAAAAGTATAAATGTTGAGATTTGAGCTCCGAGAAAAAAAAAATATTTGTAAAGTTGACCATAATATTTTAATAAAGTTCTCTGACTCGTTTTCACGAATCTGAATATATTCTATCAATCGAAGTCCTGTTCTAATATTAATTCTCGATTAACAAGTTTTCTCAATTTTTTTGTTATTCAAGAATTAAAACCCATCTTTATTTAAAAACACAAAATATGAGGAATGATTCAGAATTTCATTACTAATGCTCGAGATACCATAAGAACCAGAGATACCAGAAAATGTTCGAAGACAAAAGACTTAAATAAAAGAGTTGAACTTGCCTTCACATCGTTGGCATAATGAACATCGTCACTTGTAATAACACATTACTGGGAGGAACACCTTTTCGAAAGACAATGATTAAAGCGCTTGGGGGTAGATCCGACACGTACTTACGGTCTAACGACTACAACCTAATGCAACAAGACGCTCTTCAACACCTCTTTTTACAGATTTTCCTTTCAACTTTCTTTTGTGAGCGTTATTCTTTGATGAGTATTACCCCTTCATTTGCGCTCATATGTGAAATTATGTTGTATAATGTTAGTGTAACAAGCGTGGGTAGCGCAAGCATTAATATATATGTCCCCTCCCCCTACGCCTAAGATCACGAGCAAGTCATTCCGACGAAGTTCTTCCAAGGAAATGTTCAGGCATTTTCGCCCGGGCGCTTTGTCCAAAATCAGCTTCTTTGTCCACCAAAAATCGGCTTTGTCTATTGTTAACCCTGGTATCTGCGGTGGCAAGCAAGTTGGCTGTCCGACAGCGACTTTATGATCGATGAACACAGCATATCGGAATGCCCGGAAATCTACTAGACCGGACATTATCTCAAAAAAAAGTTTTATCTCAAATGTTTTTCTAACATCATCAGGAGTTTCTCAAGGCTCATATTTGGGACCATTATTATATTTACTATAAATAAAAAAGATATATAAAAAACTCCGGTTATAGGGCACTTCGTTATTTGATAAATCCAGACCCGTCTTCCGGTTTGTCTCTCGTTCGAACTGCTATGGTCATTAGTGAAATTAGAGCAGGGGACGTTTTATTCCTGGAGGTGGGGGTGATTAATTCCCAATTGAATGGTGAGATCCGGCGCCGAGACTCGGGCTAGTAGGGGAGTTCCCCTCCACGTATCTCTCTCGGCGGGTCAGCGCCCTGCACGGGACATGCTGCAAGACCACGGCTGGTCCCTCAGCATAAGTGTAAATGTACTGCCTCTAAGTGTAAGTGTGTAAGGAGAGAGGACACGGCAGGAAGGGGAAGGAAAGAGCACAAGCGGCTTATCGCCCATTTGTTACGGCACTGCTCCAGCACTGAGTAGTTTTGGTCGGAGAAACTACACAAAACCACCGAACCGAGCAGCCGGCCGCTAGAATTCTCCTCCTCCAGTCAATTCGATCTAGCAATACAGCCACTGTTGGAAATCCGCCATCGTGGGAACTCAAACCTTAGGTCCTCCCGGTCAGAGCCACTGCAAAGGCAGCGGCAATGCCGGTTACGAGCTACACTCCGCCGGTGGACATTTCCTCCTTCGTTTATCATCCATCGTCAGCACATGCTGAACCACGCGGCACTTGGCGCTCGCACGCAACGGCTAATCAATGGGGCTGGTTAATCAATGGGGGGCGGGGGTGGGGACGGGGGTGGGGGTAGGGGTGGGGGCGGGCGCAGGGGCGGGCGCGGGGGCGGGCGCGGGGGCGGGGGGCGGGGGCGGGGCGGGAGCGGGGGCGGGCGCGGCGGCGGGCGCGGGGGGCGGGCGCGGGGGGCGGGCGCGGGCGCGGGCGCGGGGGGCGGTCGCGGAGGCGGGAGCGGAGGCGGGGGCGGGGGCGGGCGCGGGGGCGGGCGCGGGGGCGGGCGCGGGGGCGGGCGCGGGGGCGGGAGCGGGGGCGGGAGCGGGGGGCGGGAGCGGGGGGAGCGGGGGCGGGGGGCGGGCGCGGGCGCGGGGGCGGACGCGGGCGCTGGCCGCTGACGAGGCGGAAGCGCAAAAAGCCTCTCTTTAACTTGACACCTCCGCTCGCCCTCCGCGGCCCTCGCTTTAATCACCGCCGGTGCACGCGGAGGCGCTCACGAAGGCGGAGGCGAAGGTGGGAGGGGCGCAACAACACGCGCGCCCGCTCCTCACGCGAAGGCCCTCGGGGGGCGGACGCGGCGCGCACAAGGATCAAATGGGCGACCGCCACTGACCTCCGTGGACAGAGGAGTTACTCTAAGAAGGGACCATTCCGACAGGTCGGAAACAAATGAATATCATATTATGCAGTGCGATAACATTGCATGAAATAGTGATGAAGCCATTTATAAAATGAGCCAATTGTAAACAAACGCACTGACAAAATGAGTACAGGGACTCATTCTTCTCGGCGCGATGGTGTAATGGTTAGCGTATCGGACTGTTATACCCAAGTTGACGGTTTCAAACCCGACCGACGCCGTGGATTTTTAAGGGCGAAAGTAGGGGGGATATGCCGGTTCTGGACCAGGAAGTGCTTATCTTATCAGCTTATCTTATCTACTTCCGGTCCACCGCCCCCACATCCGGTGTCAACAACCGGCGCCACCAATTATAATGGCAGGAAGTGCTTATCTTATCAGCTCTTATCAGCTTATCTTATCTACTTCCGCCCACCCCCTCCTCCTCCCCCCGCCCCTCCCCCTCCCCCACCCCCCCCACTTCCGATGTCAACAGCCGGCGCCACCCATTATAATGCCCCGCCGAATGTCAACAACCCCCTCCCCCTCCCCACTTGCGCCCACCCCCTCCCCCTCCCACCCACCCCTCCGATGTAAACAACCGGCGCCACCAATTATAATGCCCCCCCCTCCCCCACCCCCTCCCCCGCCCACCCGATGTAAACAACCGGCGCCACCAATTATAATGCCCCCCCCCCCCTTCCCCCTCCCCCCGCCCACCCGATGTAAACAACCGGCCATTTATAATGCCCCCACCGACCGAGGTCAATGACCCCACCCTTGCGACCTCTGGCGGCGAATGGTGGAAGTGTGTGCGCACTCTGGTGGTGAATTGTGGAAGCGTATGTGTCTGCGCTCTGGTGGTGAATTGTGGAAGCGTGTGTGTGTGTGTATGTGTTTCAAAAATGCTCCTGCCTGAAGCGGATTCGAACCACCCTCAATCCCATTTCCTGTGTGGGAGGCGACCAGCACTTTGGCTCTGAGCTACGGTGACAACTCGAGTCAAGCTGTCTGCTTTGGGGTACTGATAGTACACGCGGTCGGGAGGCTGGCGGCCGGGTGAATGATAAGGGGGGGCAGGGGCGGGCGGCTGAGGGTGCGCGCTGCGGAAGTAGATAAGATAGCGGCGGGCAGGGGCCGCTGAGGGCGCGCGCTGCGGAAGTAGATAAGATAGCGGCGGGCAGGGTCCGGCGCGGGTGGCAGAGGACGCGCGCTGCGCAGACTAATGAGTATAGAGATACGCGCGCTCTCTAGGAGCCGGAGAACGAGATGGAGTTGTGAGCGACGTCGGGGCGCGCATTTTGAATGCACTCTATATAAGATAGCCAGCCGCACGTCTCTCACTCTCTCTCGCTCGCTCCCCCGCTGAAAAGACTTTCATAATGAAAAAAGGGAAACCCTAAAAGGCTGTGACAGGGAAAAACAAATGAAAAATCAATTCAATTGAAGGAATGTTTCTTTTTAGTGAAAACAAATGAAAAAAAATTAAAGTCATTAAATTTCATTCAAAGAATGTAAATAAGATAGAAGTTAGCAAAAAATACAAATCAAAGACGCAAATGTTTAGAATGCACACACACAATCTTAGATCCTAACTGCTTGCACTTGTATTTTCATATTGTTATACTACGCTTTAGAAGATAACAAAAAATACAGATCAAAGACGCAAATGTTTAGAACGCACACACACACAATCTTAGATCCTAACTGCTTGCACTTGTATTTTCATATTGTTATACTACGCTTTAGAAGATAGCAAAAAATACAGATCAAAGACGCAAATGTTTAGAATGTACACACACAATCGTAGATCCTAACTGCATGCACTTGTATTTTCATATTGTTATACTACGCTTTATAACCCTCTGTACATAGGCTAGATTGTCAAAACGAGTACAACCTCGAGACTGTGCTGACGTATATGGGCGTCAATCTTCGTCGCTGTGGGCTGGAGGTTGGAGCCGTATTTTCGAACGGGCAACAAAGAGACTGAATGGTTTGACGAACGCGAGTGCTGTCGCAGTGCTTACCCGACCGGATCTTGATGGAGGTGGCCGAGAGCTTCGAGGACTGCTAACACTTCAGCGTGCACCGTGAGAATGAAGTCTTCCGGTTCAGGAGGTCTCCTTTTTGTTTACTTTTATGTTAAATTGCAATAACATTGAACATGCAGGAATAAGGAACATTTATTTTACTGTGTGAAGATTTTATTAATTTTATCAAAGAAAAGTTAAAACAGCTCGGCTACTTACCGCTGCTATTTAATCTAAAGTATCTGCAATGTTATATGTTTATGGATAGAAAAAAATGAAGGCTGCAACTTAATTTGTTCTTAAACAATTACTCTAATATATTAGAAAATTCTCCATTCACTTCCAATACTTTTTTGATGCAAATATTTTATGCGAGATTGTGAAGAGTTCCTTACCTTCTTCGGGCACGCTTGTGAGCTTGTTGGGGCAAGCCGAAGCGTAGGTTGGCGCCAGATCTTCCCCGCCACCACACGTATGGCGTTGACGTGTCGGACTAATAAATGAATCAATCGACTGAAGCGAGAACCTTTATAATTTTAAATCGAATTTTTAATATGTTAATTATATTTTTTAATGAAATATTTTTTTTTGTTTTGTTTATTTTCCATGTAAAATTTACGAATTGAATTATCTTTAGATACATAGTAGTATTGAATTATGAACAAAGGTAATTATTAAAAATAAGTATGAAAATTGATTATAGTTAATATTTAAAATAATGTGTAATCACCTTTGTGAATATTGATATTGCGAATACAAGAATGTTCATTATCAAATGTATTAATTTTTTTATATTTATGGGAAGATTTAGTGTAGTGTTAATAATGTAATCAAAATTATAAAAAATGTTTACTTTTATGTTAAATTGCAATAACAATGAACTAACATGCAGGAAGAAGGAACATTTATTTTACTGAGTGAAGATTTTATTAATTTTTATCAAAGAAAAGTTAAAACAGATCATCAAAGGAGAAGTACAGTGCATCTTGAATTCATAAATACAGCCGCTCATAAATTCATTCCGGTACCACCGGTACCTAGTGATACCACCGGTATACCACCGGTATTCTAGTGAAGGAATACAAGAAAGCGAATGTACAAGGGTTTCAAAATTACTTAAGAGAACGATATGGCGAGTTTCTTAGAATAGGAGGAGGAATCGATGAAATATGGGGAGAGTTTAAAAATATTTTAGTAAATGCTGAGCAGGCTTTTGTACCCAGTAAATTATTAAAAAGTAACAGCGACCCGGAATATTATAATGCAAAGATTAGGCGATTGAAAAGAAAAACCAGAGAAGCATTTAACAACAGACACCGTAGTGAAAATCATATGACTTTATTTCGAAATTATACAAAAGTATTAGGGAAGGAAAAGAAAATGGCAGAGGAACGTCATTTAAAACATATTCTTGATGCGGAGGGCAGTAATAATTGGTCGGCATTTTTTAAATACGTTCGTAGAAGGAAAGGAAGTGAAGACGAGATTCCAGTTGTTCGTGTTAATAATTCGCCAATAATGGATCACAGGGAAAAAGCGCAGGCTTTTAACGCATATTTCAGCTCGGTTTTCAAGCAGAAATCTAACAGTATTCAGATACCAACGCTGGTAGATAGATGTAGTTTTCATATTGATGTAAATACTTTGCGGCAAAGAATAAAATTAATGAAAAGAGGAAAATCACGAGGTCCTGATGGTATTTCCACGGACATCAATAAATTAGGCGGAGAGGCAATTCTACCTTATTTAATTAGATTATTTAATGTATCAATAAACAACGCTTGCGTACCGAAAGATTGGAAGCTGGCTCTCGTAGTACCTATTTTTAAAAGTGGCGACAAGACAATAATTAGTAACTATAGGCCGGTAAGCCTTACATCAGTCGTATGCAAACTAATGGAACATCTAATTTCAAGCTATATCAGGAAAGAATGCGAGGGCAGGGAGTGGCTTTATCAGGGTCAGCACGGTTTCAGAAATGGTTTCTCATGCGAAAGTCAGCTAGTCTCACTTCTACAGGACCTAGCCGACGTAGTTGATGAAGGGAAAAGGGTCGACGCGATAGTAATAGATTTTTCCAAAGCTTTTGATGTTGTTCCACACGATCGTCTTATAAAGAAATTAATAGATTCGGGTATAGACACTAGAGTGGTAGCGTGGATAAACGAACTACTCCGAGACGGGAAACAGAAAGTTCGAATCGGTAGTAACTTATCAACCTCGAGAAGCGTCACGTCAGGAATTCCACAAGGAAGTGTAATCGGACCACTCATGTTTCTGACCTTCGTGAATGAATTGCCGACTAATTTAGCTTCAAATGTACGACTCTTTGCAGATGACTGTGTAATCTATAGGATTATCAATTCGGAGAAAGACGAGGATATTTTGCAGCAAGACTTAGACAAATTACATATCTGGGCAGAAACAAACGGCATGGAAATAAACAGTTCAAAGAGTAAGTCCATCACGTTTGGAAGGGGTCGAAGTTACAATGAATCTGCGTACAAACTGAACAATAATGTTATACCTCGAGTCACGTCTTGCAAATACTTAGGAATACAGCTAGACAGTAAATTGAGCTGGGAAAATCAAGTCAATTTCGTTGTAGGGAAAGCCTGGAAATCTTTACATTTTGTTATGCGGATACTGAAAAAGAGTACAGTGAGAGCCAAAGAACTAGCGTATATGTCATTAGTGCGACCTACATTAGAATATGGCGCAGTATGTTGGGACCCATACAGAATTTTGCAACAAAGAAATCTAGAAAAGGTCCAGCGTAGAGCATCAAAATTTACTTTCAGGGGTACCAAGAATAAAAGGTTATGGGAGTCACTCGAAAGGAGAAGATTAAAGTCACGTCTCTATGCAATGTATAAAGCGTACACAGGCCTTCGAGCGTGGAAGGAAATTCAAAGTCGATTAGGGAAACCTACATATTTCGGCAGAGCGGATCACATGCACAAAATTCAAACAAGAATTCAGAAAACGGACGTTGGGAAATATTCATTCGCGAATCGCACTATTAGGGACTGGAACAGTTTGCCAGTGACAATCTTCGATCCCTTTCCTCAAAGCCTGAGCAAATTTAAAAATAAATTAGTTTCTTGAATGTGGATATGTTATAAATATATTTAATAAAATTCAGTGTAATTACCTATGTTTTCTTTGAAATTAAGTACTATTATTATTGTTGTTATTATTATTAATGTTATTATTATCCTTATTATTATTATTATTATTATTATTATTATTATGATTATGTGCAGTGCAGTGGCGTGAAGTGCAGTGACGTTGTGTAACTGAGAGAAGCGAGTGAGTAAGAAAGACATTACAGCTCGTATTGCAGTGCGGTGAAGTGTGGTGAAGTGAAGTTAGGTGAAGTGAAGTTAGGTGAAGTGGAGTTCAATGAAAGATTGCACGGTGAAATATTCATGTGATTTTGTAGCAAGTTAAAAATGTTTTCAAACTTGCTGGAATAGAGAAGAAAACTTAAGATATTTACCGTGACAACGCCAGAACAAGTGCCACTAATACTATCAATTAATATCATTAATTATTGCAATCATCTAGAACTTTCTTAATTGGTAACAAGTACAATGTTCACCTTCTCCGACTGAATTGTTTGCAAATCAATCTGAAAAAGTCTTAGGTAATGAAGTAAAACTAATAGTACACTTACAAGGATCCCTCACCAATTCTACCACATTTCTCAAAATAACAAACCCAATAAACAACAAATCCCGGTAAAAACCGAATGAAATGTAAACACAATTTAAGACGCTATTGGCAAATGACGACCAGACATAAAAAGAAAATTAAGCAAACTGACGAGTTAAAACTAATCTAGACCAGCATAGGCAAGCCTTCAGGCTTTTCTAAAAGAAATTCACCCGTCATCTAGGCATACATACAATAAAAAGACAAAAACAAGGATTTTCACCAATAAAACTAGGTTCACAAGTGGCAAATTCTGATTTTGAGAAAACAACTCTTACAGCTGACTTCAAAAGCCGTTCAATCCAGTTGAAAACGATCACTTTCATCCACAAATAGAGGAATTCAATCAGAAACCACTATATACAGCTCCAATCAATATAAAGTACCCCATCAGAAATTAAACAAGAAATCAAAAACTAAGACATCAGCAGGGACTTTATTTCTATCAAAGATCTAAAAGAGCTAAATAACAATTCGATAGCAGACATAGCAACAATATTTAACGCAGCATGTAGAGTAGGTTACTGTCACAACGATTGGAAAATTGCAAGAGTGCTACCCTTCCGAAAACCAGGAAAGAATCCAAAAGATCCAGCGAACCATGAATTTATAAGTCTACTCCCGTCATTGACGAAACTATTAGAGAAACCGATATGAAAACGATTCATAAAATTCATGCACTCATCCCAGACACGCAATTTACATTTCGTCCTAACCACTCCACAACACATCATTACGGCTTACCGAATAGGCGACGAAGAGGGGTAGGCGGAGCGGAGAGACGGGGACGAACTGGTGGGATGGGTGGTGCGGGCCGATGAGGACGGCCGGGGAAGAGGTGGGCGTGGCGGGGCGGAGAGGAGGGGATGGGTGGAGAGAAGCGAACAGGAGGGAGGGGTGGAGTGTGCGCCGCGGGGTGCCAAGTGGGCGTGGAGATCTCGCGGCCGCGTCACGCTCTCCCCTCAGGGGCGTCACGCGCGTCCCCGGCGGCAGGCGGTCGCTGGCGGGGCAACCCCCCCCCCCCCACACACACACACACACACACTTAGCTCTTCATTCCTCGTTAGCCTGTCCTCGCATGTATCGAAGGAATTCGGGAGGGGGCGGAAGTCCGAACGAATCGAAATAACGCACCGTATCGTGATTTAGGAATGATTATTAACTATTTCAACGAAGTCAGAAATCACACAGAAGTTGTAGTATAATTACAAAAATAATTTAATGGTGGTAAATTGACTTATAAAAATCACAATAAAAATTCAAAAAAGTTTCAATATGAACTTATAAACTAATCAGATACGTAATATTTATCAATATCTCGAAAAGTATGGAAATAATACACATGTTTGCGAAATTCCGCCTACAACTTTGATAATTACAATGAATACTCGTATTGATCTTCTGTGAAAACTTTACCCCTCAAATGTACACATTCTCGACCCATTTTTATCTCTTTACGGCGCGGCGGCTCAATGATGCTGGCCGGCGGCGAGGCAATGGCGGGGAGGGAGGCGGCGGCGGCCGACTCGGACGGCAATTAGCGAATTGTTTGGGCAGCGCGTCGCCCGCTACACCCCGCCTCTGCCCGCCGCTCACCACTCACTTCTACACGTAAGCGGGGGCGTAGGATATCGGGGCATCTTGGGGGGACAATGCGGGAGCACGTGAAGCAGTGTGCGCCTTTTCTTCAGGACACTTCGAGAGGACGCAGTTGGTTTCGCCCAGTTTCTCCAACAGAAGGTCAAAAGACAGTTTTTGTAGCGTCCGTTACCATTGTTACTTGCGCTGTTACTCGTAGATAAAATTAAATCACACATGTATTTATTGACAAAGTGAAAATTCAACGCATTCACATTATTTTAAAAGTGAAAATTCACAACATGCTTTTCTACTCAGAATGGTGCAGGCAATATAAAGCATGGAGGGAAATGTGACACTAAATAATTGGTTTATGTCTATCCCTTTAGCCGTTGCTCTTTTAGAGGACCATCGTTTAACTGTGGTAAGACCTATTAAAAAGAATAAGAAGTCCTCCCTCCCATTTCCATTGCTTTCATCGCGCCAGTCAACTGTAGTACGTTTATTGAGATACATCATATTTCAAATTAGAATCAGCCATTATTAACTTTACTACATCCAATACACTCAATGAATTCATTTTTGAATGAACAATAGTGCAGAAGTTTTCTGTCAATTGGATACATTGCGTATTTTGTTGTTGTCTGATTGTAGCGTTTTCAATATTCAGTAATGGTTTTGAAAATACTTGTTCCATCGAATCATTATGTAAATCGCATATTTATAGTCAATCGAAGTGTTTCGATGTTTTTCCATAAAAATGATTGTTTCAAACATACGTTAATTTTACCGTAAAGATCCAAATGAAAGAATCCCCGCGAACCTTCGGACATTTTCTTCAAACATTTTTTCTGCGTCTTTTTCAATGGTGCTCAAGCAGTAGGCTGAAATGTGGATTTCTCTCGAATATCAGGAAACAGGGGGGGGGGGTATCACAAAGCACACCCGGTCTTCGACATCCTCACTATCTCCATGTACCCTCGCGCGCATGTCGCGGAGCACGCCCCCCCCCCCCCCACGCCTGTCGCCGGCGATGGAGCGAGACGTGATGCCGGAAGTGGTGATGGTGGCGGTGTCGGAAGTGATGTGTTGTCTACATCTTCATAAATGAACAACAAATTATCCAAATTCCTCCAAAAATTCAACAATGTGCTATGATTTAAAATCAATCGACAACTACTCAGAGAATTAATAATAAACCCTTCTTGATTACATTTCTAAAAAAAAAAAAATATCAAAAACTTTCAGATCCAGAAATACCTTCTGTTGAAACTTAAAATCCTAGTAAAACTTACCGGCAGTCAAAAATAGTTTATTCTATGAAAGTTTGATATCGCGTTCGCCACTGTGAACATAGAGCCGTGATTCTCTCCTTTGGATCTTTACGATAAAATTTGAGAAAACTTAAGATAAATATGCGAGAAACCTTTCACGAGTGTATGAAAAATGAATACATTGAACTATTTTTAGATTATAAAAGTGAGGCTCTTTCTTCTTGCAAGTCAAATTAATTTTACTTTTCTATTCAACTCAAAATAATGTCCCCAGCGAAGAATTAAAAAGGATATTCCATAATGCAAAACTGCTTTCTATTTTATCATATGATGTGTAGAAGTGAATCATTTCTTCTTGTGGAAGAAAAAAAAATATTGTCTTTTAATCTTGTTTGAACCAATGAATTTCAAATGGCGGAGGTTTTTTTTTTATTCAGTTTCGGTAGATCTGAGATGTATTTGTTTTGGAATTGATTCTAGAGCTCAAGGAAACATGAATGAAATGATCTTCTCACCTACATTCCACAAGCAGTTTTATTGTTTGACAATCATTTCTATTAAATTTCTCCAAATGATGTGTTTACTTTAAAAAACATAGAAAATATTATTTATTTTATATTACATATCCTTTGCAAAGAGAGGTTGTGTTTGCATGTTTTCAATGAAGTTTCATAGACCTTTCAAATTTTCTTTCATGACATTTCAAAACTTATTTGCATGCTTAGATATTTTTATGGAGAAATTCACACATGGTTGAGTATTTGTCAAGGCGTACTGTATATTTAGCCTTCTATCTAGCCTATGAAGAACTTGTTTAAATTTTATATTTTAATTTGTTGTGAATCTTCGGACATTTTATTCAAACATTTTTTCTGTGTCTTTCTCGATGGTAACAGTAAGCTGAAAAGTGGATTTCTGTCGAATAGCAGGAAACAGGGGGGTGGGGTATCACAGTCACCAGCCGGCCGCCAGCGCGCACTATCTACAGCCACCCTCGCTGGAGCGACCTCCCACCCCCGCTGCGCCCGCGGAGATGATAGAGGGCGGCGGCCCCCTAATGAATATGAGATTATACGCGAGCTATATAAAAATGAAAGTCTCGAATGAACTTCACTTCTCAGTTTACATTTGCAGAAGACGAACGTTTACCAGTTACCATGACGAACGTTATGAGTTTTCGAAACTTCATTGAGATGAACGACCATAGATTTTTTCCGAGCGATATGTATAATCGCAGCATCATCCACTACGCTGCGGCATTTGGGGATATAGAAGGGCTAATTTTTTGTTTATGTCGCGGCGAAAACGTCGACCTTCGGGACAATTATGGGAGAACAGCGCTACACTACGCTTTTCGGTCAAGATCAAGTGTGGCGATTAACTTTTTGCAATTTGTTGGGGCAAATCGTTTCGCGTTGGATATTCTCATGAATTTCCCCGAAGACCTATTTTCGTGGGAGCACATTTATTGCATGTGCCCAGAAGGTTGCATATCATGCGCCATCGCGCCGCGTCACTGCCACGCGGATGTCCCGCTTCATGTATATTCCCCACTAGTGGGGGAGGGTTTTGAATGGCAACATGCGAGGACGGCACCTCAACTCGCCGTGCCGCCGCCGCCCTCACCACCACCAGTCACCGAGGAAGGGGACAACAGCGGGACGGAGAGACGTCCTGTTGCGATCGTGCGACCACAGCCGCCCCCATCACCATCTAGCGAGGACGGCAACGGGCCACCTCAGAGGCAGCACCGCCGGCGATTAAGGGGTCCCCTAGCCCGGCGCCCGCACTCCGTTGCGACCCCCGCCGCCATTACCACTTACGGAGGACGGCAACAACGGGCCCCATCAGAGGCAGCGCCGCTGGCGATTAGGACCTTTAGCCCGACGCCCGCGCTCCGTGCGACCCCCGCCGCCCCCAGCTCCACCTGCCGCCGCATCACCACCGCCGGCATAGAAAAAGTAAGTCTTTTTATTTTTATTTTATTTTATTTTTTTTTTTTTTTTTAATTTCTTGTCTGTTCTCTGATTCTATTCTGCGTCTCATTGTTATAGATGTTTTGAAACATGTCTAACGCACGTGCCGCGGAGCTTGCGCATCAATGTTCCCGAGCATGTCCACTGCTTCCCCGCCCCGATGAATTCCAAGAAGCTAATTGCTGCAGTTGCCTGTGAACGATAAGGGTAGTGTAGAGGTGTTCTCCCATAATTATTCTGAAAGGTCAACGTTTTCGCCTCGACACAAACAAAAAATTAAACCTTCAATATCATCGAATGCTGTGCCATAGTGTATGATGATGATTTGAAAACACTTGGAAAACACTATGTTAATATTCTCATTTTTTTTTTTTTTATATAAAGAAAAAACTTTTCAAATGCACTGTTTGCTATCATGTCTCAACCTTGTATGTATATTTAAATTTATAAAAGTATTTCAAACTTATTCGATTTCATTTATTGTGTGGCAAACAATTTTTACCAAATCACGAAGTATGGTTGAATGGTAAATTGACAAACAATTTTAGCAATACATGTATGGTTGAATGGTAAATTTTGAATTGAAAGTAATAATTTACATTATAAATATTTAATAGATTTTCCTCTGTAATTTTATCACCTTCATATTGTATATTTAATTTTGAGGATTTGGAGAGTGGAGTAGGAAAATAAGAACACTGCACTTATATTTAATATTTTGCTTTATTCTGTAATATATATACATCATTTTTTACAGTTGTGCAATAAACATTTTGACAACAATTATTGAATGTAAATAATACTTTTAAGTACTTTAAATACTTTACAGTATTTATTAAAAAAAATTGATATAAATATTAGAGAGATAATCAGTTTGTTTTATTTAGTAAATTGTACATTATTTTCAATTTTTTTAATTTGTAATTTTATCATATTCATTTTGAAATTTTTATTTTTGTCTTTAGAAGAACACATATTTTTGATTTAAATAAAGAAAAACTTTTCAAATGCGCTGTTTTTATCCACTTTCCTGTCACAATCTTTTCCTTTTTTATTTCAAACTACATCAGTAATTTTCATTTACTTTAATATTTGAATGTTATTTTATTTCATTTTATAAATATTTGATCATTGACAATATTAATTTAATAACATCGATTAATAATTTTATAAATATTTGAAAATGATTCACTTCTACACATCATATGATAAAATAGAAAGCAGTTTTGCATTATGGAATATCCTTTTTAATTCTTCGCTGGGGACATTATTTTGAGTTGAATAGAAAAGTAAAATTAATTTGACTTGCAAGAAGAAAGAGCCTCACTTTTATAATCTAAAAATAGTTCAATGTATTCATTTTTCATACACTCGTGAAAGGTTTCTCGCATATTTATCTTAAGTTTTCTCAAATTTTATCGTAAAGATCCAAAGGAGAGAATCACGGCTCTATGTTCACAGTGGCGAACGCGATATCAAACTTTCATAGAATAAACTATTTTTGACTGCCGGTAAGTTTTACTAGGATTTTAAGTTTCAACAGAAGGTATTTCTGGATCTGAAAGTTTTTGATATTTTTTTTTTTTAGAAATGTAATCAAGAAGGGTTTATTATTAATTCTCTGAGTAGTTGTCGATTGATTTTAAATCATAGCACATTGTTGAATTTTTGGAGGAATTTGGATAATTTGTTGTTCATTTATGAAGATGTAGACAACACATCACTTCCGACACCGCCACCATCACCACTTCCGGCATCACGTCTCGCTCCATCGCCGGCGACAGGCGTGGGGGGGGGGGGGCGTGCTCCGCGACATGCGCGCGAGGGTACATGGAGATAGTGAGGATGTCGAAGACCGGGTGTGCTTTGTGATACCCCCCCCCCCTGTTTCCTGATATTCGAGAGAAATCCACATTTCAGCCTACTGCTTGAGCACCATTGAAAAAGACGCAGAAAAAATGTTTGAAGAAAATGTCCGAAGGTTCGCGGGGATTCTTTCATTTGGATCTTTACGGTAAAATTAACGTATGTTTGAAACAATCATTTTTATGGAAAAACATCGAAACACTTCGATTGACTATAAATATGCGATTTACATAATGATTCGATGGAACAAGTATTTTCAAAACCATTACTGAATATTGAAAACGCTACAATCAGACAACAACAAAATACGCAATGTATCCAATTGACAGAAAACTTCTGCACTATTGTTCATTCAAAAATGAATTCATTGAGTGTATTGGATGTAGTAAAGTTAATAATGGCTGATTCTAATTTGAAATATGATGTATCTCAATAAACGTACTACAGTTGACTGGCGCGATGAAAGCAATGGAAATGGGAGGGAGGACTTCTTATTCTTTTTAATAGGTCTTACCACAGTTAAACGATGGTCCTCTAAAAGAGCAACGGCTAAAGGGATAGACATAAACCAATTATTTAGTGTCACATTTCCCTCCATGCTTTATATTGCCTGCACCATTCTGAGTAGAAAAGCATGTTGTGAATTTTCACTTTTAAAATAATGTGAATGCGTTGAATTTTCACTTTGTCAATAAATACATGTGTGATTTAATTTTATCTACGAGTAACAGCGCAAGTAACAATGGTAACGGACGCTACAAAAACTGTCTTTTGACCTTCTGTTGGAGAAACTGGGCGAAACCAACTGCGTCCTCTCGAAGTGTCCTGAAGAAAAGGCGCACACTGCTTCACGTGCTCCCGCATTGTCCCCCCAAGATGCCCCGATATCCTACGCCCCCGCTTACGTGTAGAAGTGAGTGGTGAGCGGCGGGCAGAGGCGGGGTGTAGCGGGCGACGCGCTGCCCAAACAATTCGCTAATTGCCGTCCGAGTCGGCCGCCGCCGCCTCCCTCCCCGCCATTGCCTCGCCGCCGGCCAGCATCATTGAGCCGCCGCGCCGTAAAGAGATAAAAATGGGTCGAGAATGTGTACATTTGAGGGGTAAAGTTTTCACAGAAGATCAATACGAGTATTCATTGTAATTATCAAAGTTGTAGGCGGAATTTCGCAAACATGTGTATTATTTCCATACTTTTCGAGATATTGATAAATATTACGTATCTGATTAGTTTATAAGTTCATATTGAAACTTTTTTGAATTTTTATTGTGATTTTTATAAGTCAATTTACCACCATTAAATTATTTTTGTAATTATACTACAACTTCTGTGTGATTTCTGACTTCGTTGAAATAGTTAATAATCATTCCTAAATCACGATACGGTGCGTTATTTCGATTCGTTCGGACTTCCGCCCCCTCCCGAATTCCTTCGATACATGCGAGGACAGGCTAACGAGGAATGAAGAGCTAAGTGTGTGTGTGTGTGTGTGTGGGGGGGGGGGGTTGCCCCGCCAGCGACCGCCTGCCGCCGGGGACGCGCGTGACGCCCCTGAGGGGAGAGCGTGACGCGGCCGCGAGATCTCCACGCCCACTTGGCACCCCGCGGCGCACACTCCACCCCTCCCTCCTGTTCGCTTCTCTCCACCCATCCCCTCCTCTCCGCCCCGCCACGCCCACCTCTTCCCCGGCCGTCCTCATCGTCCCGCACCACCCATCCCACCAGTTCGTCCCCGTCTCTCCGCTCCGCCTACCCCTCTTCGTCGCCTATTCGGTAAGCCGTAATGATGTGTTGTGGAGTGGTTAGGACGAAATGTAAATTGCGTGTCTGGGATGAGTGCATGAATTTTATGAATCGTTTTCATATCGGTTTCTCTAATAGTTTCGTCAATGACGGGAGTAGACTTATAAATTCATGGTTCGCTGGATCTTTTGGATTCTTTCCTGGTTTTCGGAAGGGTAGCACTCTTGCAATTTTCCAATCGTTGTGACAGTAACCTACTCTACATGCTGCGTTAAATATTGTTGCTATGTCTGCTATCGAATTGTTATTTAGCTCTTTTAGATCTTTGATAGAAATAAAGTCCCTGCTGATGTCTTAGTTTTTGATTTCTTGTTTAATTTCTGATGGGGTACTTTATATTGATTGGAGCTGTATATAGTGGTTTCTGATTGAATTCCTCTATTTGTGGATGAAAGTGATCGTTTTCAACTGGATTGAACGGCTTTTGAAGTCAGCTGTAAGAGTTGTTTTCTCAAAATCAGAATTTGCCACTTGTGAACCTAGTTTTATTGGTGAAAATCCTTGTTTTTGTCTTTTTATTGTATGTATGCCTAGATGACGGGTGAATTTCTTTTAGAAAAGCCTGAAGGCTTGCCTATGCTGGTCTAGATTAGTTTTAACTCGTCAGTTTGCTTAATTTTCTTTTTATGTCTGGTCGTCATTTGCCAATAGCGTCTTAAATTGTGTTTACATTTCATTCGGTTTTTACCGGGATTTGTTGTTTATTGGGTTTGTTATTTTGAGAAATGTGGTAGAATTGGTGAGGGATCCTTGTAAGTGTACTATTAGTTTTACTTCATTATCTAAGACTTTTTCAGATTGATTTGCAAACAATTCAGTCGGAGAAGGTGAACATTGTACTTGTTACCAATTAAGAAAGTTCTAGATGATTGCAATAATTAATGATATTAATTGATAGTATTAGTGGCACTTGTTCTGGCGTTGTCACGGTAAATATCTTAAGTTTTCTTCTCTATTCCAGCAAGTTTGAAAACATTTTTAACTTGCTACAAAATCACATGAATATTTCACCGTGCAATCTTTCATTGAACTCCACTTCACCTAACTTCACTTCACCTAACTTCACTTCACCACACTTCACCGCACTGCAATACGAGCTGTAATGTCTTTCTTACTCACTCGCTTCTCTCAGTTACACAACGTCACTGCACTTCACGCCACTGCACTGCACATAATCATAATAATAATAATAATAATAATAATAATAATAATAAGGATAATAATAACATTAATAATAATAACAACAATAATAATAGTACTTAATTTCAAAGAAAACATAGGTAATTACACTGAATTTTATTAAATATATTTATAACATATCCACATTCAAGAAACTAATTTATTTTTAAATTTGCTCAGGCTTTGAGGAAAGGGATCGAAGATTGTCACTGGCAAACTGTTCCAGTCCCTAATAGTGCGATTCGCGAATGAATATTTCCCAACGTCCGTTTTCTGAATTCTTGTTTGAATTTTGTGCATGTGATCCGCTCTGCCGAAATATGTAGGTTTCCCTAATCGACTTTGAATTTCCTTCCACGCTCGAAGGCCTGTGTACGCTTTATACATTGCATAGAGACGTGACTTTAATCTTCTCCTTTCGAGTGACTCCCATAACCTTTTATTCTTGGTACCCCTGAAAGTAAATTTTGATGCTCTACGCTGGACCTTTTCTAGATTTCTTTGTTGCAAAATTCTGTATGGGTCCCAACATACTGCGCCATATTCTAATGTAGGTCGCACTAATGACATATACGCTAGTTCTTTGGCTCTCACTGTACTCTTTTTCAGTATCCGCATAACAAAATGTAAAGATTTCCAGGCTTTCCCTACAACGAAATTGACTTGATTTTCCCAGCTCAATTTACTGTCTAGCTGTATTCCTAAGTATTTGCAAGACGTGACTCGAGGTATAACATTATTGTTCAGTTTGTACGCAGATTCATTGTAACTTCGACCCCTTCCAAACGTGATGGACTTACTCTTTGAACTGTTTATTTCCATGCCGTTTGTTTCTGCCCAGATATGTAATTTGTCTAAGTCTTGCTGCAAAATATCCTCGTCTTTCTCCGAATTGATAATCCTATAGATTACACAGTCATCTGCAAAGAGTCGTACATTTGAAGCTAAATTAGTCGGCAATTCATTCACGAAGGTCAGAAACATGAGTGGTCCGATTACACTTCCTTGTGGAATTCCTGACGTGACGCTTCTCGAGGTTGATAAGTTACTACCGATTCGAACTTTCTGTTTCCCGTCTCGGAGTAGTTCGTTTATCCACGCTACCACTCTAGTGTCTATACCCGAATCTATTAATTTCTTTATAAGACGATCGTGTGGAACAACATCAAAAGCTTTGGAAAAATCTATTACTATCGCGTCGACCCTTTTCCCTTCATCAACTACGTCGGCTAGGTCCTGTAGAAGTGAGACTAGCTGACTTTCGCATGAGAAACCATTTCTGAAACCGTGCTGACCCTGATAAAGCCACTCCCTGCCCTCGCATTCTTTCCTGATATAGCTTGAAATTAGATGTTCCATTAGTTTGCATACGACTGATGTAAGGCTTACCGGCCTATAGTTACTAATTATTGTCTTGTCGCCACTTTTAAAAATAGGTACTACGAGAGCCAGCTTCCAATCTTTCGGTACGCAAGCGTTGTTTATTGATACATTAAATAATCTAATTAAATAAGGTAGAATTGCCTCTCCGCCTAATTTATTGATGTCCGTGGAAATACCATCAGGACCTCGTGATTTTCCTCTTTTCATTAATTTTATTCTTTGCCGCAAAGTATTTACATCAATATGAAAACTACATCTATCTACCAGCGTTGGTATCTGAATACTGTTAGATTTCTGCTTGAAAACCGAGCTGAAATATGCGTTAAAAGCCTGCGCTTTTTCCCTGTGATCCATTATTGGCGAATTATTAACACGAACAACTGGAATCTCGTCTTCACTTCCTTTCCTTCTACGAACGTATTTAAAAAATGCCGACCAATTATTACTGCCCTCCGCATCAAGAATATGTTTTAAATGACGTTCCTCTGCCATTTTCTTTTCCTTCCCTAATACTTTTGTATAATTTCGAAATAAAGTCATATGATTTTCACTACGGTGTCTGTTGTTAAATGCTTCTCTGGTTTTTCTTTTCAATCGCCTAATCTTTGCATTATAATATTCCGGGTCGCTGTTACTTTTTAATAATTTACTGGGTACAAAAGCCTGCTCAGCATTTACTAAAATATTTTTAAACTCTCCCCATATTTCATCGATTCCTCCTCCTATTCTAAGAAACTCGCCATATCGTTCTCTTAAGTAATTTTGAAACCCTTGTACATTCGCTTTCTTGTATTCCTTCACTAGAATACCGGTGGTATACCGGTGGTATCACTAGGTACCGGTGGTACCGGAATGAATTTATGAGCGGCTGTATTTATGAATTCAAGATGCACTGTACTTCTCCTTTGATGATCTGTTTTAACTTTTCTTTGATAAAAATTAATAAAATCTTCACTCAGTAAAATAAATGTTCCTTCTTCCTGCATGTTAGTTCATTGTTATTGCAATTTAACATAAAAGTAAACATTTTTTATAATTTTGATTACATTATTAACACTACACTAAATCTTCCCATAAATATAAAAAAATTAATACATTTGATAATGAACATTCTTGTATTCGCAATATCAATATTCACAAAGGTGATTACACATTATTTTAAATATTAACTATAATCAATTTTCATACTTATTTTTAATAATTACCTTTGTTCATAATTCAATACTACTATGTATCTAAAGATAATTCAATTCGTAAATTTTACATGGAAAATAAACAAAACAAAAAAAAATATTTCATTAAAAAATATAATTAACATATTAAAAATTCGATTTAAAATTATAAAGGTTCTCGCTTCAGTCGATTGATTCATTTATTAGTCCGACACGTCAACGCCATACGTGTGGTGGCGGGGAAGATCTGGCGCCAACCTACGCTTCGGCTTGCCCCAACAAGCTCACAAGCGTGCCCGAAGAAGGTAAGGAACTCTTCACAATCTCGCATAAAATATTTGCATCAAAAAAGTATTGGAAGTGAATGGAGAATTTTCTAATATATTAGAGTAATTGTTTAAGAACAAATTAAGTTGCAGCCTTCATTTTTTTCTATCCATAAACATATAACATTGCAGATACTTTAGATTAAATAGCAGCGGTAAGTAGCCGAGCTGTTTTAACTTTTCTTTGATAAAATTAATAAAATCTTCACACAGTAAAATAAATGTTCCTTATTCCTGCATGTTCAATGTTATTGCAATTTAACATAAAAGTAAACAAAAAGGAGACCTCCTGAACCGGAAGACTTCATTCTCACGGTGCACGCTGAAGTGTTAGCAGTCCTCGAAGCTCTCGGCCACCTCCATCAAGATCCGGTCGGGTAAGCACTGCGACAGCACTCGCGTTCGTCAAACCATTCAGTCTCTTTGTTGCCCGTTCGAAAATACGGCTCCAACCTCCAGCCCACAGCGACGAAGATTGACGCCCATATACGTCAGCACAGTCTCGAGGTTGTACTCGTTTTGACAATCTAGCCTATGTACAGAGGGTTATAAAGCGTAGTATAACAATATGAAAATACAAGTGCATGCAGTTAGGATCTACGATTGTGTGTGTACATTCTAAACATTTGCGTCTTTGATCTGTATTTTTTGCTATCTTCTAAAGCGTAGTATAACAATATGAAAATACAAGTGCAAGCAGTTAGGATCTAAGATTGTGTGTGTGTGCGTTCTAAACATTTGCGTCTTTGATCTGTATTTTTTGTTATCTTCTAAAGCGTAGTATAACAATATGAAAATACAAGTGCAAGCAGTTAGGATCTAAGATTGTGTGTGTGCATTCTAAACATTTGCGTCTTTGATTTGTATTTTTTGCTAACTTCTATCTTATTTACATTCTTTGAATGAAATTTAATGACTTTAATTTTTTTTCATTTGTTTTCACTAAAAAGAAACATTCCTTCAATTGAATTGATTTTTCATTTGTTTTTCCCTGTCACAGCCTTTTAGGGTTTCCCTTTTTTCATTATGAAAGTCTTTTCAGCGGGGGAGCGAGCGAGAGAGAGTGAGAGACGTGCGGCTGGCTATCTTATATAGAGTGCATTCAAAATGCGCGCCCCGACGTCGCTCACAACTCCATCTCGTTCTCCGGCTCCTAGAGAGCGCGCGTATCTCTATACTCATTAGTCTGCGCAGCGCGCGTCCTCTGCCACCCGCGCCGGACCCTGCCCGCCGCTATCTTATCTACTTCCGCAGCGCGCGCCCTCAGCGGCCCCTGCCCGCCGCTATCTTATCTACTTCCGCAGCGCGCACCCTCAGCCGCCCGCCCCTGCCCCCCCTTATCATTCACCCGGCCGCCAGCCTCCCGACCGCGTGTACTATCAGTACCCCAAAGCAGACAGCTTGACTCGAGTTGTCACCGTAGCTCAGAGCCAAAGTGCTGGTCGCCTCCCACACAGGAAATGGGATTGAGGGTGGTTCGAATCCGCTTCAGGCAGGAGCATTTTTGAAACACATACACACACACACACGCTTCCACAATTCACCACCAGAGCGCAGACACATACGCTTCCACAATTCACCACCAGAGTGCGCACACACTTCCACCATTCGCCGCCAGAGGTCGCAAGGGTGGGGTCATTGACCTCGGTCGGTGGGGGCATTATAAATGGCCGGTTGTTTACATCGGGTGGGCGGGGGGAGGGGGAAGGGGGGGGGGGCATTATAATTGGTGGCGCCGGTTGTTTACATCGGGTGGGCGGGGGAGGGGGTGGGGGAGGGGGGGCATTATAATTGGTGGCGCCGGTTGTTTACATCGGAGGGGTGGGTGGGAGGGGGAGGGGGTGGGCGCAAGTGGGGAGGGGGAGGGGGTTGTTGACATTCGGCGGGGCATTATAATGGGTGGCGCCGGCTGTTGACATCGGAAGTGGGGGGGTGGGGGAGGGGGAGGGGCGGGGGGAGGAGGAGGGGGTGGGCGGAAGTAGATAAGATAAGCTGATAAGAGCTGATAAGATAAGCACTTCCTGCCATTATAATTGGTGGCGCCGGTTGTTGACACCGGATGTGGGGGCGGTGGACCGGAAGTAGATAAGATAAGCTGATAAGATAAGCACTTCCTGGTCCAGAACCGGCATATCCCCCCTACTGGCGAAAAAATCCTTTGTACGCCTTCCTTCGCAGGGGAAGTAAAGCCGGCTGTCCTATGTTAGTGGATTTACTTGCATGTAAAACATCCTCAAGCCTAAATGACGCCTCTAAGCTAAATTCAAATCGCCTGTTCGTCGCCCAAGAAATACCTCCTTTCTCCCCTAGTTGGTGAAAGGAGCGTAGCAAAATTAGCATGGTCAGACGGAAGAGCGACTCTGATGGCCACGTAAAATAAGGCATTATTTCAATTCAATTCATAACTTGCGGTTAGTATATTACCAGCAGCGTTCAAGCAGTAGCTGTAAAAACGGTCCCTTCTTATACTTTTATAATCTCTCTATTCTACTGGATAGGCCAGGAACCAACAACCTTTTTGAAACTCCAATCCTTAATAGTTCACGTGCCGCACATACCTCCAACTTACGTTTTATTCAACACATTCAAAATATTAAGTTACGATTCAATAATCTTATGTGTACTGTTACAACGAGCTTATGATTCAGGTACAATATTACAGCCGAATGAACACATTAAGAGTTCTATAACCCAATGTTCTTTAGGAAGACAATAAATCCGAATACAAGAATAATTCAGAAAATGTCAGTTAGTAAGATGACTGGGGTTGTATTTTAGGCGCGAGCTTCGTAACAGGAACTTAGGATTTTGTTGTTAACGTTAATAAAAAGTATTTTATAAACCCCTGAGCCGTACTGAGAGAGGTGGCTCAAGGGATCAAATAATACCACTGCAGTGCCTCTGAACGGAAGGTCCTAGGTTGGAGTCTCGAATGTGGCAGGATTTTCGACTAATTAGATTGTTCGGTCGCGTTTAGTCGCTGTCTGAAAGAGAATTCAAAAGATCGGCTGCTCTGATTGGTAGTTTTCCGATATTTCTCCGATCACGCTAAGTGAATGCCGGACCAGACCAGCACCTCAACAAATGAGTCACGAACCGCGCGCGATCTTTCCTTCCTCTTCCTTAACCTAACCTTAGACTTACATGTACTACTCCACCACACATGCTGGGAGACATGTCGGGTACCTTAGAGCTTGTATCGACTGGGGTAATGCCCCACTGGTGGGAGATACCTGGTTGTAGAAAACTCAGACAGTAAACGGGCAGATTGGCGCAAGATCTCACTATCCAGTGTGGGAAAATCACCGCCACCTACATTAACATTTATTAAACATGGACTACATTATGGGGACTAATGACCTTAGCTGTTGACGTGCCCGTAATCACTAATCAACCAATCAAGCCCTCTGGGCCGCATGAGATGGCTTCGTGGGCCGCGTGTTGCCGACCCATGGGGTAGTTCGTAGGGCACTGAAACGTGCTTTGTGTGAGGAAGACGTCATTACACACGTTTACGACGAAAACGAATATGGCAGATTATGGTGAATCTACTTTTAGAACGCTTTTAAATACAACAGAAGTGTTCGTTGTTTTTTCATATCCAAGCAAGCACACGCGCTATTTTTTTTTTGGGGGGGGAAATATTATAAACCGGAATTGCCTAATTGTAGTAAGTAAAAATTATAATACATCCATATTTCACAAAAAGTTATTAATGTAGACCTTACAATATTTTCTTCACGTTATTCTCTTCATAGAAATAGATACGAAATTCCCATGCGGGGTTTTGAGAAAATGCTAAGTCTCTATGCGGTGCAACGCAGCGAGGACAGTGTCAAGGGGAAATATTAATTCATTTTAAATTTGTCTCGTTAAATATTTGAGATTTCTTGAGGGATATGGTAGTAGAGGCGACTGTTTTATTTGCATCAAAATAAATACAAGAATATGTTATCTTTGGAAACAGAGAGGCCCAAATTACCGCCCTGGGTCCCTTTGAACAAGGAATCCCTTTTGCGATGTCAGCTCAAAAACAGTCTTTAACAGTCGTTGAACATTCACGATCGCTAAAAGTTAAAAGGTTAAAAGGCCCTGTTTACAAAGACAAAATAATGGAGTGTAGAAAAGGTTTGTCCGTGTGAAATAACTGTAAGAGTACTTCACTTGAAAGGGAAACCACTAAAACACTGTTTTGAACGTAAATGAAGAGTAAATGATTGTAATACTTGGTAAATCCCTTATTAAATAGGTACAATAAATAGATGAATAGTGCTCCAAATTAATTTGAACCACAAATGTTTCGAGCCCAGGTCCCTGAAGTTTGGTGTCTTGAGTCTCGGACCTACGATCACAATCATAAATCCGAGAACAGAGAATGCTTCATTTAATGTCCAAAGACTTCCTGGACAAGATACGTTGACAACACTTAAGCAAATACTCTACCTACACAACATGTATAGATGTGGGTGTAAGAGGGATGAAGTTATGAACAGTACCAAATTAAGAAATATTAAAGGCGAAAATGTTGGGAGCTTAGAGATCAACATGTACATTTTAAAATCAAAGGATTTTTGTAATACCAGAAGCGGTACAGTTCTGCCTTTCTGAAGGTAGACGAAGAGTACCACACAATGAGATTCCCAAAACATCGTTGCCATGCGTTTTCTTGTTGATGTAATAGTTTTCTTTGTCTTTTGTACTCTTTTTCCTGTGTCCATTCACTGTTCCTTTCTCTCTGGCGTGTGATGATGTATCCTTGTTTATTATTTATCCATGTCTACTGTTATGAAACATCGGAGAAACTCACAGGGATTGCGTCTGAACGCATCTAAACTCTTGAACAATGCTATTTCGAATGATTTTCTGCTTAATTGCTAACAAACGCGGCATCCATCGAACAAAAAGCATTGGCACACACGCAAATTCGGAGGAAAAGAATGAACGCGGCCTGTACGAGATATTCACAATGTCAGGAAGCTCACGGCACTTCTTTAGACCCCGATCATAGAGTTCGGCTCTGTGAATTTTTTTACAATTTAGGTCATCTCGTAGAGGTTTTTGGGCGCCTTCAACGTTCGTCATTTTGAGAGGATGAACGCCACCGTTTGACTTCAGCTGCCCACTTTCTCGCCCGCTGAAAACGAATAATCATTTAAACGGTAAAATAATTTAATGTGGAATCTAACTCGTTTTTTTGTCCGTTGAAGTGAAATCTTTTAAAACGAAGTATTGTATCATCGCTCGTAATTCAGTTTTATCCATTTTGCAAGAAACTTCACGTCTGTGTTTACAGGATCACAACAAAGAAACGATTAAACCTACACGTTTGAAACTTTGCAGCACATCATATTAAGGATCACACATAATAAATTTTACAGTATCTCGACTACCTTCATACCGCCTCTGAAGACGAAAACCTTCTGAACTCCCTTTGCTTGACAATGAAGTGAGTTAGGTATAAGTTTTATAACCTTGTTGAGGCATGTAGAGAGAGAGGTGAGCGAAACAAGGGAGACGCGGTAGAATGGAAAAAACAAATCGAGTGAAGAGGTGGGAGTAAGGTAAAAGAAATGATGTAAGGATAAAACGAGAAAGGTCAGCAAGGAAGGCCGAAGCAAGGCCACAGAAATGCACTTATTATTACTCAGCGTGGCCTATTTCTTGCGTGACAAGTGACTGCCTGGCAGAGGCGACGTAGTTTTAAACAAGTTTTAAGCATCAGTGGTATGTAAAATTTGGAGAAGAGAACACAATTAAGTTATGTAAATGTTAGTACCTCAAAAGAATTTTATTGTAATCAATACTTGATTGATGTTAACAGAGAACTAGCCGTATGTTAAAACAAGCTATGTCGCAGCTACTCAAGAATTCAGTAATATACTCTGACAAACTTTGACAACAATTTTACACGAAGACAAAGTCATATATTCGAGTACTCTCGTATGTTGACATTTGCAAACGTTATTGAATTATCTGAATTTACATTACATATTACCTAATTTTATAATGAACAGACCAAAGATTGTCAAACGATGGTCATTGGAAGCAATAAATCTAACTGGTAATTCGTAAGATCTAAAATCTGGATGTTTTTCGCGCATTATAACATTTAATCATTTCTGTCCACACTGATTCTCAACAACAATTTCATTCTTACGAACATTACGAAGGAAGCTCCACTCAATGCCAGCTTCATCATACGCCTGCCCCGAAGAATACTGAGGCGATGCCAAGCATTTAATCTCGAAAACGCATTGTTTATGTTAATAGTAAAAAACTGATATTAGAATAAAAATGTTCTTCGGGGTACGTGCCCCCTGCTAGCGACGCCCGTGCGTGCCCACCCAGGAGTCAAGGATGGATGCGGAGGCGAGGGGCATCTCCCCCCCCCCCGTCACAAAGCGCGCGCAGGGGGCCTCGACCCCCACCCGCGGCGTCCGTCACACCGAAAATTAATTACTGCAGCGAGGCGTCGAAGCCATGTCCCTCGCACGGGCCATACAGCCCTCGCCGCAAGGTCTTGTCGGCCGACGCGAACAGGGAAGCGCTGGCGCTCCCATAAGACAGATTGCGCAGAGAACGCGAGAGGGGGCGAGTGCGCCGGAACTAACAATGACCATCGCTCAAAGAAATTCATATTCAAAAGCTACTTGGCTTTGTAAAGTGTTCAAAGGAAATTAAAAAAAAGGCATCATCAATTGAATTCACCGCGTAAAAAGTAGTGTACCTTTACTAGGTTCTAATTCTCTGAAAGCAAAGTATCGTTTCATCGCTTTACATTAGATTCAAAGGATCGATAAATATATTATAGATTTTTTGCTATATAATTAATTACAGTTAAGTTTCACCTTTAAATATGATTTAATAATTTCCAATATTGTTTTTACTATAACAATTTATTTTTTGAATATCCAGTAGAAATACTATATTGAAATATCAAGATTTGAACCAGGCCAAGAGACAGCAAATGAGGAGAGAGAAAGGAGGATTTCCAGTTTTTCGCATAAGAAGAAATTTTAGGAAATAAAAACTATATAATCCAAAGGAAATGATGATAGGCACTCCTTTTCCAAGCGAGTCTTCGAAGAACATTAATTGACTTTTTTTTTTCACTGACCGAAAAATAATCTACGTTTCTCTACTCGAACGTGAACGGATGCTGGAAGCCCCGAAAAAATCCCCGGTACATGCGAGGCGTTAACGATGATCCCAATGTACGAAGAAGCCTACGTAGACCCACCGAAAAACCACCCGCGGGGCAAAACACACGGACAGCGTCGGCGGCCACTCCCCCTTCCGGCGCGGGGGAGGGGGGGAGAGCCAGCGTCGAGGCCGCTCCCCCCCCTTCCATCCGTCAATGGGCGCGCGGCGTCGGCCGGCGTCGCGACGCCGGTGGCCGGCGATTACCGCTTCCGCGCCGCCACCGACGCCCATTTCCCGCGCGCTGTCACTCGCCCGCCCGCCCACCGCCGCTGACGGATCGGCGGCGATTAGGAGCGGCTAACGGGGGGACCACGTGCCCTCCGCTGCCCCACTTCCCGGCGGGGTCACGGCCGCCCCGGGCCCCCGTCCGGCTTCCGGACCTTGTGGCACGCCAGGAGACGCCGCTTAATCCGTCAGGAGCTCCCTCCGTCACTCCCAGCCGCTTTCACCCGGCGGCATTTGATACGAGTCCTTCCTTAGTTGCGTACTCGTTGAACGGGGCGACTAGAGTACTTCAAACATCCTCGGGATAAGTTCCAACGCATTCACCAACTGTAAGAATGGGCGCTGAATACTTGATTTTCCGTTTTATGAATTCAAATATAATAATTGTTGGCAAAGAATCTATAGTGTTACATCTAATTCCTTTGGCTTCCAGACCTTGTGGCACGCCAGGAGACGACGCAACGCGACGGCCTAATCCGCCAGGAGTCACTCCCAGCCGCTTTCACCCGGCGTTTGATACGAGCCCTTCTGGTGCGTACTCGTGTAACGAGGGCTCCACACATCGTCGGGATAAGTCCCAAGGCATTCTCTAACTAGAAGAGTAGGCACTAAATACTTTATTTTCCTTTTTATGAATTAACATATAATAATTACGTTGGCAAAGAATTTATTGTATTAGGCCTATTGTTAATTCATTTGCCGGGCCATTTGAGCCAAGGCACGTAGGAACAAGATGATACGAGCTGTTGTAAAATGCCAGACAGATCGAGAGTCCTATTCAGATCGGATTTCGTATAATTTGCACTCAGAACCGTGAGAAGTGGCATCATGGTTGAAGTACATGCATACTTGTAATTAAGAAAAATAGCTGTAAATAGCTTGTGAGAAGTAACAATACAAGTAGAAATAACCAATTAACTTGTCTGAAAATATAGGAAGGCTAGCAAAATCGTCATGCGCGTTATCTGTTTTCGTCGCTTCTCGAGAAAGAATGTGTAAGTTTTTTGACATGCACGACGAAACTATGGAGTCAAGAGTTGCCGGCAGTAAATCTACACCTTTCAGACCTTTTAAATATCCCTCTAAAATGAGAAATACGGCAGTGGTCGGCGGGAGGCCTAACCTTGTCTTGTATGGGTATGTTACACACAATTTAAACATTTGCAGAAGAATGTTTTTAGAAACAAATGTGTATCTGCAAGGAAACGTGCGATGAATGGTTTATTTAAAAACTAGTTTCGATACAGTTGGTGGAGATTTATGGCGAATAAACCTTATCTTTCTGTATATTTTATCTTAACATTATAAAATGAATGCGGATATACTTGTACTCTGGTGATGTGTACGCGAATATTCATTGCAGTATTGGAAGATTAATTCATCAATTGATGCCTTTTCCATTTTGTGTTTCCTGATCAAACTTCTTAATTGTTAAGAAATAAAGATGAAATTGTATTTCAGTGTGTGTATTGTGAAATTGTATTTCAGTGTACAACACTAAGGCCTGCATTAAAGGATGACGAGGCATGTAAAATACCTCGAAAGTGTATTATTTGCCCAAAGGTTACAAAATTTCAAATCTTTCATAAATTTCAATCTTCACCTTCACCTTTTCGCCTTAAAAATGACACGGATTGGGAAAATGTTTAAACTTTTCTAATTTTTTTCAAAATAGTTATTTGCGAATTGGATAAAGTTTTTAGGAAACTTCACTTCAGTATTGTTTCTTAATATAATATTCTACTTCACAGCTAACTGAAATAATCAACATTTAACTTCGAAATTTTGAGGGAATCATTTATACACAAAGTAATACAACAACAAGCAGTATTATGTAATGAAATTTACGGTATCAATAAGTGGAATAACGAACTGTTGTGACGTAATCAATCAAAAGTCATGTCGTCCCAGAAGATGTGACGCCTGGCCAATTAAAAAATAACCTACAATAGTTAATGAAAAGAAGTTCATTCAAAGAGAAAGACGTACCCAATTTGGATGAGGGGGTTTTTCACATTGAAGACAGGAATGTAAGCGAGGAAGGAAGGAGTAGATAGAAAACGGAATACGCTCACAGCATTTGTGAGATACCCAACATATGTACCCAAATAGGTCGAATGTTAAAGTGGTTGAGTCATAGAAATTATTCTGTGCATGAATTCAATGGATGATAAATACTACTGATCATTTCTTACAGGAGTAATACGAATCGATATAAGTCTTCTTCTCCCAGGCCTTCGGATGTCTAGCCCAGTCACGCTTCCTCCCTCCGCGCTGATGTCTAACTCTTAATTTTGTGGACACAAGTGATCGCCGGTGAAATTCCAACGCAGCGCCTTCCCGTGCGTAAGCACTCGGCACCTGCGCGTGAGCACTGTTTACTGTGATGCACGTCGTACAATGGCGGCTTTCAGCAGCCCACTCCCCGAGCGACGTCGGGGCGAGCGGTATGCGGCCTCCGCGTGCGATGGGGACACGCGAATGAGTGTGAAGTGACTAAACATTCAGAGAACATCTTGGGGTCACTCGTCACGCGGTTGTACAGTTGTGGCTAACATGACACACGTTTGTACACGTAGGCTTCCGCGGCTCGAGTTCGTGACTTCTAGGCTGTCCGGGTGACGCCGCGTCGTTGGCAGAGAGGCCGACGTTTCGCCTGACATGTCGCAGGCTTCTTCAGGGTAGTAACCACTACCCTGCGTCACTACCTAGCGTCCACTACCTAGCGTCACTACCCTGAAGAAGCCTGCGACATGACAGGCGAAACGTCGGCCTCTCTGCCAACGACGCGGCGTCACCCGGACAGCCTAGAAGTCAGGTCACTACCCTGAAGATGCCTGCGACATGACAGGCGAAACGTCGGCCTCTCTGCCAACGACGCGGCGTCACCCGGACAGCCTAGAAGTCATGACACAAGTTTCTCGCGTCTTTCTACAATCGAGTGGTCGATCGGAAAATGTAAATGGTTCACAGTATCAGTGCTGATTAACTTCAATATTTAGTTGAAAAAAATCCACGTTTCAGAAAAATCTTTTTAAAAATGACTTGAATTAATACATTTAACTTGTTTTGGTGTCGATATTAAATCCTTTACCAGTAAATGATATCGTAAAAGCAAATATATCTCGGAAAAGACAAAATTCCCAGATCAGTACAGTAAAATCTGACTTTAACGTTCACCAATGATTCAGACAAAAAATTGGCCGTTAATAGATACAGCCACTTAATTCTATTAACGGCATCCTGGAAGTGTAGCGAATCCATGAAAAATGGACTCCTAATGGAGGTGACCGCTAATAAGTGTTCAGTTTTACCAGGTTGCATTGCTCTAACATAGCGTGTCACCTGCGGTGACTACTTTCATAATAGAAATACCGTTCTAAGGAGGTTCTTAATCAGAAGAAATTTTAAACAACAACCCTGACGCGTTCTTCCTTGAGAATAACGCATATGAACAAGTATTCAGAGAGACTTACACTTTCTTAATTTTATGTTTCATTGTCAAATTAGGGTTAATTATAGTCAATTCGGAAAAACCGTATAGTAAGTCAAAGCCTTTCATTACTACAGATGCCCCTACTCTCAAAATATACACAAAAATATACCAATGGCGTTGAGATTAGAATTAAATACAATTTCGTAGCTAGGGACTTTATTTTCGCCAGTAAGTAAATGCAATGGGATGGATTGTAATCATACGATATTTATATTGATGAAACAGTGAATAATGTATCACGAGAGCGGCACACAATTTTCTAAGATATGTCAACCGTGATGGCCAAACATAAACGGAGGAGAAAGTACCCCATCATCTGGTATGTAATTCCAATTTATTTCAACGAGTCTCACTTCATGGATTTAATTATTTTATATATCCTATTTTCATTTATCATATTGGTTGTGAACAACTGCAGGTAATTTCAAACGATGTCCCAGCAATAAGAGTCGTTTTTGTGTGCATTTGCTGTTTATTCCTCTCTTGGACGAGAAATGACATCATCTCCTTTCATGGAATCTAGAAATCAAATTTTGACCAAAAAATTGACTGAAAATTGCTTTTTTGTCTTCTCAGTTCTTCAACCATATTGACATTCATCGAATATGGTCGAACGAACGATATTAATGGATTGGCGATTACTCTTTACGAAAAATAATAGAACTCTTTAGATAGCTTTACTAGAAATAATAGAACTCATGGAAGAAGAGGCAGACGAATGGAGACGAGCCAGAGAAAACTTGTCGCGAACCATTTGTCCTTCACAAATTCTACATGGACGCAATGAGATGCGAACCCCGTAACCCGATAACGGAAGCCAAGCAATCACACCACTACATGTCGGTTGCACCTCCATCCCCGGAAAAACAACCGCTCATTAAAATTTCGCTTGGCAGTCCGCAAAAGCACGTTGGAGGCGCATCAGACATACGAGCCGCCAGTTTCACGCCGCTGCCTAAAAATATCGATTTATTGCTTTACAAGCTCTGCCCACAGAACTCGCGCATTAATCCTTCAGTGTGTAATGGACACCGGCGGCTGCGTGGCGCGGCGCGGCGCTCCCGCTCGCTGGAAGGTCGCCGGCCCCGGCGGGCGGCGAGCGCACGTGAGCGGGAGGGAGGGTCCGACGGAATGGAGAGGGTGGAGGTGATGGGATGAGACGGGGCGGAAGGTGTGGGTAGTGGCAAAAGGGTAGGGCGGGGATGGACAGGGCGGGATGGGGCTTGGAGGAAGCGATGGGAAGGAAGGGGGCGGGGTGGGACGGAGCAGAGCGGGAATGTACGGAACATAACGAAATAATTCAGGGACGGGACGAGAAGGGATGCGATGTAATGTAATGTAATGTAATGTAATGTAATGTAATGTAATGTAATGTAATGTAATGGAATGTAATGGAATGTAATGGAATGTAATGGAATGTAATGGAATGTAATGGAATGTAATGGAATGTAATGGAATGTAATGGAATGTAATGGAATGTAATGGAATGTAATGGAATGTAATGGAATGTAATGGAATGTAATGGAATGTAATGGAATGTAATGGAATGTAATGGAATGTAATGGAATGGAATGGAATGGAATGGAATGGAATGGAATGGAATGGGATGGAATGGGATGGGATGGGATGGGATGGGATGGGATGGGATGGGATGGGATGGGATGGGATGGGATGGGATGGGATGGGATGGGATGGGATGGGATGGGATGGGATGGGATGGGATGGGATGGGATGGAATGGGATGGGATGGGATGGGATGGGATGGGATGGGATGGGATGGGATGGGAGAAGAGCCAAGAAGGGACGAGACGAGACAATACGGGACGGGACAGGACGGGACTGAACGGAACTGGACGGTACGGGACGAGACAGAGCACGGCGGGGCAGAATTAGATGGGGCAGGGGGAGTACGAACGAAACAAAAGGGACAAGAAGGGACGGATCAGTTGGGACAGAATGGTGTAGAGCCGGTTAAGACCGGGACGGGCCGCAACACAGCGGGGCGGACCGGGCGGCGCAGAAGCGAGCGGGCGTGGGGGCGTGAGGTGTGTATTCAGCGCCCCGCGAGCCGAGGTCACAGGTCAGCGCGCCGCCGCCCACCCGGCGGCCGAGGGCCGTCGAGGGGCGTCGAGGGGCGTTGAGGGCGTCGCCGGGCGTCGCCCACCGCCGCCACTTAGCGTCGGCGCCGCCCGCCCGCGCGCTCCATCAGGCGCTGGTAGCCACGCGGAGGAGGCGGCCGCGCCCGACGCCGCGGAGGAAGGGCGCGGGCGAGGGAAAGAAAAATAACGTGGGATTTTTACGGTTTGAAATGTGACGCGGCGCTAACTCATTCTCCGATTATTTACGCTTCAATGTATCACACGTATACATCTCAAACTTCGGAAACCTGAAGACACTTGAAATATACAAATGAATAACAGAAATTGAATAATTGATTTGAATAATTGAATACAAATGAATAATACAAATTGAATAATTGAATTCAATAATACAAATTGCAATTATTAGCCTCATATATCCTATGAAAATTGCTTACTCAATTCTGCTTCAACTAAATCAATTTTCCACTCGATTTTTATCTTCTGTTTCGTTTCTTAACCGCTTATACTCCCGAGTTTCCTATCCATTTCTATGCCTACATTGGGGGCGGTATCTGTACTACGATGTTGCTTAAATAGAGGATATTCTTCGTGTTATTTGTTTCCAAACTGGTTATCACCATACATTTTTACACTACGCTTTACACTTTTTAAGCCAGGGTTTGTGAAACTCACCTCTGCACATAATTTATTCTATGCTTGTGCTTGTTCTATGTACAATTCTTTTTTGTATCACACTGAATATGCCAACAATTGGGAGAAAAATCTCACCGAAAAATGTCCAATTCAGGTGACTTACTCTTTTCGTGCGTTTACGTGGTATGCAAAAGTAACGTAGCTTAGACATAAAAGTATCGCTGATTTTCTCTGCATTCCCGTATCAGTGTTTACAAAGACACAGAACTTCTGCGGCGCACCATCATTTAACCAAAACATAATAAATCTCGGCGTTTTAATCACGGATGCGGAACGCTCCGCGGTTCCAGGAGCTCAGGTTTACGACGCTATCACTCCGCAACCGGTCTGGCGCGGCGGACACGCTCCCCCCCTCTCCCCCTCCCCCCGCCGCCTCCGCCTCCGCCGGGCGCGTGGCTGCGCCGCTAATTGCAGGGCGCGGGCGCCAATTTGTCCGGCGCGCGCTCCGCCGCCGTCCGTTTTTTGTTTGCGGCAGCCGCCGCCGCTGCAGCAGCAGTGCGGGCGCCGGCGCTCGCTTGTTTGCCGTGCGACCGCCTCGCATACACCGCCGCGCACGCGCCGGAGCAGAGGTCCCGTCGCCGTTTCGTGTATGCGCGGGAATCCTATTCCTGGCAGCTCTGGCTTTCGCGGAATCGAGTTCTGTGTTCTGTGGTGAGCGTAGGAATATATATATATATATATATATATATATATATATATATATATATATATATATATATATATATATATAGTTTTTGGTGGTTTCTCCGATCAACATTATACGAATGCCAAAGCACTCCTGCTCTTCCACTATTTCTCTCTCTCTCTCTCTCTCTCTCTCTCTCTCTCTCTCTATCTATCTATCTATCTCTATCTCTCTCTCTCTCTATCTATCTCTCTCTCTCTCTCTCTCTCTCTCTCTATCTCTCTCTCTCTATCTCTCTCTCTATCTATATATCTCTCTTTCTCTCTCTACCTCTTTCGCTCGCTCTCTCTCTCTCTCTCTCTCTCTCTCTCTCTCTCTCTCTCTCTCGTTCTATAATTTCTTCCGGGCGCAAAGACTATTTAGGTTATTAGAGCTTTAAGTCTACAGTCCCGGCGGCGAATAAACGACTGACAGTTCTGCCGCTACGTCATGTGACCTGCTCTAAACAATGGGCTTACGAGGATTTGTTTACTTTCTCACAGCCAGGGTTCAGCTTTGCCGCTCATTCTACTCGCACGACGTCGCGGAGACGATAATGTTTGGATTTGGCGAAGGTTATGTGCATGATATCAAGACGTGTCATAGCCTGTATGTAAGTGGTAATATTTTGAGATATCATTTATTATATCCGCAAGTTTTCTTGAGCCCCAGGATATCTACTCCTTTCCCAACATTAGTTAAATTCACAATAAATTATAGCAACGAGCGTTGTAAACAAAATCTGGTAACGAGAACTATCCACTCCCGTGTATTAGAAAGTATTTTGAATGCAAAAGTGTACTACAAATTCGACGTAAAATTCCTTTTGTCAAAATAACTAAACTCCGCACTCCTCTCGCATCTAGCGAAGCGAGGGCTCAAGAAACCGTGAGCGGATAATATCTGTGACGGAGGTGGAGCCCCGTGCGCAGTGATGTGAGGCAACGGCGCATTGTCCTGTCAGCGCCGTTTATACGCAGCCGGTACCGCAGAGTGTATTATATCCCGGGAAGTGATAGTGTGTTTCCCGTGCGGGAGTAAGTGATCGGGCAGCGACCTATACGTGCGCTTGTTGTGTTTCCGCCTCCGGATAAGCCGGACAAGTGAGATACCGCCACGGTCTGGTCAAGCTCTAAGCTCCGAACTGGTGTCCGTACTTGTGTGCTGTATGTATGTGTGTGTGAGAGAAAGGGAGAGGGAGAAGAGAGAGGACCGGAGTGAGAGACACAAATAGAAAGAGGCAGAGAAATAGAGAGAGGGGGAGGGAGAGAGAGGGAGGGAGAGAGAGGGAGGGAGAGAGAGGGAGGGAGGGAGAGAGAGGGAGGGAGAGAGAGGGAGGGAGAGAGAGAGGGAGGGAGAGAGAGAGGGAGGGAGAGAGAGAGGGTGAGAGAGGTAGGGAGAGAGAGGTAGGGAGAGAGAGGGAGGGAGGGAGAGAGAGGGAGAGAGAGGGAGGGAGGGAGAGAGAGGGAGAGAGAGGGAGAGAGAGGGAGGGAGAGAGGGAGGGAGGGAGAGAGAGGGAGAGAGAGAGGGAGGGAGAGGGAGGGAGAGGGAGGGAGAGAGAGCGAGAGAGTGAGTGAGTGAGTGAGTGAGAGAGAGAGAGAGAGAGAGAGAGAGAGAGAGAGGAGCAGTAATAATAAGGATGAAGAAGAAAAGTCGGCGCGCGCTCCGTTACTCGTTTGTCAGAAAACCGCTCCGTCATTTGTCTGGTATTGACAGGAGAAACCTCGAAAAACTACCGATGAGAGCAACCAGTCGATAGAATTCACTGCCAGATAGTGGCTGAATTCGACATATACTTGTATTTAAAAATAACTGCCTCAGACGTAAATCAACTGTTGCGGTGTCATCATATCGGGAAGTTGAACGTCAGCATAGTGACGTCACGCTCCCGATTGGATGACAACATCATAACAGCTGACGACTTGACAAGTGCGGACCTAAATAAATGCAAGTATGACTATTTAGCTAGTGTAGAAAATCGACTGCGAACGGAACTCGACCCCTAGACCTTCCCGGTAAAAAGGCGGTCCAGATGCAATGATGTTGCCGCTGAGCCATCGCACCGGTCAGAGTTTCGTGCACCGAAACAGGACGGTCGGTTGGTTACGCAATACGTTTCCAGTTTAAGTAAAATATGGAAATTATACTCGTTCTTGCGTAATGTGTATGCATTAAAATACCTTACCTCTATTTTATAATAATGTACTTGATATTAATTAAGTATAAATGAATTATTTAAAATCTAATAAGCAATAAATCTCAAAAAAATTAATTACATCATCATGTAATTTCCTTTCCCCATGTTACCTTGCTCCGAAATGTATTGCTAAAGCAATCTATGTATGAAACAGACGTTTGGTCACCGACCTCGTCATCTTGTGAATGAAAATGAGAGTTATAGGGATTTAATACTTTTTAAATACTATAAAATTATACTTTAAAAAATTAAAATATAGACATTTTTCTTAAAAAATTACGAACACTTAATAAGTTTTGCATGTGTAGCACCTCAATGACATCTACCCGTTTATCATTCGGCACCAGTAATAAAAAATATAATAATAAATAATATAAAATAATATTAGAGATTTCAAAATGTGTCACATACTTTTGAAAATGCCGCAATGTATTTGAAAAATCTCCAAAGCAATACAAGAAATTTAGCTTTAAATTAATGTCAAGCCTGAAAAACGGTATAAAACCCTTCCTAGGCGTGTAACGTATACTTAGCATCTTTCAATTCAGAGAACACATACCCTCACGCACGTTATTGTAAATAACATCTACTCTCACCACACCAACCTCCCCTCTCGGAACCACCAACGTCTGATTTAGCCGACGAAGATCGTCCTCCACACGCTCGAGCAGTTTGTCAAAAAACCGCGCGCTTCCCGGGTTAAACGCCGCCGTCCACCGGCATCCCACTCGCCCATAAATAACAGGCGCCGGCCGCCTGCCGCTCGCCGCGCGCAATTAAGACGCTCCCGGGCCGCGCCTGCGTAAACGCGGCACACTCGCCGCGCCCGCGCCCGCCGTTCCCGAACGTGAGCACGTAATCGCGGCATCTCCTCCCGCAAAGCGTTCGCACTTCGAAGCGCCGCGCCGCGCCGCCCCGCCCCGCCCCGCCCCGCCCCGCCCCGCCCCGCCCCGCCCCGCGCCCCGCGCCCCGCCCCGCGCCCCGCCCCGCGCCCCGCCCCGCGCCCCGCCCCGCGCCCCGCCCCGCGCCCCGCCCCGCGCCCCGCCCCGCGCCCCGCCCCGCGCCCCGCCCCGCGCCCCGCCCCGCGCCCCGCCCCGCGCCCCGCCCCGCGCCCCGCCCCGCGCCCCGCCCCGCGCCCCGCCCCGCGCCCCGCCCCGCGCCCCGCCCCGCGCCCCGCCCCGCGCCGCGCAGAGCGCTGGTGCGAACTAGGGATGCAACGTCGATGGCAATGTTTGCAAAACATGGACGTTTTAGTAGAAACGTCTATGATTTTAAAGTCGATGTATGAACACCGATGTTTCGTTAACATCGATGTATGAACACCGATGTTTTGTTAACATCGATGTATTAACACCGATGTTTTGTTAACATCGATGTATTAACACCTATGTTTATTAACATCGATCAATTAATATCGATGTTTTATTAACATCGATATTTTTGATCGATGTTTTTTCCCGATGTATTAACACCGATGTTTTATTAACATCGATGTATTAGTACAGATGTTTTATTAACATCGATGTATTAGTACAGATGTTTTATTAACATCGATGTATTAGTACAGATGTTTTATTAACATCGATGTATTAGTACAGATGTTTTATTAACATCGATGTATTAGTACAGATGTTTTATTAACATCGATGTATTAGTACAGATGTTTTATTAACATCGATGTATTAGTACAGATGTTTTATTAACACCGATGTATTAGTACAGATGTTTTATTAACATCGATGTATTAGTACAGATGTTTTATTAACATCGATGTATTAGTACAGCTGTTTTATTAACATCGATGTATTAGTACAGATGTTTTATTAACATCGATGTATTATTAACATCGATGTATTATTAACCGATGTTTTATTAACATCGATGTATTATTAACCGATGTTTTATTAACATCGATGTATTAACATCAATGTTTATTAACATCGATGTATTAACACCGATATTCATTAACATCCACTTATTAATTCCGATGTTTTATTAACCGACATTTTTTTTATCAAAAAATCTTTTCCGATGTTTTGTTTCCGTATGAAGAATCCCCATGATCACAATACTGTAAAAGTTGAAATATGAAATATGACAATACTCAATAACTGATAGTGACACTGTTATTCATGTGTTGGAACCAAAGAAATGCTGTCTGCACTAGCTTCATCGAGCAAACGCGCTCCTTGCCCTTGCATTCCCTCTTTCTTCATATTCATTTCGCACATTGAGATATGGACAACAAAGACGCTATACGTGTAGGGTGTGCTATTCTTTTCCTACCCTTATTCGGCGAATTGATAAAAGCTGTCAAATAAAATTTTAGTGCACACAAATTTAATGTTGGAAGTTTTAAGCGAGTCTAAAAACATCGATGTTGAAAAACTTCGATGGTTTTGCGTCGATGTATTTTTAACATTGATGTTTTAATTTTGAACATCTATATTTGCTAACATCGATATTCTGTTGTCGATGTCGCATCACTATTATGAACCCGACCGCATCGCTCTCGTAGTCAGATATTTACCTTTTTATGCTAGTAAGTTTGGAACCGGCTGGCAGAACAATATATTTTACATTCATTACCATATAGATCTTAAAATTATTTTAAAATAATATTAATAATTAAAATTATTATTACTAAAACCCCAAAATTCCTCAGTCTGGAATCATGTAGGATTGTTCGCAGTATTAAATCAGCACTAGCATTGGTAGAAATATACTTGAATATGCCTCTCACAGAAAAAATCACCAGAATCTCAGACAAAGCACCACGATAATATATATTTAATAATAATAATAATAATAATAATAATAATAATAATAATAATAATAATAATGTTTAAGGCTATCCTATGTAGTTATTGTAAAACCTATTCGTTATCGAACTATGCCGCTCGTTTCACCACTTCGGAATACTATAGGGCACTTCACTCCTCTTTCTCATTGTATTTTCCACTCTACTTCTCTACACTATGCAACCTTTCAATATAAGCACGATGTTAATAAAATCATTTGATTACGCATGAATAAAACGTGCGTTTTCAACGATGAAACAACATGCGCAAATGTTTTATTTTGTGAGGTAACTACTGTTGCCAAAACTGTAGTTTTAACATTTCTCTAAATAAATTTTAGTGTCTGGCTTTAAAAAGAAAACTCCAAAAATTTGCGGCCAAATTAATGCATGTTATACGATGAACCATAATAATGAATTGCCGTTCAAATAAACTGCCCTGGCCTTCCTCTTAGAAAAAAGTATTACTGCTTAAAGTTCATATTTCATTTCCGTAAATTTTTTAATAAAAAATTATGTATTTCAAAGGGGGGGAATCATACAAGTTTTCATTAATCCAATGTTGACATTACTGATAATAAAAATGACGTAAGAAATTATTTTACTATTAGAATCCAAAATTTATACTCATAAAAATTATTTCTAGCAAATTTGTAGTAGCCCCAATAAATAAATGAAGCCTGGCGTGCATGTATTTGACCACCTTGCGTTGCCCCGCGTCGCCTTGCGAAACGAAATACGGCTCTTCGTCTGTTGGCGTTGGCTCGTAACTCAAACTCCGAACCTCGAGCTAAATTGGCGGGCGGGCGGGCGGGCGGGCGGGGAGAGGCGAAATAATTTCGGGCTTTGATGACGCTTACGGAAGCGCCAAGTCTTATCCAGTTAAAAACCTATCAATTCCACAGCCGGGTTTCGAAATGAATTTCCAGGCTATCGACGAGTGGGATATTGGCAGGCTATCGACGAGTTTTTGCTGATGCTTCATTTCTGTTTGTAGAATTTCGATGTAATAACTTAATCAGCGAGACTACCGTAGAAATATGCTCTAGTGATCGTCTCGAAATGTTATATAGTATGTCATAATGGCATTGGGATGGAGTCGATTTATTTCAGAAGGTGGTTAACTGCTCTCTTGAAACAGATGCTTAGGAACTTGGAGGACGAATAACAACCTAATAAATTAGGACATAAACAAGATGTCATCAAATCTCAAATTGACATTTACAATGATCAATTGAAATCGTCGATGTGTTCGCAAGCATAAGTATTTCCTGGAAAAGAAAAATACTACACAATGAAGATCTTGAAATGCGCCAAACATCACGAGACACCTGTTTTCTGGTTCTCGTAAGATTTTAATGATTTTCCTTTTTATGGATTGCCTTGGCATTAGTCCAATGGGTAACATGTGACAATCCTGCCCAGCAAGTCAGCAGTCGGAAACAAGCAGGTACACAGCCTTTTTTTTTTTTGCTTTTGACTAGAATTCGATGAAGACCTAACTATTGAAATGATATATTTCTTGAGCTTTTGGGACTGAAAGAAAAATATGAGGGTTCCCTGATACGGTTTAGTAAATTAAACGGCTCGACGCATACAACAAATTTATACGAACATAAATTCGCATTTTTATAGATCGTGTATACTTGCACGTTTTGTGCAAGGAAAGTAAATTCTATGAAGCTGATATAACCATTTTTACAGGCCATATATATTTCCAATTTAAAGAAAATTAAAATATTGTACGTTTAATAATATTAACAGGAGAAGTATTATTTTACATTTCAAAAAAAATTATTTCCGAAGAATCTTCTCATTTTAGATCAATGTTTAGTCTTACCAAGTCAGCGTAACCTCACCGAGTTCAACCTGCCGTCAGAACTTAAGTTAAATCACTACTTGGCTGTTCCAACAAGTAGTTGGGAAACTCGTTAACCATGACTCCTGAGCCCCCGCTCCGTTATTTTGAGCCTTGTTCCTGTTCCCCATTCCCCACACACACACTACCTAACCACTCGCACGCCCTTCACATGTTCTTGCGCCGAAACGTCCACGCGACTGCGTGAGTCACGCTCATCGGTGAAACATGGCAGAACCATGCTACAAGCACTGGAGGCTATTTTAATACACTGAACGAATTTTCACCTTGTTCGCTATCAGGTATTTTATCCATCACAGGACTAAAATAGCAAATTGATACGAACGTACCACACAGGATGTGCTATTCCGCAAGTGAACCAAATTTAGTATGTCACACGGAACAGAGTTTTCCCATAAACACTCATATTTAAAATAATTACCTAACTGCAATATTGAATTAACTGAATTTGCACTTGAATATTACATACAGGTGTACGTAATGTACTATTTTGTAACGATATAATAATTGCGCGACCAAAACGAACACTCAATTACACCGGATTTCGAGCGCACCAGGCATCGAGTCTGTCCGATAAAGCTCCATCTCAGAGCTCAATACAATACTCGAGAAGGTCAATGTGCTTCTCAAAATCCAACATTATAACCAAAAATTGATATTTTGGAGTTAGGATTGAAATACAATACTGGGAAATGTAGGAAAATATTTGAAAAACTGAAGTAATTGATATTGGATTTATTATTTGAATGATATAAAGCGATTGTTTTTCATATTATTGAGCTATAAGAAAGCGTACCTTGGATAAGAAAAAACGGAAAATTCAGAAATAATTATTTATCAAGAATGCTAACAATATTCATTCAATTATAATTTACTCAAAAGATAAAACAGTTAGAAACAATTGACAATTGTTGTCGAACTGTTGACAATTGATGACATATTAACAAAATTAGGAGCAAAAATGCAAATTGCACTGTCATATAAATTGGACAGTGGTAAAAAATGGGAGAAAGGAATTTTATTAATGAAATCAAACCAAAAACCAAAAATTAAAAACTCTCAATTTTGCGAGCAAAACAATATATTCTTCCCCCATCAAATATATTGCGGGTAACGGAACTGAATGAAACTTTCAATGTTTTAAAGACCGTCATTATTTAGTGTAATTCGTATCGCTGAAATTCCTTTTCGAGAAGTGATTGATAGCGTAAACCACAGATATCTCAGTTTTCAGAGCGAAAATATTATTGTTATATTTTCCATTATTGAGGTGTTTGCATTTGACGGCAAATGGAAGCGTAAAAACTTCGTACTCAACGCCTAATCTAAGCAAAAATGGAAGGAGAAGAAGAAGAAGAAGAAGAAGAAGAAGAAGAAGAAGAAGAAGAAGAAAAAGAAGAAAAAGAAGAAGAAAAGGAAGAAGAAGAAAAGGAAGAAGAAGAAAAGGAAGAAGAAGAAGAAAAGGAAGAAGAAGAAGAAAAGGAAGAAGAAGAAGAAGAAGAAAAAGAAGAAGAAAAGAACAGTAAAGAATGGAATGATTTGATTTTTATTGTGAATCCCCCGCTCCCCTGCCGGAATAAACACTAAGCTCTCGACTGCAACCACGAGTAAGTGTGTGAGAGTCTTGTGTGTGAAAGAGAGGAAGGGACAAGCATTAAAGGAATATCACGCGAGGTACCTGGCTCGTTCTTTAATGTTCGGCACTCGCCTAGCAGGTGCGGTTCCACAGGAAGGGAAAGGAGAGAAATTTAGGGCGGTAGAGAGGAAGAATGCGCCGAAGAGGGGAAGAGGAGAAAAGGGCGGCGGTAGAGGGGAAAAGAGCGGCGGTAAAGGAGAAAAAAACGGCGGTAAAGGAGAAAAAAACGGCGGTAGAGGAGAAAATGGCGTCGGTAGAGGGGAAGAGGGCGGCGGTAGAGGGGAAGAGAGTGTCGATAGAGGAGAAGAGGGTGGCGGTAGAGGGGAAGAGGGTGGCGGTAGAAGGGAAGAGGGCGGCGGCAGAGGGGAAGGGGGCGGCGGTTGAGGGGAAGAGGGCGGCGGTAGAGGGGAAGAGAGCGTCGATAGAGGAGAAGAGAGTGGCGGTAGAGGGGAAGAGGGTGGCGGTAGAAGGGAAGAGGGCGGCGGCAGAGGGGAAGGGGCGGCGGTAGAGGGGAAGAGGGCGGCGGTAGAGGGGAAGAGAGCGTCGATAGAGGAGAAGAGAGTGGCGGTAGAGGGGAAGAGGGTGGCGGTAGAAGGGAAGAGGGCGGCGGCAGAGGGGAAGGGGGCGGCGGTAGAGGGGAAGAGGGCGGCGGTAGAGGGGAAGAGAGCGTCGATAGAGGAGAAGAGAGTGGCGGTAGAGGGGAAGAGGGTGGCGGTAGAAGGGAAGAGGGCGGCGGCAGAGGGGAAGGGGGCGGCGGTAGAGGGGAAGAGGGCGGCGGTAGAGGGGAAGAGAGCGTCGATAGAGGAGAAGAGAGTGGCGGTAGAGGGGAAGAGGGTGGCGGTAGAAGGGAAGAGGGCGGCGGCAGAGGGGAAGGGGGCGGCGGTAGAGGGGAAGAGGGCGGCGGTAGAGGGGAAGAGAGCGTCGATAGAGGAGAAGAGAGTGGCGGTAGAGGGGAAGAGGGTGGCGGTAGAAGGGATGAGGGCGGCGGCAGAGGGGAAGAGGGCGGCGACAGAGGAAAGAGGGCGGCGGCAGAAGGGAAGAGACAGGCGGTAGAGGGAAGGGGGCGGCGGGAGAGGGGAAGAGGGCGGCGGTAGAGGGATGAGGGCGGCGGTAGAGGGGAATGCGGTGGCGGAAGAGGGCAAGAGTTCGCGTGGCGCCGTGCGTGGCGTTGTGGGGCGCTCGCGTGCACCGCCGCCGCCGCCGCCACCGCCGCCGCCACCGCCGCCGCCACCCCCTCGCCGCTCCCGTAATTGCGGCGCCTTTTCCGAACGGCAATTAAATTACAGGAGCCGCGCCAGCCCGCGCGCGCGCGCGCGTTCATCATTACGGCTGTCAGTCGCCCCTAACGCTCCACTCCAGGAGTTCGGTGCTCTCTGCGGGGCGGCGGTTAAGAAGCTTAGCTAATTGTCCCAGCGCGTGTCCGGCATGTCGGAACGCCGCTGGTTGGAGGTAATAACACAACGGAGGTAGAGGGTGGGATTTGTTTAGAAAAGAGTAGGTTGCGTGGAACGTAGTGAGTCTCAAATATCCGATTCATCTAAAGAATTTTAAACTGCTTTGTGAACACAAAATTGGTCGGATTAAATCAACACTTGACAGACGGTGTAGTATTTACCATAGGAACCACCGATTATTGCTCAATTTTGCAAGCCCACTTTGCGCTGCAATTGATTGTTTTTTATTAGTTGGCAATCACATTCTCATGGGTAATTGCACGAGTGCTTTGGAAATTGTCGATAAATTCCCGACTCGCGAAGCGATGAGGGGATTTATGTGAGAATTTTCAGTGAGTGAAGTAGTCATGTTCTTCACTCAATAAGGTCCTTGTTACGGGCATCATTGCTACGAGCCACGGCTCCATAAATCGTACCACTGTCGCGTGATTGAATATAATTTTAATAATTTTATTTCAACGAATATAAGAAATCTTAATGAATCAAGTAAATAATATGTTACCACTCCTAGAGCTTCCAAAATTATCAATTTTGGAAAGAAGGAAAACCTAAAAATAATGTTTACTTAAATTAATGGGCGAAAGCATATTAATATGAAAATATTAGTTTTTAAAATGTCTTATGCTTAATATTATCCTACCAAACAGTCCCACATTATTAATTAATAACTAAGAATCTCGATTACAGTCTCACAAAGTTTCAATCCGGTTGTGTGCGTGTATAAAAAATAATTCCGGGAATACGATCACGTTCCAAGCTGATTTCAAAATACAATAAAATTGTGTATTTAACGTTTTGACCCCTTGTTAGAATTAAAACGTTATCTAAAATATGTTCCAAACTGGTTCAATTACATTGTCAAAGCAAGACGCCAATTACCAATAAAACGATTAGGCACGTACTTGCTTCGAACTTGTGATTAAACAACACTGCAACCAGGGTTCATCATGGCCCCAGTGGGTTTTTCACGACACCTCCCTCCCTGCCTCGCGTCTCCGGCGGGCCTTATTTAGACGTCTGAGGGCTGGGGTAACCCGACGAGCGGCCGAACGGCGGCCATTAACTGCGGGATCTGATTGGAGCCGCCACCGGGCGCCCACCGCGTCGCTGGGTTTGTCTCGGGCCCCGTTAATTAGGAGGCTTCGAAGCCTTCCGATTGTGCACCTGCTGCCCGCCCGGCACTGTGGGGGGGGGGGGGGGGAATGGTCGCGCGCACAAATTGGCTGCTTCCGAGAGCTTCTGGAGAGGTCGCAGCGGTCGTGTGAAGGTTGATGACACTTGCGATACGCGCGGCGTGTTTGTCGTTTGTTCCCTTTCGGGAAGGAAAGATCCGACCAGAGCATTTATTTTGTTGGGAAGGTATTCAGAGACCGTTTTTTAAGGAATTAATATCCCTAGTTGTAAGAAGGTATTGTGATGTATTGGTTTGGCGACTCCGCGGAATCGTATGCCTCATTATTTTGTTTTTGTTCATTCCAATCGATTTTTTTTAAAGTGACAGGGTAATATAGTTTTTCAATGTTATCATTGATTTCAGTCAATTAGAAAGCATTTATGGATTACGATCCTGATATTTATAATTGGTGGTGAACTTTTTAAATTTGTCTCATTAAGCTTTTATTTTCAATTCAATTTAAAATATACAATACACATATTAAATATGGGATCTAGCTGCTCACTTTCAATATGCAATAACATGTTTTACATACTTTGTATATCTAAGATATACATGTCTTTGTATATCTTAAGATATTTTGCTATACCAAACTTGGTAAAACAATGACTGGAAATGAGGTACAAAAATATTGTCTTACAAGAAAAAAGCTTTGTGATTTCGGTATACATTTGATGAAAACACTATCTCAAATCTCTCTTAACACTTTGAAAATTATTATTAATACCAAAGTAAATCATAACCTTCAAATTCTGAGTTACAAAGCCTCTCTCTCCAATTTGCAAGCCAGAAGTAGTTCTATGTCCCCATTTTATAGACTACTAAATGGCTGTTGGCATGCCTTCCATTTAGGCATTTTTCACTGTAAAAAATACTCGCTTAGGAATTAATTATGTAGTCACACTCATCAAGAAAGCAATCAGGAATTCCTATACTCTATTTCCTGAATGTCAAGTCTGGAACGTATCGCAAATTCCTATTTCTAGTAGCATTCCAATCTGGCGGAAATGAACAGAAAATACGAATATCAAGTATTCAGAGCACGTCGAATACTATTAACGATAGTTGGAGAATGTGGAATTTCCTCTGTGGTGAGTGAAATTGGTACGCAGTATTTATACGACTTTGGTAGGCGAATTTATTTTAAAAAAATAATGAAACGACGACGGCGCAAATACAAATCAAGAATCTCCAAACTATTTACTTGTTTGACACTTATTTGATCACGATCAACAAAGGTATTTATAAATAAAATACAATGAACTATTAGACTCACAAAAAGTAATTTCTTTAAAAAACACGCATTATTAAGAACATATGTCTCAACCACTGAAAAGCCAAAATGAAAATCATGCATTTTATATACGACACTCATTTATTTATTACTCTGCTAATAATAGAATTACTTCAGAAGTTGCACGATATAAATAGATAATGTATAGATAACGCGGACTATATTTTGTACATACATCCATATTAATTTAATGGAGACAACGTCAAGGTATACGATGCAGTGTAGCTCGCAATTATTTTTTCATTGAAACATGCTCTGATTACGAATCAGAAAGTTTGTATTCAGCACGAAGCATATCATGGGCAAAAGTGTCTCGTTCAAATGGATTAATCATTATTTCTACAAAGTGCACTATTTAGGACAGAGAGATTTGAGTTTCTGTAATTCAAAAAAGTTTTAAGACGCATATTTACAAACCTAACTACTTTACTACATCGCATGATCATACAATACATTAGATGGAGATAACACTCGGTTGCCGAGCATAGATAGGGAGTCTTGCACTTTTCTGCCCTCTCGTTCCTAAACATAGTGATGGTTTGCCGTTGCCTTCAACTGGATCGAAATGGAAAAGGTAATCATGACAGGTGACAGTCAATGGAGATACACAGGTGAATGACTACGAAAGGGTGATGGTTGAGAAAAACTAGAAGGAGAAGCTAACTCTGCCACTAACAGATCATGAAAATACCCATGCGCTACAGGTCATGAACACACAACCATCGACCTCCATGCTCTTGGACGCTTCTCTGAGCCTTTACACCACTCGGACAGACACTACCGTTTGACAGACATTACAACTGTCTTTTTCTTAGTCAATATTTATCGACACTTACTATTCCAATACGTATTCAAAAATCAATAGTCATATCAACAATCATATTCACCTACTTCCAACTCTTCACTAACAGATCATGAAAATACCCATGAACTACGGGGGCTATGAACACACAATCTTCGATCTCCACGCTCTTGGAAGCTACTCCGAGCCTGTACGCCACTTGGACAGACACCACCGTTTGACAGTCATCACAGCTGTCTTTGTGAGTTAATATTCATCGACACTTACTATCCCAGTTCGTATTCAAACAATACTAACGTTAACTATCATATTCACCTACTTCAATTACTTCCACAATTGACTAATACCTGTGCCTCATTATTAGCAGGTACAGTTCTTTCCTGACCCGACACAATAATCTGTGTGGAAGTTCTTTTCCAATAACCACCACTTCAGAAAAGATCAAAACTTATGAATTCCGAATGAGTTTGATCGCCAACCCAGAAATTCAAAATTTCCTGTTATCAGCAGCGGCACGCACCTCCGAACAGCCTTCGTGTGTTGCACGCTACTCTCGTCCCAGGACCCTTGTTGCGCCGTAATGGGGGGCTGCGTTAATAATCCTATCAACGAGGCTCGTTAGAAAGCAGAGCAGCTACCATTACACGGTGGCGATTCCGGTCATCAAAGAGCCCTCACTATGTTAATCCTGATCTCCCAACAGGTGGACAATGGCCGGAGGTCGGCGGTGGGGAAATTCAAACGAGGGCTTTGACGCCGGCGCTGCCGCCGCGCGCCGCCACGGTCGCGGTCACGTGATCTCTGCTATCAAGCCACCCGCAGTCTCACACTGTGGCCGTCACCCGCATAACCACGGACATCGCAGCCCGCAACGGCTGACTGCAAAGTGTTTGTTTCCAATTTCCATTTGAATGTTATTACTTACACTCGGTGCATAAATCCTCAAATGATTTTTTTATCGTCACCATCATTCCAACCGGCATCGCCTCTGGCATAATTATCAGCATCGCCACCGGCATCTTAATCATCATCATCATCATCAACATCAACATCATCGCCACCGACATAGTCATCAGCATCGCCACCGGCATAGTCAACAGCATCGCCAACGGCATAGTCAACAACTTCACCAGCATCACCACTGACATTGCCACCGGCATAAACACCGACATCCATCATCGCAATCCGCACCGTCAGTGTCGGCATAACTCCCAACTCTCCCGGCGGCAGTCGCCTCTCCAGGAGTTGGGGACACAGGGCCCAACCCCTTCCCCGGTATCAAATCCAATACTTTTTGGTAATTTTACTAAATTTATTCAAAACAATTACACCTTGATTACATCACATTCCAAGAGAATGTGTTTCATGAATACACATTTTAAAAGTTTCAAAGCAACAATTATATTAAAAAATGTAATTTAAAAATATGTACGAGGGATGAGGGTGCTGAACTGAAATTGTTCCCCCTTCCCTTAAAATGTTTTCTGGATTCACCCCTGACAACTATCAGCACAGTACTCGTCACTGCAGTCATATTTGTATCACTATTTAGATTTACTACAGTAGATGTAACTTTCACATGCCACTGTTACCGCTTACATCGACATGTCAGCCCGTCACAGATGTCGCTACTCATGCACATTGTGGTCGGCATGGTCTGCCTCATTTCAGATGTATATCCACCATCAGCGACGGTGACAGAGATTTCGAGGGAGCGTTTGCGGTCGCTCGCGCAATCATCACAAACAGTACAATTATCATCATTGGAGTCGACCACAGGACTCAGCATCGTCGTCACTGAGACAGTGCTGCCCACGACATCAGAACCTTCAATTATTACACACTTATTAATAAAGACTTCACCCTCGTCATCAGTGTACTATTATGGTCGATATTGCTGTCGCCACTTCAAGCATCTTCGCAGCGCCCTACACCTGGATCGACAACCTCTTGTTCTCGTCGTCTCCACTGTCACTCCTCAAAAACGCACTATGGCACATGACGCAATCACCGTCCCTCCGCGAAGAACAGCGATGCCACCCCCTCCCCAAACAGAACTATGACTCCTGACACAATCATTGTCACTCCGTTCAGAACAACGTTAGTCAAGTTTTATCAATTATTTTGTACGTGGGGGATGTGACTGGCCTTCTATACTGCGATTTTTGCATCTCTACCCGTGGCGAGCATCTGCTGTTGGCGGCTTCATCCCATTGGCAGCTTGAACGTCACCATAGCGACGGCACCATGGTGACGTTCAAGCTCCCGATTGGATGAAACCGTCAACAGCTGATACCTACCAGGGCCAGAGTTGCAAAAATCGCAGTACACATCCCTTTTGCCTCGCGAAGAGTTTTTCATGCAATTCAATCACCACGTCCATGACCACCGCCGTCGCCTCCAGCGCCACTGTCACCGCTCCCACCACCGCAACCCGACAACCACCGTCGTCGGCCGACGCCGCAGTTCGGCGTAAGGGGGGGCGCATGAATATGAAGCAGGCGCCCCGACCAGTGAGCAGCGGCGGCCTGCCCCGGCCCGCACAATTAAAATCTCTTTAAAATGCAATCATTAGCCGCCGGCGGTGACCTGTCCGCCGCCGCCGCCGCCGCCACCAACGCCGTCGGCAGCCGTCCCGCTCCCTTTCGGTGCCCAGCAGCAGTGCCCGACGCCACCACAGTAAATCGCAGAGGCACACGTGTATGAATATGCGAATTATTCACTTCGCCCACGCACCAGGGCAGTATGAACTCATGCTCATGGTAATGCAGCATGCTTTTTTGGGGCTGTAGAATGCGGTGAATTATATAACGCACAGAATAAAAACGAATGAAATCATGCGGTTATAGCCCTAATTTGCAGATTTTTAATTATTTTTCATTAGGGAATACCTGCAAATGCTGAGGTGTCTTATAAATACGCTTTTTTAAAAAAAATTGTTTGCCTTCCTTTTAAATATAATCTTGTACTTTCCACTAGAATATAAGAATAATTGTTGTAGTCATCAGGACAGTGTTGTGAACAATAAGCTACCTATCTGTAGGGCTACGCACATAATTGTATATTTGAAGACAATGTCTGTTTGTTCACAATTTCCATTTACATTGCCTACTTCTTAAGTGGTATTACTTAAACTCAGACCATTAATACTCAAATGATTTTTCAATGAAATCTTCGAGAAACCGGCATTTCTACTTTATACGAATTTGTAATCTATCTATCTATCTATCTATCTATCTATCTATCTATCTGGCTGGCTGGCTGTCTCTTTCTGTATGTATGTATGTGTATATATATATATATATATATATATATATATATATATATTACACACAATTAGTAATAGTACGTCTGCTTAATAGCCACTGCATCACACACAATTAACCTAAAAGTGTACATATGTTCTGCGCACCCAAACAACATCTCACTGGAAACAAGCCGTTTATCCTTACGATCTCCTCAGAAAAGGCACGCGTAATTCTCGCCGCCAAGCGAATCCAGGCGCTACATCGCAGATAAGGCTGAGCTTTGCGCCATTAAGCTCGTAGCTCCCGGCCGCAACAGCCTTCTAATGGCGGGCGCAAATGTAATTGGCGGGCCGCGCCGCGCCGGGTCGGGCCGCTCCGCTCCGCGTCCAACGCAAAAACGCGCGCAGCAAGCCCCGTCCATTGCTGTCTGCGCGCGCGCCCGGCTGCGCATCTGCGCTGACGCATCGACTGCGCCGCCAGACGCAGAACGTGACACGTGCTGCGGGCGGCACGTGAGAACTAGGGATGCGACATCCATGTAGATGTTTTTTAAACATCCATGTTTTTGTAGGAACACTGATGGTTTAAACATCGATGAATTAACGCCGATGTTTTTTGACATCGATGTTTTGTGATCGATGTTTTCCCCCCGATGTTTTGTTTCTGAATGAAAAATTCCCATGTTCACAATACTGTGAAAGTTAAAATATGAAATAATAACTGATGGTAACGCTGTTAGTTCATATGTTAGAACCAAAGTGATGCTGTTTATACTACACCTTCCACGACCAAACTCTCTCGCATTGAGATATGGGTAACAAATACGCTGTGTTCCCTTCTTATCGTACCCTTATTCGGTGGAATTGATAAACATAAACACTCACATTAAATTTAAATGCACATGAATTTAATGTTAGACGTTACAAAAGCAGTGTAAAACATCGATGTTGCAAAAATTCAAAGGTTTTAGTCGATGTATTTTAAACATTGATGTTTGAATTTCGAACATCGATGTTTAAGAACATTGATGTTTTGTTATCTATGTGTCACGTCTAGTGAGAACTTGACTGGGCAGACAGAGCGCCAGCTGTCGATTTATTTGTCGTTGATTTGTTGTCGTTTTGTGATATCGGTTTGTTTCATAGTTTCACCAGTGTTATATTTGGGGAGTGTTCTGAACGAGTTAACACAGCCCTCGCCACGGTACCGCAGGAATGAATTTGACTGAATGCCCAGTGCTTCAGCTGTTGATATATTTGCCGTCGATTTGTTTTCGTATTATTCACCTTTGTAACTAATAGTTGCGTCGTTTTCTGAAAAAGTACCACAGCACTTGCCACGTGGTGGTCACGGGATTGACCAGTTGCCAAGTGCTCTTGGAAGATGTAGTTCGTTGGCAACATTCATTAAACGATGGTTCAATAAGCGATTGAAGATAAAATGAAGGAGCCACTAGACTGTCATAAACCATTACCTTCCGCTAACACACTCACTTTTCGTTTGCTTTGCTCCCGAATCGAGCTCTAGATTCGAATACCCACCAGGACAGGTGCAGTCCTTAAGGTATTAGAACGATCTCGAAGAATTTCTGATGGCAAGAATTTAAACTTTTTAAAGAAAAAAGGCAAATTCCTCTCTCACTGCTTCGACACGTAAAAATACCAGAATTTTCTATTGGGGATGTTTGTATAAGCGCTCATTTTTATGCAAAAACGTTCATAAACAAAATTACAATTCAAAAGACTTTTTCAGTGGAATTTCATGACACTCCTTGTCGAAATTCTGACACAATTTTTTATTAAGTGTGGACAATATTAATACAATTTTTACCGCATTTTTTTGACATAAACACTGTTAAATTAAATAATTTACATTTGAATGTACCAAAACATGAACTATTAACACATTAAGTAAGGTTTTTTCAAACTTGAGAGTGAATGTCTTCAGACTAACAGGTGACACGGCACGCTGCGGCATAAAGAAATACGGCTTGCTTCAATGAGGATGACAATTACAGTTTAAATACGCTTTATAAATATTGATCTGATGGTAAGGTGATGTAGACATAGAACCAGAAAAGCAAGCATTGAATCTTCACAAATATTTTTACAATTAGTCAAAGGCATCGTTGGACAGCTTCGCCAGCATCATCAAATCTGGCGTCCGACAGCTTCAGACGGTCCGATAGCTGATCAGATGATGTACTAATACGATCAGATGAGAAGTAAGTAATCGAAAAGCGCCCAGCGTTTCAACACTAATAAAAATGTTGCTGAAGATCTTTCTTTATTCTAGAACAGGGCTGTCCAACCGGCGGTCCTCGATGCTATTTAGTGTGGCCCGCGAAATGTTATTAGACAAACGTGAAAATCCCTAGCATCCATGTCGGGCAAGAATATTGTGCCTAGCGCTCGTGCCCTGTCAGGTTCAACTCCCCCTTAATGAAAAAATAGATCAAGTTTAGATTTAAGACTTTTTTCTTATTAATTCAGAAATCCAAAATCATCACATGTGTTCACTGTGTTATGCAAGGTACATCCTGATGTCATGCATGTTTCTAACCCTCCCTCCCCTGTTTCGGAGCATTCGGACTAACTGCCGAGATCTACAACACGGGATCACATATGGATCGCCCGATTAATGAAAATATGGCCCGCATCGATATTAAAGGTTTCAGTTGTGGCCCTTGAGCAGGTTGGACACCCCTGTTCTATAACATATGAAGCTCGTGCCAAAAAAGGAACCATAATTAGAAAAATATAACTTTTTATAAAAAGGAAATTAAAAGAAACTTTTGAAAACTTACCGAGTGCTGTAACATCAAATTCTCATTGCAAATCCAAAACTACTGACAACGTACCTGAAAGAAAAGGAAATCGTATTTAATTCACATTATATCAAGTATCTCATGAATAAACTTGCCAATTAAATGTTCCAGAAACATTTTTTTTAGGAATTAAACGTAACAGTTATATAATATAACGCAAAAAACAATTTTTTATTTCCAAGAACATCTTACATCCGGCACCATTCGTCATTCGTCATTCATGGACACATCATCCTATTTCTGTGCAAGCGCAAGCAAGAACATCTGCCAGCGCTACCAACTGCCTTGCTCAGTCGAATGCGAGTGCAGCGCACGGCTGATGCGGCAGAAAGGGGGCAGAGGAGAGGTGATGTATGGGAGTGATGATTTCAGAGCGAAGTTATGCGCAATTACTAAGGAGAACCAGATAGGAACATATTATATTCCAGATAATAATAATAATAATAATAATAATAATAATAATAATAATAATAATAATAATAATAATAATAATAATATGCCTTTATTAATATGGCGAGGCTCGGGCCATCAGGCCCGCTCTTCCGCCTGACCACATGTCACAAATATACAGAGTAATGTATTAAATAGTAAAGTTACTAAAAAGTAATGTTATCTAAAAATTTAAATGTAATGTAATCTACAAGTTGTAAGTAGTTAGTGGAAAGCAAACGTTATTTAAAAGCAACTTATAAATAGACAACATGAGAGGTTAAATGGATAAAATGTTACAATAATAATTTTGAAATAATTTTAAAATCAAGTCTGAGATTTAAATATCTGCGCGCTACGCGGCAGCCTGGTATTCACCCCGAGCGACTGTGATATATTAATACAGAAAGACACCACTTCCCCCACTGCTCGATCCTGGAGGGCAACCCATAGTCGGGGAAAACCCACCAGGCAGGCTGCATCCTAATACAATGGAAACTAAGCTCACATGAAGTAACGGGTCTTTGGGATGATTTCCTCAGCTGCGGTCCATGCTGCAAAGGGTGGTTTTCTTGTTTAAAACCGCCTCTGATCCTACGGATGAAAGTACAGTTTCGGCAGTATCAAACAGGTCGCAAGAAAGTAACATTTTTGACAGTAAGAGACAGACGATTATCATCATAGAAAGCAACAACCAAGGGTCGAGAAAAAGGGAACAGAAACCAACAACATTCTATTATTAACACGTGAAGAAAAAGAACACTAGTTATTAAAACAACAGGGAAATTCGACTAATGGAATGACTAGAGCAAAAGAAAATGGCACAGAATGCATGCGAATTGGAGAGCAGCTGACATATGTATTAGATGAGAGAATTACATTGAAGAACTCTTAGTCTGCATGAATCAGATCGACTATTCTAGAAATTCCGGCTGATATTTTCTTTTCAGAAGTTAAACTGAATCCAAAGTATTCCTCAAATGAGAGCATCATTGATGAAATGAGATCAAATCAATGATACAGCTGCTTTCCAAGGTTGAAATGGTAGAAAACAGGCAATACCATGGGAACGTAAATGCATATTATTTGAAACTGATCCAAGACTTTGAAAATTACCAACCAGGACGCGCAGAGTTGAGAATGGAAACAGGACAAGGATAAAACAAATAGTAATTCAGGGGGTATTAAGAACGGAAAACAGTAGTTGCTTAAGCTCAGCTGTGTGTAAACGGGAAATATCGTAACTGTGCAATAAAAATAACACACCTAATGAAAAAAGTTGTAATTTTGCACTAAAAATGATTTTATTACGAGCAGGTTGTTTATTTCACAGGGAAAGAAAGTGATTTCCTCTATATACCAGTCGTGTGAACTATCCTTAAAACACTTTTACTACAAAAGTTACTGTAGACATGTCGGTTCCGCTCTGTTCAGTACACACGTCGTGAAAGACTCCCTCTACGCCACCACCGGGAAATCCTCACTGCAAACTGGTATGCAATATTCGTTCCCAGTGTTGAATTGAAAATAAGTAATTGGACACTTCGAAATTGCCATTGAGCGGTTTAAATTATCTCTAGTAAGGTAAGAATAAGAACGGTACCGTCCCGCCTCTATACGAAGCTTCACTAACAGTGAAAGTTTCATACAGATAGGTCACAAGATCGGTATACAGAGGAAAACACTTTCTTTAGTCTCGAAATAATCGGCCCGGTCACATTTTGAAACCACTTGTTCCTCAAAAACGATTATTCCCCGGATGTCACTTCTCCTGTGTTCCAACAACACGGGGGTGATTGAAAGACGCACCTCTCTCCGACGAGCGCGAAATCAGTCGACGGGGCGACGGGGCCAGGCGGATGTGGGCGGCGAGTGGGCGTGGCCGGCGGCGGAGAGCGGGCAGCTGGCGGCGGACGCGGCGCGCGGGCAAGGTCGGCACGCGCCGCAAAAACGCGTCGGATGCCGCCCCGCCCCCACGCCCCGCGCCGGACGCCTCGCGCCGGCCGCTCGTTTACGAGGCGCGAAATATCCGTTATGCCCGCGCGCGCCACGCGAGCCGGCCCGCACGCCCGCTCGTCAATCCTTCGCAATCCGCGGACCGAGAATTGGTAATGGGCCAGACTGACGGTTTTGTTTTTCAATCTGTCAACTAACTGACGTCCGGACTTCCTACATGATAATCGATCAAACATCGAAATAAGTGACCCTGCAAATTACCAACCGTTCGATTAGCCATCTGATGAATCAAAGCGAGCAACAGACTGCCCGATCAACCAACAGACCGGCCGACCAACCAACCGACCGGCCGACCGACCAACCGACCGGCCGACCGACCAACCGACCGGCCGACCGACCAACAGACCGGCCGACCGACCAACAGACCGGTCGACCGGCCAACAGACCGGCCGACCGACCAACCGACCAACCGACCGACCGACCGGCCGACCGACCAACCGACCGGCCGACCGACCAACCGACCGGCCGACCGACCGACCGACCGGCCGACCGACCAACCGACCGGCCGACCGACCAACCGACCGGCCGACCGACCAACCGACCGGCCGACCGACCAACCGACCGCCCGACCGACCAACAGACCGGCCGGCCGACCAACAGACCGGCCGGCCGACCAACAGACCGGCCGGCCGACCAACAGACCGGCCGGCCGACCAACAGACCGGCCGGCCGATCAACAGACCGGCCGGCCGACCAACAGACCGGCCGACCGACCAACAGACCGGCCGACCAACAGACCGGCCGACCAACAGACCGGCCGACCAACAGACCGGCCGACCAACAGACCGGCCGACCAACAGACCGGCCGACCAACAGACCGGCCGACCAACAGACCGGCCGACCAACAGACCGGCCGACCAACAGACCGGCCGACCAACAGACCGGCCGACCAACAGACCGGCCGATCAACAGACCGGCTGACCAATCGATCCTATCAAAAGACCATTCAAAAGAAAGACCGCCCGATCAATTGATCACACGATCAAGATACCACCCATCAAGGTATTTCTCAATAAACATACATCCCGCGAATCAACAGACTTTCCGAACAACATCACTAGATTGATCTAGCTTTACTCAACCATCGACTCAACATCGGATGGTCCTTTCGTATTTCAGAACGTCCCATCATCCAGCTGGTCACTCGATTACCGAAATCTCGAATCATTTGTTCATCCCGTCATCGGTCTACTCACATTTGAACACGACCTTCTACCACCCGGCCACCTGCTCGTTCAGACAACTATCTCCTTCCATCTTCTTTTCAGCCTGTGTGTTCCTCCTCCGGTGGCCAGACCGCCTCGCCACTCGTCCTCCCGCGGGAGGCCGGACACCGCCCCGGGCGCGCTGCCTGCCTCCTCGCCATTCCCGGTTCCCGGGAAACGGACGCCTCCAAGCCAGCAGGGCACGAGTCAAGGGCATGCAATGAGCGCCAATGAGCGGTATCTTGCTCTTTTGATTTACCCAGTCTTAATGGCGCGTGTTTGTTCGTTGTTGCGCGAAGGGTTTGAAATCGGAGGCTTGAATACTTACAAAAGTATGTACGTATTTATAATGTTATTTTTTGTCAGTAATCAGTACTTCTTACTATTACTTTAGAACGTTTGATGTACTAAATTAAAATAATATTAGGAAATGTATATGACGATGCAAAAATATTAATAAAAGGGTGGGTGGTTCTTGAGTTTAGGTTTTGCTTTTCTACAAGTAATCATTTTAGCTGTGAATTTAGCATATAATATATATATATATATATATATATATATATATATATATATATATATATATATATATATATATATATCAGCAGCTAAGAGGAAGAGAGTAGATGTTAAATTAGTGATAGTTACGTGCGGTGAAGAGGAAGAATTGGTGAAGTGGTCTATGACAAATGGCTTTTACATTCAATGAAGGCTAAATTTAACCCAAATATTAGCTGGTAGATAATTTTATTACTAACAACCACCTCTAATGTTAGTATCCGACACGTCATGATGCACAACATTTATTATACTTAAGCAAAAATTTTAAAGTAATGCAAGTAACTCAGAATTGAATGCAATGAGTAAAAAAATATTCGCCAAAAAAACCCGCACGCATACGCTTGCAGATGCGCACCCTCATACACATCTCACGCACACACAAAAAACGAAAGTATCTCAACTGTTATTGACCATCCATCGAACATAACCTCATTCACCTCGTTAAGAGAGGTCACACTGATGAAAGTTTATGGAGTCGTTTCCTCGGTCACCGAACCCAACTCCGTATGGCAAAAATCAATTAGGAATATGGCCCTCGAAAAATAATTCCTTTCAGCACAGTAGGGCTATTTCATTAACAAATGGTAGAGAATACGGCTTACATGGGTGGCTTAATAGTTGCAATACTGCCGGGCAGCAGAGTGTTTATAGCGAGAGGTTGTAAATGTCCTCTGAACGATTGAATTTACGTAATCCTCGATTATCTTAAATAGAATAGATAACAATCTCCTCGAATTAGTGGGAGGTTCCTTCCGTATACCTCACAACAAGTTATTGTCACAAGGTACGCCCACAAGGTACATATTTCAAAGGACGCAAAAACTCCAGAAGTCTCATTTTCGTGAGAAAATGCATAGGGCGTTATCATAATGCTTCACTTGCACAGGGCACGCGAAAGTGGCCGTGTTAATTAGCTGAGAGGGAATAGCTAATTAACAGCAGAGCAGGTGCGGAGGGAGGTTCTTAAACCTAGCCACAGTTCAGGGGTACCAACTCTGTCTTTGTCGACATTGCATATGAATTAGCCACCCAGAGATCACTATCGATGCTTCAGGTAAATTTTGCCAGGGCAAAAGACGAACGTATTGAATTGAATTGATGCCTTATTTTACGTGGCGAGACTCGGGCCATCAGGCTCGCTCTTCCGTCTGACCACGCAAATTTCCTTCCTCTCACCAACTAGCGGAGAAAGGAGGTGTTTCTTGGGCGACGAAACAGGCGATTTGAATTTAGCTCAGAGGCGTCATTTAGGCTTGAGGATCTTTTACATGTTAGTAAATCTACTAAAGTGGGACAGCCGGCTTTACTTCCCCTCCGAAGGAAGGCGTACGAAGGATTTTTGCGCCCTTAAAAATCCACGGCGTCCATCGGGTTGGAACTCGTCAACTTGGGTATAACAGTCCGATACGCTAACATCATACCATCGCGCCGACAAATGTAGTGAATTTAAACCTGAGAAAACCTGTTGAACCCCACTTTCTCTGTCGTACTTCTCTTTGATAAACGGAGATTTACTGTTTTGACCTAGTACAAGACTATTTACAGTCTACTTGTATACTGAATTGCATGGCCCTTACATTTTCTATCATGTTTGTTAAATGTACGAGCAATAACATTTCTTTGTAAACGGTAGATTTTAAAATAAATTTGTTACTTTTTCAAATATATCTTCTTTGCTTGTGTTTAATTTCACTTTATGCGAATCATAACACATAAATTGTTCATATTAAGAATCAAATTTCATCATTTGTTTGGAAATGTGTTCTAGAAAGACATTTTCAAAATGTAAATATTCACACATTGTCAGATGTAGTTTATAATATGAGTAAAAATTCAATGAAAATTAATTCAATAGGAGAAAAGGAGATGTGAACGTCGTTCAGTGGTACCAATAAACACCATTGTGGCTGCTGTGAAATATACATAAATACGTATTTTGAAGCGTTAAAATAATCAGGACCACTTCTTTCGATTTATAGAAGAGTGCAAAAGTGCATCAATGAAATTTTAAACAAATATCAGAAAATGATTAGGTCTTCGACTCAAGAATTTCATAACAAACACCGCCAATTCAACAAGACATGAGCATTACTACCAATAATACTGTAACCGTGTTCTAAATGATATAAAGTCTTGATAAACCCCACTGGCTCAGATGGCACACTGACCACAACCTTTACCGCTGCGGAGTCTCCGACTGGGATGGCCTGGAGTTCTATTACCTGCATTGGCGAAATTTCGACTCCAGCAGGATCGAATTCAACCAGACGGGAGAATTCCAGGGATCGATAGCTCTGATCGGAATTATTCCGTGGTTTTCCCAATGAATACTAGGCGAATCTACTCTTCCTCATCTTTGTCCCCTCTTCTCCCCTCTCCCTCTCTTTCTCTCTCTCTCACACACACACACACACACGCCCGCACGCCCGCACACACGTAGCCTATACTATCATACATGACGGGAGTTCAGTAAGAAAAATGGTGGGTGTACCCCTGGGGTGTGGACGTGTTGGGGAATATTCCAGAATGGAGAAACCTCCCAAAGTCGACGAAGTCAAAGTCGACTCTCACTTTCCAAGAGGAGAAAACTCCTGCCTCCTTCCTTCTATAACATGAACTACTCACGGGAATAAAGCCACGTAGTCCAAGGGAAACGGCTCGGAAACACGATATACTCTCTCGGCAAACCCCAAAACACTAATACGTAGTACTACGTCAAAATAACGAAACAGAAATCGGGAAAATTTTGATTTATGACTTCTCTTTTCAATCTACTTCAGAATGCCACTTTTATCTGTCGCGGTTCTGGCAGTACTGCAAGAATGAAATATATAATTTAACATGAGATAAAATTGATATGGGCTGTCAGAGCTGTAGTGCACTACAGCCCTGAAGAAGACCGCAGTATGTCGGTCGAGAAAAGTCGTCACAGCCTGCGACGCGGCGTCACCCGGACAGCCCAGATCATGACTCTGGCTGCGGAAGCTTACGACGCCTTGACATAAAGTTGTTACAATTTATAAACCAAATTTAAATAGTATGATTTACATAAAATTAAATATTTATGTACAAATTATAAGCTGAAAACAATGTACAGTTTTCCCTTTTGAACAAATAAAAATGATTTTATCTGTAACACTTTTGATTTGTCGTTTAAGTTGGCAAGCCTGGCGTGTTGCGCCCGGGCACCTCCCGGACGTGCAATCTGCGGCGGCGGCGGCGGCGAAGGCAGCACACGCGGACTTCCCGCGGCGCCTCATTTATAAGGAACACAAGATTCAATTAAAGACTTAATCTGCCCCGAGTCCATCAATTAGCCCTCGCGGTTAATTGATGGCGCGGCCGGAGGAGGACGGGCCAGTGCTAATGGCAGCCGACGGCGCGCGCGGGCGCCAAGTCCCGGAACCGGTACCCCCCCCCCCCTGCGACGCCGGTCCACGAGGTTCATGGCCCCCTGCATCCCCTAGCAGAAGAGAAGTTGAATTTCGCTTTAAATGGAACCACCTGGAAATGGAATTCAGTGTTAGGTACTGAAAAGTGAGATCTGAAGTGTTTTATTTGTTGAAAAGGGAAAACTGTACATTGTTTTCAGCTTTTAATTTGTACATAAATATTAAATTTTATGTAAATCATACCCTTTAAATTTAGTTTATAAATTGTAACAACTTTATCTCAAGACGTCGTAAGCTTCCGCAGCCAGAGTCATGATCTGAGCTGTCCGGGCGTCGCAGGCTGTGACGACGTTTCTCGACCGACATACTGCGGTCTTCTTCAGGGCTGTAGTGCACTACAGCTCTGACAGCCCATATCAATTTTATCTCATGTTAAATTATATATTTCATTCTTGCAGTACTGCCAGAAGCGCGACAGATAAAAGTGGCACTTTGAAGTAGATTGAAAAGAGACTGCCATATAAAAGTTACTGATATTTTGTTCGTATTAATAAACATAGATCACCCATAAAACCGTTATGAATATTTCCTTGTTAATAATTGTTGTGAATAATTCGTTGAAATAACATACATATTTGCATCTAGAAAGTGTTTTTGTAATTAGTTCTCTATTAAAAATTTACATTATCCACATATTTATTTAAAACTGAAGTTATATTTATATGAGTTTTTTGTGCTACGTACTTCGATTTCGTGAAATACCTAATAAAATGCAAAATACCGCTTCCCGTTTCTTCCTTCCTGAACATAGCTAATAATATTTAGGCCCTTAATTAAGTACTTAAATGACAGAGGCTCAAAAAATTAATGTCATTGAACGGCTAAATACTTAGTAAAATATCCAACAGGCATTAATTTGGCAATAAAGCATTTAAAAAATTAAAAATATCAATGACTTATTGGATTCGCTTGTCCAGTAGTTTATGATTTTTGTGTACCACAATGTATTGAACAATCGTCGTAACAGTCATTTCCAGAAAAGGAACGAACTTTCATACAAAATAGAAAAAAAATCGTCTATTTGCTGGAACATGCTCGCACACTCTTGAGAATGAAGACTAGATAATCGACAAAAGATAACTACCTCCAACAGGACGTGTACACCCTAAGTCTGTCGAACACGAGGCAACAGAATAGGTGGCTAATCAACTTCGCATATCATAATTAGATCTTTTCCTTTAGTTTTTCTCCCACATCTCGTACTATCAGTCACTTAGGTCTCTGCTCCTCCCGCCGACGAGTGGCCGACAAAGCGACGAAAAGAATCACCCTCGTAAAATGACCAAATTATGTAGTTATTTGCGCCGCGTCACGAATATTCCCCTTAACAGAGAAGTTAATTGGCACGTATGGACGACAAAGAGGTCATTTATTGCGAACATTAAATATGAGTCGATCTTCCTTACGTGAAGAACACGAAATGCTTAAGAGATTTGTATCGAATACTGGTAACGAAATAGCTATTCTTCAGAATGAGAAACTTGAGAATTATTACTCGCGTTTATTAGATCTGACAACGGAAAAAGTTGTTTCGTTATTCATATTAATGGTAGCTAATATGAATGTTATTCAGATGTTGATAGGAGTGTATGAGACAGACATATAAGTTGATGTAAGTCGGCTATGTGTGATGCATCGCGCTGCATGTTTTGATCTAAACCTTCATTATGATTATGCTGCAACATAACAAATAATACGTATTCGATTATTACATTTGTGAATTTTCTTGTATAAAAATTGTTGGAAATATACATTTATATTGGAAGGTTGAAGTTTGTGAACATGTCGACAGTGTCGCCATCTGCGTCTAGTATATTATTGGAAATGTACTATATATTGAGAGATTGAGGTTTGTGAACGCGCCGACACTGTCGTCATCTGTTTTTGGTATGTAAACGAATGATCATATTCATTCGTCCTTTTTGTCTTACTGTGCAGCAATGTAGTGTTTGTAAAAGACCGTCAAAGACGTTCAATAAAAGTTTATGTATATGTATTTTGTTATAAATAAAAGTGAAATGCAGTGTAGTTCTCAAGAGTTAATTTAACAAAAATCATTTATATCACTTTAAGCAATTGCGTTTTTCCAAAATCGCTTGAAACATTGCAATCAATGCACATGCGTATAACATTGAACAGCATAAACACATCCATTTCAGCTGATACATTTAACCGTGATATTTCATTTTGAATTCTGCGAGAAATAATTTACCAGATTGATTCTGACCATGGTGCTACACGGTCACTTTCAAAATTTATATTCTATCAAAAATTGTCTACTTCGATGCACTACGAGTGGTGAAAATTAAACACGCCGCCGCAAGAGAACACTAGTAGAGAAATACCAACATCTCAATTCATGAAGACGAACCAGGTGATGATTAACCTGGTCGATACTGCCCAATACAGTAAGAAATATCTTCTGAAAATCTGTATTTACTAGGCTGTCCGGGTGACGCCGCGTCCATGGCGAAGGTGCCGACGTTTCGGTCGCCATTCTGCGACCTTCCTCAGGGCGTATTGCAATACGCAGCCTAGTAAATACTGACTCCGGCCGCGGAAGCCTACGCTCTCTTCTGAAAATCTATTCCGCCAGAAATAAACTTACTCTTCAATATGAATTGAAATTGAACAGTACGTCGGAGGAAGACATGAGAACTGAAATTGTCACAATCCACCTCACGAAAGTGATCCTGATTATGAACGACCTGATAATTGTTATCATGACGCTATAGACAGCTTTTAAAAATTCTACCCTACCAAATGAAATCGCCCTGTTGTTCAGCGTGTCATGAAAATACACAGGCCGCCACAAGAGGTCACTAAAACTGAAATCGTCTCGTTCCACTTCACATTGTCGATCCTGATCGTGATCGACCTGATTAAGTCTTATCACGACCCCAAAGGGCCACTTCTAACAATTCCACCCTGGCAAATGAAGTCTACTCTGCTGCTAAAGTAAACATACCTCCAAAAGAGGACACGAACAGAAATCGCCACATTCCGCTTCACGAAGTCGATCCTGATCATGATCGACCTGATTAACCCTTATCACGACCCTAAAGGGCCACTTCTAAAAATCTACCCCGGCGAATAAAATCTTCTCTGACGCTCAGCGTGTCATGCAAATAAACAGACCGCCACGAGAGGACACTAGAACTGAAATCGTCGCATTCCACCTCACGAAGTCGATCCTGATCATTATGATCGAGGTGCAAAGCTCCGCGGCACGACACCAACCAGCCATTCAGAGCGCCATCTGCTCCCGTGGCGCACCCTAGCCAGCGTCTCTTTCAAGAAGACAATCGTGCCGGTACAATATTGATTTTCTCCGCGTTCGACAAATGCTTCGCCCGCAACGTGCAGCCCGAAGTTCTCCGTGTTTTCGCTGCGCGAATCGTGAGATCTGAGCAAACAATGCGTTAGCATCGGTTTCTCGGAGGACGCTGGTAGCCGCCAGGTTCGGTCAACACAATTGCTCGCGAAGTAATGGACTTTTACGTCACGTTAAGGTGGGGAGAGAGTTGTGTTTCCTAAAGGGTTCTTCAGCTTCTACTGTTGAACGTACCTCCAGGAATTTTTTCTGGCTTTTGTGAAGTTAAAGAAAGTGTAAAAATATTTCAAAGCAGGTGACCAATAAATACATTTCCTTGATATTTTCCTTGATAGAAATTTCCTTGATATTTTCAAGTCAACCTCTGAATATATTAATTTTTTTTCACGATACGTTTCCTCGAAAACATAAAGATTGCTTAAGAGAATCAGGAATCACTATTTCCATGTTCAAATGAAAACAACTTTGTTTTTTTTTTCAATTTTTTTTCAATATTCATTCATGTACAAAGAATAGGGATGGTGAGGGAGCATGTAGTGAACATGAATACTGAAGACTGTGAATCTTTACTTTTGATCACACTCTTCCGTTCCAACCATCACAAACGACTTACAACAGACATTCGATTTTAAATAGCATTACTTTATTCTCACCATCCTCAACGTTCTCTGACAGCAGGGAAAATTACATCTTGTATGGTTTTAATTAATTACTAATTGCACAAATTAAATACGATATCTTATACGATCTCCTCTGATAAATTTAAAGAGATCTCTTCCGAGTTATTTTCCGATTTCACACTCTCCATTGAAATGCGCCCTCGGCTTCAGCCTAGTTGATGATATGGTACATACGATACTCACTCATCTCTATGAATCCGTACTATGAATGTTTCTAGAGATTCTTTAGGAAATTCCAGTCGCGCCGATACTAAGGCAGATGCCTCGAGTGGTTTTCTTGCTTGGCGTTGCACCACATGAGCACTCTGCTGAAGGCAAGAATGAATATGACACACAGAGTGCAGACGTTTAAAAAAACGCACGTCAAACACGCTGAAATATTCAGCTCTACGATGCCATCCTCAATTCATTTCTTAGAGTGGTTCCTTTTTAAAATAATATTTGAAATAGGGAATGTCCACAAAAAATTGCCGGTAATTGTTTGAGAAGAATAACCTTTACTGACATCACGGTTACGTAAGAGGGCCGCATTGGAATCACAGTTTTTTCGGAAGAATTTGTATAATGTTTGGCCACAACTGTAGGTAGGGACGATATTTGAATTGAAATCATACCAATATATGAAATAAAGTTGTTAAAAGATGAAAATGTCTCACTCCTCTAATAGTGTAGTGAATTGACAGCTGTCTGGATATTAATGTTATTTACATTTTTTTCGAAGTTTCTGTTATTGTTAGTGAATGTTACATAATTGAAATTACAATTCAAAGAACTTCGGATATATTTAAATACTGTACATTGCAAATTGATACTTTAAGTTATATATCATAGTATCAAGTAGCTCCCCTATTTTCACTATCGTGTGAACTTTTCCCATTTCTGAAAATGCAAACAAATTCATGTATAAATACTACAAAACAGTATAAATATATACACATTACGTTTTGAGCCAACAACAGAGTTGAGAGAACGGTGTTGAATATCCCTGACTTTCTTCAATCATGATATATAAGTGACGGTAAATGAATTACACAAAGGAAAATCAAAATATGCATCTGTGTTAATTAACATAAACTTAAACACTGATATTTTGTTCATTGGGTTGACCACTGTTGATTTCGTTAAGGATTATGAACTTCGAAGACAGAACAATTTATGAATACTTAGTTTTATAAAATCATCATTAATCAACTAGCCTTCACCGTTGGAGGAAAGCAAATGAAATGAATGATGCATGTAAGCTAGATTGCCCAGTGAAACCGAGTACTAGACAATAATGTCGAAGTATTTTTTATCAATACTACATCGATAGCCACAAAGAAATTTTTTTTTAAAAATGTTGCCCCGGTTTCGGAACACGAAATAGACACATGACTAGGAAAGGTCAGTAGACTGCATCTCAGGCTGAATGAGCAGATCGCCAAGAGATGAGCGCCGTCAGCGAATGGCACTGCGCAAGAAGAGGCGGAGGAGTCCTTCGGAGGGGGAGGCGCTCCGGCGCGTCGTGGGGAGCCGCGCGGCGCGCGGCGGGTCGCGTCCCCAAGGGCGCCGCGGGGAGCAAGAAACGCCGCGGCGGCGGCTGGAGGATGATCCTTCCCTCCGGAAGACGCTCCCGAGGGAGCCCCGCCCAGCGCGCGCTCCCGCCCCACGCCCCACCACGCTCCGCCACGCTCCGTCCCGCAGAGCACGGCCACGCCATTCGATGTCAGCCTCGCGTCACCACTCCCCGCCGTCCCTCACTACATCCCGTCTTGACGCACTCCTCCCCGCCACGGTAAAATTCGTCTTCGCCTTGCGACTCGCCGCTATCACTTTACCCCGCCTCTACCTCCGCTCCGCCCCGCTGCTCCCCGCTCCTCATCACTTCGCTGTGCTTCGCTCCGCCCTGCCCCGCTCCGCCCTGCCCCGCTCCGCCCTGCCCCGCTCCGCCCTGACACCCCGCTCCGCCCTGCCCCGCACCGACCTGCCCCGTTCCGCTCCGCCCTGCCCTGCCCCGCTCTCCTCCGTTTTGCCCCGCTCCGTTCCGCCCCTCTCCGCCCGTCTCCCCCCGCCCCGTTCTTCCCCGCTCCGCCCTACCCCACTTCGTCCCCCTCCGTTCTGCCTCCGCTCCACCCCGCTCCGCCCCACTCCGCTCCGTTCCGACCCACAACGCTGTGCCCATTCCCCCCGCTCCGCTCCTCCCTGCTTCGCACCGCTCCACCCCGTCCACTCCGCTGCGTGTCGCTTCGCCCTGCCCCGACCCGCTCTGCTCCGCTCCGTTCCGTCCCGTATCTCCCCGCTCCTATCCGCCCCACTCCCCCCACTCCTCTCCTCCCCGCTCCGCCCTGCCTCGCTCAACCCCCCTCAGCTTCGTCCCGCTCTGCCCTGCCCCGCCCCGCTCCGCCTCTCTCACTTCTCTCCGCCTCTCCTTTCCCGCCACCCCTACACTCGCCCCGCCCCGCCATACCCATCCTACCACACAACAGCATTCCGGCCATATCTGTTCCCTCACCAACCCGCTACCCCAATGCTCCTTCACGTCTCCAGGCACCACACCTCTCCCATCAACAGTTGGAGCCCCGCCCCAGCCACTACATCCACAACGCTCCGCCGTCTTTCACTCCAAAAACCTTCGCAGGAGCCTGAATCTCAGAAACCATCCAAACCAAGCATGAACCTATGACATACATTGCGTATCAATGGACATACCATATTATGCTAGCTTCATATAAAAAGAACTGTTTTAACAGCGTGGGCGAGCCGATGATCTCCACAACTCTTCCCTAAAATTCCAAACAAGAACCTTAATATTGATTTCATCTTGTGGTTATGACATGGAAGGTAAAGGCACACCACGCGTACCAAGTATAAAATTTAAATCATCAATCTTCACAATGGAACTTATTAGAAACCCATAGTTCATTACACTAGATCGCCTATGTTCCTATTGGGGATATGGATGGCATCAGAAGAAAAATAATATCATTGGCGTATTTATAGTAATTGTTTTGAAAGTGAAAACTATTTTGAGTGGTAAATTAAAAATCCAAAAGTTAAAAGAACACAGTGTAAAATGTTGAGTTCAAAAGTCAAATCACCTAATATTAGTAAAAGTTTTAATATACCCTGGAGAACTGTCCAGTGATTATGTTCGTACTTCAAAACCTATGGAAAACCAATTCTTAACAATGACTTAACAAAAAGTTGGATAATTTTATGTGGAAATTATGTTCGTACGTTGTTCGTTCGTTGAATCTTGTAATTCTTAGAATAAGTTGTTACAATTAATATTTAATGGAAAGTCACCTACAACCATAACTTGTTTATTCTGTAGTATACAGTTTGTCCGTTATTTTATTGTTATTAGCCTAATTAAATAATACTAATCAAAAGTATTATCGAAACATATTAGAAATTAAGACTTTGTGACGAAAATTAACGGTCTTTTGGGAAATTACACTTAAATATAAACATTTGAATATCTATTTAAGCATTGCTTCATAGCATTCTGCAAATTTCAGTTTATTTCTCTCAAACTGAATACAACAAAACACACTCATGTCAATATTTCACTTCTACATTACTTCAATTCCCTTCGTAAATGCACAACCTTTCCCAATCTGAGAATTCCTCAGATCTGTCGGGCGTATTGGGTAAGACGACCGCATTTCCGTTGTCTGCTTTCTCCCACTCCCCCTCGCCTCCAGCGAGGGGCCTCTGGGGGCAACGCAGACTTGCTACGCCATCGCACAAAAAGCGCTCCCTGGGCGCTAATGCGTCAAGGGCGCATCTGAAACCCACTCCACACTCCCCCTCCCCCTCCCCCTACACATAGGCGATGAGTAGGCCTTAAAATAGAATCTCCCCCTCGACCCTTCCATTCAAAACATACCTCGCTAAGTAAGTGTTCGGCTCACACCACGAAGTGGGTTGTACTGAGAATGGAAAGCATTGGTTACAACGAATGTTGGTTACAAAATGGTTGCAATGATTTCAGCATACATACGGTTATTACAAGTGTAAAATGTGTGCGTGATCTTGGCTGTCCGGGAGACGCCGGGTCGAAGGCTGTGATGCCGACGTTTCGACCATCTTGTCGTGATCTTCCTCAGGGCTGGTATGACCACGACAAGATGGTCGAAACGTCGGCAACACAGCCTTCGTCGCCGCGTCACCTGGACAGCCAAGATTACGCACATGACTCTGGCTCGGAAGCCTATGACTTCAAGTGTAAAATGTATCGCAATAAGCATTATCAAGTTTGATATCGAACTATTTTTCATTATAACGCAGTGGCTTTTGTAGTCATTATCACTACTTGTTAGGATGTTTGATATGTTGTTGTGGTGACAGTTGTTGCTGCTGCTGCTGCTGCTGCTACTGTTGCTGTTGGGATCGAAAGTTCTGCTTCTGAATCAGCGCGTTCCAGGAATGAGTCAATGAATGTACGGCGAAAATACTTAAGCCGGACTAGGAATAACGCCAGGATTCCGTCAGTTAACCCTCCTTAACATGTATGTTTTATTATTTCCCTATAGTAATAAATGTTTCGCCTCCATTTTTTTAAATTAATTTCTTTGTTCGCGTTTGAAAATGCATATTCAGGCAATGTGAATTTAAATCGAGCCGATTTATAGCTCTGTATGTCTTGACATTAACTATTGTGACATTCGACAACATAAAATAAAGAAACTTCACTACAAAGTCTGGTCTAGATATATTTTTTTTCGGCTCTGTAACTAACTATCCAGTCGTTTTCCTTTTGTTTGTTAAAAATAGAAATGTTTGTGACAATGGAATTGATGTTATTGAGCCATGTCACTTTCTAATAGCGATTAACGCAGAAGATTTAAAGAACCTCATCAGTCATCAGTATTGTTTCTGTCGAAGCACATTCTCCTTTCCTTACTGGCCTGCGTGACATCATTCCGGTACTATGACTCACTGCGGGTCGCCTTGGCGCTAAACTAACTGCAACCGATTCATTTCAATGGTCATTTGGCGCAGAAACTAATTCAGACAGATAGTCCGTCAGTCCTTTATATGGAGGAACTCTAGAATTGGAAGTGGTGCTGTCGAGACAAATATATTACAAGTTCACGTCCTACAAAACATATTTTTCACGAACAATTGCAGATAGAATCTACATTTGTACACTCATTTTTATGACTTTAATATGAGGTATACGTCAATGACAAGCATACAGAATATGTACCATTACAATAAAAGATAAGCATAATGATCGAGGTGTTCCTTCAAAGAAATAAAATATCACACGATAATTTATTCAGATGCATTTACATCAATCATTGAATGACTAAAAGCACGATTAAAGTTTCATAAACCTAATGTATAAATAAATGTATTCTAAGCAATACTACTTAATTTACTCTTTCAAAAATACTGGATACATCGTGTGTCGCAAATTATGCACTGAAATGCTGCTTCGATTTTTCCGTTATTTACTCTAATTTGTATTCTACGCGGTACTTTGTTACTTAATGTAGGAAGTATATCCCAGTATGTATGGAGTGTTGTACAGGTGCAAACCTATCTTGAGAGTCTAAATTTCACAACCAATCTTTCAAGAACAAACTGAGTAAACATGATATATATTCGGAGCGATCAAATTGGAAAAAAATAAGTTTATTCACAAAAGTCATTTAGGATCCACTAATGCGAAGTATGTTTGATGTGCGGTGCAGCACAGTGGCACTCGAATACCGTGGTGATTTATTGTCATTCGAAACCTGTGCTGATTTTCTGAAAAGAAGTTAAGTGCTTCCCTCAGTGATGTCAACGTCTAACGTTACCGAATCGGCTACTTCGCACGCAGCACCACGCCCAATGCAACGCAAGCGAGGACGTGCCGATTTGCGATTGCTGCAGGCGGTGGAAATACGCGGGTGAAAAGCAAAGAGTTCAAGGAAGCGGCACTCCCGGTATGAAAGACGACTCACATTCAGGACGGGTTTCACCACGTCTGCTTAAGACTGTTAAGCAAGACTTTAGCAGCAATAAGCGAGCTTAGGTCAAAATAGCGTTTCACCGTGGTTCGTATAGCATTAAGCTACGCTTTGTACGTAAGCGCTCGACGAACGATCGCTAAAGGACCGTCTTAAGGAGACTAAAGAAACATGGCGGAGAGGTTACGTGCAATTGCATTCGGTGACAACGACCACGTTTTTGAAGATAGAATTTCTCCATGTAGGCACACTAGATGGATTCGAGAGAGGGCAAATTTCTTCGAAGACTTCGAGGAAATAGATTTTCGGACTCGCTTTCGCCTTTTGAACAGTTCGCATTATTGGTGTTGGAGCAGATCAAAGAAAAACTAGAATTTACATCTGACAGATATGTAGTGTAGCTTAGTTGTAATTACATAGCGGGGAACTAAAGCTCACACCTTTCATAAACTGCTCATTTCTTCCCATTACGATAGTAAAAAGCTACTATTTGTAACTCAGGTGAAGGTCTTGCCAGACATGGATCAGTATAGTATTTCAATTTTAAAGACAGTACGAATTTGAACACAACAAAATTCTTGTCATAATCCTGTTAATTTGACGTTTAGTAGTTACTTACATCCAAAATTGCGTTATTTATATATATATATA
>JAZDUA010000952.1:100000-336125 GCA_038098605.1 Gryllus longicercus
AAGCGTGTAGGGTACACCATCTGGATCGCATAGGGACACTGCCTGAAGAACTTTTATAGGACACTTGTGCTCATTGGCGTTTATCAACTGGCATTTAATATTAGTAAGCGTGTAAGTTACGATTCCTTATTTTGCTTTCTACATGATCTTACATCATTCGGCATCGAAACTCGTTAGTTTACGTAAGTAAAGAAAACGTTAATAAAGTGTGAAATTGTGTCAAATGTCGTTGTGTCAAATTGTTCAATAACATGCCTCCTCCAAAATATTGGCAACACAATCAGTTCATTATTGCGACTATATTGTTAATAAATATAATATATAAGTAATAAAAATTATAGTTATTTCTATAAATGCGAGCTCTCACCAATAATTACGAGCATTCAAGCCTGCCAGGAATTTTACTGCAAGGATACTCCTTGTGTTAACATTGAGAGAATATTGAGTAACGTCTGTTAGAACGTGGTCAGCAACTGAATGAATGAAATTAACAATCGGATGAGACGTCTTATCACCAGGCATAATTGTACCATTCACATGTGTCAACAGAACAGTGCCCTACATTCGCCGCCCAAATTAAGTGACAATACTCATTCTGCTCGGAACAAAACACGTCAAAAATAGTCTACACCGTGGATGGTGTCATAACTAACCGAAGTGGAAGTTCATTGCAATGCATCGTAACTGTCTACCATATGTCTACTATTATTGCGTCGTAAACGTCTTAAGTGTAAACTCTAAACACTGAATGCAAATTCACGGAGATGTAAACCTTCAACACGCTATAAGAACAAAAGCCAGTAGCACCATATTCGAAGATACCCAGTAATGCAGACTAGTTTGGAGGTCAGCCAATGGGATTTACTGCAAAGTTCAGTCATTAGAAAAAAATCGGCTGTACGGTTTATGCACTAGTGTTGTGCACAGACGGACGGACAGACAGACAGAAGTTTTGCCGTCAATTGGTTTTTTGGCATCAAGGGCCCACAAAACGAGTATTCTGGCTACACCAGGTGTTATAGGTTTTTTTTCTATATGTATCAACTGGATTTATCCACTTTTACCTTACCAGGGCTAAGCGTTTTTGTGTCGAAAAATCGCCTTTTTCTGGCGCACAATTTCAACACTTTCCTTCTAACGTTAATGAGTACGAGAAAGTAAAATGGAAAAGCAACACCTATTTAAAGTTCCAGTTCTTTGAGGTTCGGGTTTCACGAAATTAGAGTTATTCGAGGTTGGAGTAACTCGTAGGGTGACATACTAGAGGATCAATTTAATATACATTCTATTAATTCGATGGTCGACATATTGCATGTACGAGTTATTGGAGAGTCTAGGAACTTTTTGCAGTCGATATCAATCTCGATTCTCTCCGCATACACAGTTCGAGTTGCACATGCGCTGAGACTCAAAAGTGGTTTAAGGTGTTCGACATATTACTGTCGATTGCTACAAGCTATGCTACTCAGATTGGTAATTTATCTTTGGTATCGCCGATCAGGAGAATCTGGAGCCGTACTCTAACAAATAGATGACGGATCGCCCAAGTCTTCCTTTCCTCTTCCCTGTCCCCCACACCTCTTACTCACACACACCACGTACACCATCCACACCTCTTACACATACACTTAAACACCCGACACTATCACACATGTCGGGAGAGCAGTCAGGAGCTTAGAGCTTATCCCGGTTGGAGCGGTGCCACAATGGTGGGAGATATCTGGTTCGGGAAAACCAAACATGTCTATCGGCGCCGGATCTCGTCACGCAGCGGGGAACAACACTGCTACCTTCCATGATAACATCATTTACTACACTTAAGGGACAAATGATCTCACAGTTGATGCGCCCGGACACGCGAAATAATCATGTTACGACCGCTTCTCGGTCTGAGACGCAACGGGACGGCGAGAGGTCTTGAAGAAAAATGTGTTTGTTGTTGATTGACGCTCTTCTGTCGGTAACGTGTGAATGGATGCTCTTGTGCTGGTTACGTGGAAATGGACTCTTCTCCTGATAGGGTTATGATCTGTATCCATGGAGTAAATAAACTAATTATTTATCAAAATACAAGTGTAATTTATGAATGAGAAGAAGAAGAAACCCTAACTAATCAATCGAAATTCGATTGATACCATGTTCGAGTTCTTCGCCGTTCGCGTCATCGAGTGTATACTAGTGATGCGACATCGACAACATCATTTCGATGTCAGCAAACATCGATGTTCAATATTAACACATGGATGTTAAAAATACATCGAGGAACATCCGACTCGATTAGTATCCTCTCGTATTCGTGTACAATAAAATTTAATCCTCTCCAATTCGTATACAATAAAATTTAATTTGACAATGTTCGTGTTCATCAATTCACTGAATAAGGATATGAAAGAAGATGCCGACCCGACACCCATAGCGTACTTGTTGGCATTATCTCAATGGTCAAAATGAATATGAAGGGGAAAACCTATGGAATAGAGGTCATCTCGGGCTAGAGAGTTTAGTCGTTGTAGGTAGTGCAACCAGCATTCCTTTGGTTCCAACACATGAATAACAATGTTACTATTAATTACTTCATATTTTAACTTTTACAGAATTGTAACCAGGGGAATTTTTCATTCAGAAACAAAACATTTGAAAAGAAAAACAACATCAATAACAAAACATTGTTGTTAATAAAACATCAATGTTAATAAAACATCGGTGTTAATAAAACATCGGTGGTAATAAACCATCGGTATTAATAAACCATCGGTGTTAATAAACCATCGGTGTTAATAAACCATCGGTGTTAATAAAACATCGGTGTTAATAAACCATCGGTGTTAATAAACCATCGGTGTTAATAAACCATCGGTGTTAATAAACCATCGGTGTTAATAAACCATCGGTGTTAATAAAACATCGGTGTTAATAAAACATCGGTGTTAATAAAACATCGGTGTTAATAAACCATCGGTGTTAATAAACCATCGGTGTTAATAAAACATCGGTGTTAATAAAACATCGGTGTTAATAAAACATCGGTGTTAATAAAACATCGCTGTTAATAAAACATCGCTGTTAATAAAACATCGCTGTTAATAAAACATCGGTGTTAATAAAACATCGGTGTTAATAAAACATCGGTGTTAATAAAACATCGGTGTTAATAAAACATCGCTGTTAATAAAACATCGGTGTTAATAAAACATCGGTGTTAATAAAACATCGGTGTTAATAAAACATCGCTGTTAATAAAACATCGCTGTTAATAAAACATCGGTGTTAATAAAACATCGGTGTTAATAAAACATCGCTGTTAATAAAACATCGCTGTTAATAAAACATCGCTGTTAATAAAACATCGGTGTTAATAAAACATCGGTGTTAATAAAACATCGGTGTTAATAAAACATCGCTGTTAATAAAACATCGCTGTTAATAAAACATCGCTGTTAATAAACCATCGGTGTTAATAAAACATCGGTGTTAATAAAACATCGGTGTTAATAAAACATCGGTGTTAATAAAACATCGGTGTTAATAAAACATCGGTGTTAATAAAACATCGCTGTTAATAAAACATCGCTGTTAATAAAACATCGGTGTTAATAAAACATCGGTGTTAATACATCGGTGTTTAAAACATCGATGATTGCACAAAAACATCGGCATCAATGTCGCATCCGTAGTGTGTACTGCCCCGCGTTGCACGGGCTGCGTGCTCTCCCAGCCCCTTGCGCTGCAGGAGGACGCGAGTCGCGCTGTTTGCTTAGCGCCATGCGAAGTTTACGCGCGGGAATGCGGCGCGGCGCGGCGGAGCGGGGGCGGGGGCGGGCAGCGCTCGCCAGCTGCGGCACGCTCCGCCGCCGACCTCATCGCCCCCTCGCCCCTGCCCCTCGCTCCGCCGCGGACATGTTGCTGTAACTCTGCCCGCCTGCCCCCCCCCCCGGTCTAGGCGGTCTAGGCTAGGCTACATCAGTGGCGGATCCGGGGAGAGGCCATAGGGGCCCATGACCCCCTAAAAGGCCTAGAAAAAAATAGTATCATTTTTACACTACAAAAATAATATACAATATAATAATAAATATATTTATGCCGGTCCCGTGGGGCAGGTGGTTACGGTGGCAGTCATCTGCGCCGAGGAGGCTGCAGGTTCGAGTCCTGCGTAGACAGTGACGTATTTGTGATTTTCCCATCACAAGGAAGAAGAAGGAAAGATTGCCAAGTTCGTGACCGTTTGTTAGGATACAGCTCCAGAATACGCCTGGTATTTCAATGGAGGAACGTCAGAAAACTACCGATCATAAACAGCCAACCGCAAGAATTCTGCTCCAGACAGCGGCGGAATTCCACCAAGCTAGTGCCGATAATTCGGCCACCACCCAGCCTAGAACCCTAGGCCGTGCTAGAACACAAAAAAGTAACAAATAATTTCTATTCTTCCCTTCCCTCATCACATCTCGCTCTGAAATTCCACCTAGACCGAACAGCAAACATCCCAAGTCGAATCAAATCAAAATTTCGCGAAGACACGCTTAAACCTCCCTAAACTAATAATACCATCCCGTATATCTGTAGAATCTTTCACGTTTCCCTTCCTATTGCTCCACAGGGCAATCCTAACAGTTCCCCCCCCCCAAAAAAAAAATCAAGATTAAATTCCAGTAGCTTCTTGAAGGAAACGAATGAATTCAATAATCCAGAGTATTTGACCTCAATTTGTAAGGAGTATTTAACCTTAATTTGTTAAGGAAGGCCTAAATCCACAAAACAGTCAGCATGTAAAACTGAAACCCCTCGAAAGACTTTTGATCGAACGCGAAGAAATAAATTACAAAACAGAACCCTGGGGCACCCCGGTCATACAGATCGGAAGTCCCAGAGACGCTGCAGCAGCTCCGGCCGTCGTCACTGGGCCAACCCGGCCGCAGCGCCATCTGCCGCGCCGCGGGTGATGGGAGCGCGGGCGCGAAACGAGAGCGAACGAGAGGAATGCGGCGGTGGCAGCTTGACAGTGCGACACGCGATAGCGCAAACAAGCCACTCCGCTCGCCGCGCGCGTGCAGCATCTGGCACAGGGCGCAGGGCGGAAGGACCGTCGGCTCGTCCCCGCGCGCAAAACGAATTAGCGGGGCGCAAAAAACAACCGATGGAGACGCGCTGCTCCTGATGCACTTGCGTGGCGGATGTCGCCTAATTTTTATTTGACTTTGTTCCAACATTTGCCATCTAGAGATTCCATTTCGAAGAGCTGCATGGGTTCCTATCGGATTTTTAATGTTGCCAAAGGAACACTGTCAAGTTCTTTTTGTTTTGTTTTGTTATTTAAGATCGCATCAACTACTAGGTCATTAGCGACCACTATTGCGTGTAACGGTATGGTAACTATGAGTTTGACATGATATGATGATGATAGGAGTGTGAAAGGACGAACACAATACGATGTCCGAGGCGGGACTCGAACCCGCGACCCTTCGGTCACTGTCAGTTTTTGTGGAACTTATATGTAACAACAAATAATATTATTTTTGTATTCAAGTAATCTGTGGATGTGTAAGTGAATTAAGTAATAATTTATACTTGTCTTTGGTTTCCTCGAGAGTTTAAGTTTTTTGGTGTTTTTTTACACGAGTTCTCTTTTTACGAATTATAAGGGTCTCAAAGATTGTATGTGATTATTAATGGAAATAGTTAGTAAACCAATTTTATATCTTTTGTAATAAGTAATTTTTATTAATTCTAAGCTTTTAATGCCTTCTATTTTTTCATATTTTGTCTTCTCTTATAATTGACTGTGCCTCGGACCTACGTATATATGGTTTATCTCCTATAGATACATAAATAAATGAAATTGGTTCTGTCGTTAAAAACGTGTCAGTTTGAGGTTCAGTTTCCCAAGTCGCGATAATTTTTTATCAAATAAGCCTCGCAATTTTTCCAAATTTAGCCCCGGTCTAATTTCTCGATTTCGTTAAGAAACGGAGAGTTTATTTATCTTGTAATAGCCCTCAAACTTTGCATCTTTCTCGGATGAGGTGCTCTCCCAAAGCCAGTGCACTCGCGTATAATTAGCGATTAATAATTCAAGGCGAACTGGAAATTGGGTCGCAAGAACCATACCGCTCACATGACGCTTTCTGCTCAGTTCCTTTCTACTTCGTTGGTATGGAAATGTCAACTACCTGTGCGCTTTACTTTGAATTCTTGTCACATACGTACAGTTTTAGTTTTCTTGTCTTTGATCAACCAAATTCAAACTCAACCACCAATTCAATGACTTTAAGATTCTTCCAGGATTGATGATTGGTGAAAATTTCCGTATCCACATAACTTTGATCTAATTATTACAACTTTAAGTTGTGATGAAGGCAAATTCGCAACAAAAAAGCATCATAAGAGAATCATACAAGACTTAAACAACTCAAATATTTTTCGAATATAATGCACTGTTCGAAAGAAAAATCATTACGTGAATCCTCCCTAGTTTTATTGTAGTGAAGTTTGTGATCATGAAACATGAAATTATTTAAAAACTCGAGGTTGACTTCTGAAAATGTTCTTTCCAAAAGCAGGAGTAACTTCATTTCTTCTTTATTTCGCAATCCTCTTACATAATCAGAACCAGCCGTAGTGTCTTCACATTACCGCAAACTAATGTCTTACCTCACCGGCAAATGATACCTTTTTCACCAAAGCTAGTGGACTAAATGGACTTTCACTGACCAAGCAAACTACTGCGCTGCTACATCATCTTTGAAACCAGAAGATCCCATAGCGCTCGGTTGGAACCCCTTGGGGTCGACGATACTTTAAAGTGGGTCAAAGACGATTATGAGGTCGACTAGGGTTAATAGTTGAATATGAACTGATGACTGATCGGTATCATCAAGATCCCAATGATAGAAAAGGTAATGAAGTTGATAATTAATTGTTTTCAAAGCCACAAAACATCTAAATTAATTTCATTTTCATCCCTCTTCTTTCGTATTCATCCTTCATTGTTAAGATGTTGAGAAAACTCGAGAAATTATGAAAAATATATTCACGGCATTATTCTAAATATAACAGAAGAAACTATTAACCGCCGTAAGCACTGCAGTAATGTAAAGAGATCTTCAAAAATGCTCAACATAGATTGCGTTTTGTAGTCACTGTACAAGAGTGCAGTTTAGAAACTAGGCTACTTAGAGCAGATGCGCAAGTGTCTCCAGTTATTCAAAATTGAGATAGTATTTATGAAAATATTGGGGTATAAAATTGTTATCGGCAAGTCGTTAATGTGCGATTCCTTCCTTTTATAATTATGTTGTATGCTGCATATTAAAAAGAAAAATGCGCGGGAGTTGTTTGGCAAAGAATTCTTTTAAATGTGGTCGATGCAAGAAAAGTCCCTGGTAGGAATACCTGGTTCAAAAGAACCCGTATTTTCGTTTGTTGAAATACTTTTTAATTGTGGATTTCAAGGTAAACAACGTGGTGTTCTTATCTACATCGTTGGGGGTCACGGAAGTGACGCTGTCTCTTTCATATGAGATAAAATACTTTTTTACGTGTTCAATATGGGTAGACTCCATTGCCAATTATATATGTGTATACATAATTATAAAACATATTGTTAATATATTATTATATTAATCATAACATATGTTTGTTTATTTGTGTGAATGTGTATGTGTGAAGATTCCCTAATATTATTTCATTTTTACTTTGATTTCAGCGGAAATTAAGCAGACATTTTGATTTGTGAAAATGCAACTGTTATACATTAAAGGCATTCTGACTAATGAATCAGAACGAATACTGGACTATTAAACCTCAAAATAACATCCACAAGATTCCATAAGCTTTTGTTTTCCCGGCATCTAAGTCAGTGAACAGAAACTACATGAACTGTTTCCTGTTTTGAACGAGACAACCATCACCGGCGAAGAAACGTACTGCTCGTTTTATTCAGAGAAACTGGAACACCCTATTTTGAGCAGACACGAGCCAGCCTCAGAACAATTCCTGTTTCACGGGCCCGGAGACCCGGCTTGTCGGAGTGGGGCAAATATTTAACTTCGCGCACAGGCCGCATTACAGCGCACACGTCGCGCCGCCCGTCTCGACGGTTCCTCTCTGGCACGGGACAAGCGCGTCTTTGTTGCGCGGGCAATGGAGACGGCGGGGTTCGTCAGCGGCGAACGCTCGATGTTTAGAAATGTTCACGAAAACGTAAACACGGCGCTCGTCGCCTCTTCCTCGCGGGGCGTGCGCGACGCTGAATGAGGCAGAAGAGGGCTCGAACGGGGCAAGGGAGGGGCCGAATACGAGCCGTCGACAGGCAGTGCGATGGGAAGATATCCTGACTTCCCCACAGATGCCGTGGACGTGCAGAGGTTCGCTCTCAAGAACGCCGCCGCATGATTGCTGCCACTTCGTCAGCGCAGAGATACCGCAAAAACAAAACAAATAAAGATCAATATATCGATACTCTAACGAGATAGATTTACATAACCTCAATAATCAAGCAGGCAATAAATGGTACATATTGCCTCCAACCATAAAAAACTACAAAAATTAAACGAATAACTTACAACGTCAAGCAATATAATTAATATTAATTTCAACCATTAACATAAAATTGTACAGAAAAATTATTTAACGATATCTAGAAACTGGAGATTTAAAAACTACATACATTCCTTGCCTTTACGCACTAGGCCATGTTATCTGCTAAAAGTCAATATTTTAAATAAGCGATTTTTTGGTTTACATTGTTTCATTATTTTAAAATATCAATTCAATTTATTTTGCAAGTAAAATAACATTACACCACCAAAAAATATGTCACCAGGTTCTTCATATCGATATAGTAGAATAGATAGCATGAATAAGAAGTTTGTGCCCGCCATTGCAGATAGCACTTCTAGACATGTGCAGAAGCACCAAAGTGGTGCGAAACTTGGATCTACGCATGCACAGAAGATTGGTAATGCTTTACCGTTTAAAGATGCACCAACTCCCGAATTTCGTGACATTTGCCACGGGAATGTCTCCGAGAGCTCCTTAATCGCTACGTCCTACCACTGATTGAGAGAAAAATTAACGACGTCCGACTTTTAAAAATTGGAGGATCGCTAGTAAATGCCTCAAAATCAGAGATGTGACATTCTGGATTACTTCGTACATGCCTAAGATTTACTACGTAAATCAGGAGTTATGCGTATTAAAACAACTGGCGAACTGATTTGAGATGAACGGGATTTATTGAATTCAGATTGGGAAAATTTAGAAGCCACTACCTCTACTTTCTATTGTGCGCGTATGTTATGTTTTCAATGGTAATTAAAATTACCCCCAACATGTTTGGCCTCCCGGGCGTCATGTAAATAAGGCGCAGCTTTTTGCGCCGACGAGGCAGGTGGCGCGGGGGGCGGAAGCGGCGGTGCGCGTCGCCCCCGCCACCCCCTCCCCCTTGCGCACGCACTACGCGTGGCTGCGTGGGAGCGGCCTGCGCACCGCCGCCGTCACGCCCGCCGCCCCGCGCGCCTCCCGTGAAATTGCAGGGGGGGAGGTCCGCGACGCAGCTGTTCCCATGCACGCCCACGCGACCCGCGTCGCCCGCATATCGCGCGTTCGCGACCGCGCGGACATCGGCAATTGGGGCCTGCTCCCGCGAATTAAGGGGGGAAGGTGAAGTTGTGTTGACAAGTGGCGTTGAACCGCTAGTCGGAATTGTTTTGCTTTTTCCTCAAACTGCTCACGCGTGGTGCGAATTAAGGGGGGATGGTGAAGTTGTGTTGACAACTGGCGGCGGACCGCTAGTCAGAACTGTTTTGCTTCATCAGATGACACGTAAATAACGACATTATGAAAAAAAAAAGTTTTAGTTTTTTTAAAAATATTATTAAATATCCGTGTATTAAATATCCTCTCCTGCAGTCTTTTGCGACTTCACGCCCCACGTAGTTATCGGCAATTGAGGCCTGCTCCCGCGAATTAAGGGGGGAAGGTGAAGTTGTGTTGACAAGTGACATTTATTTGCATGTAAAAGTCCTCAAGCCTAAATGATGGCTCTGAGCTAAATTCAAAATCGCCTGTTTCTCGCCCAAGAAATACCTCCTTTCTCTGCTAGTTGGTGAAAGGAGCGTAGCGAAATTTGCGTGGTCGGATGCGAGAAAAGAGCGGGCCTGATGGCCCGAGTCTCGCCACGTAAAATAAGGCAAATTCAATTCAATTCAAAAAGTGGCGGCAGACCTCTAGTAGGAATTGTTTTGCTTTTTCCTCAGATGACAGATTAATAACAATATTACTTATGAAAGTGACAAAATAATAGATTTTTTAAAATATGATTAAATATCAGTGTATTAAATTTCCTCTCCTGCAGTCTTTTGCGACTTCACGCCCCGCGCAGACATCGGCAATTGGGGCCTGCTCCCGCGTTGTGCGAATTAAGGGCGGAAGGTGAAGTTGTGTTGAGAAGTGGCGGCGAACCAACCATCGGAATTGTTTTGCTTTTTCCTCATATCATCACATGACATGTAAACAACGATATTACAAGAAAGACACAAAACGGTATATTTTTTACCATACTATTAAATCAATATAATTGTACCGGAACTAACTAAATAAACACAATAAGTAATATAAGTACGTAATGTTCTAATGACCCTTAATGTATTTTATAACTTGTGATATTATTTTATGTTACATTTTTATTTTCAGAAAGTATTCTTCAAATGCCTAATTACATCATCAGGTCGTCTGTTCAACAGTTCATTTCCTTTTACGAGAGGCCTGGCCTCTCAGCCAACGACGCGGCGTCTCCCGGATAGCCCAGAATTTAAAATTATAACATTCATCGGTTATAAACTATTGTTTTAATATTAAATTAATACGTTTGATCCAGAACTAATTAAACACGATCAATTTAAACCAATTTCTTAGTTGTTAAAACATTACAGTAATTTTTAATTACGTTTACGAAGTATTTATTTCGCAAAAACACTGTAATAATTGTTATTAAGTCATCTGTTAGACAGATTCTTTGCCATTAGCACGTTCTGTGTAATAATTGCAGAGAGATCCGTGGGGGTATAACTGTCCTTATACTCCAGGGATACCCTCACAGCGTTAATCGAATTTTCTTTGCTGCAAATCATTCGGCAACTAATCATAACAAGTTTTTAAATTGACGTAAAAAACATAATTGCATCGAATGAAAATATATAATTAAACATTTTTATCACATTTCTTATAGAAATAGCCAACTGCAACAAAAAACTATTTGCAACAGTCAAATTTATGTTAAACAATTAGAAGTTTTTATGTCAACCTTTTGTTCGGAATTCATGTTCATTTATGTATATATATAATGACACAGGACGAAGATAGATTTAGTTTCCACTAAAAGTCCTTGGCTTGTTATCTCCTCATGACCGCCTTGTACATGTACGAGCTTATTGCCGCAGACCTGCGTGCAAATGAGTCATTGAAACGGGATCCTCAAAACTTCCCACCCGTAATGGTCTTCAACTCCACACGCACGTACTTCAAGCAGCAGTTGTTTCATCACTTTCTGTTTAATTGTACGAAGGTCTCTTATTACTCTCATGCCATACTGAACTCTCTGACCCAAATGTTTTCAACTACAATTATTCTGCCGTCTCTGAGTCGGTACCACGTTTGTTTCTAACTTGCTTGCATGTAACGCGCGAAATCGCTTGCTCAGTTAAATTAGTTTTATCGCTTTAAACTGGAGCGATAAGAAAATGTGTGTTTCTTGAATTCAATTCACAGATTTCCAGATGTCATCACTTAGTAGTACAATACATAAAAACTTTCCTCAGATTTTTGTAAAAGTAGTTGAATTGAAAATGAAAACAAGTAGGTAGTTTTTCAATACAAGGCCTTCCACAGTAAATCGATCCTGCGTAAAATTACGTGATTTCTTAAATACAATAACGAAATATAAAATATCTTCGTCAACATCTCTCACGAAGAAATCTTGTTCATGTTTCCTCAGTAATAATGAAGAAAAGCTGATGTCGTTTCCGGAATGAAAACGTAACTTTACACGACGATCTCACAAAGAAACCGGAAGAAACCTATGACAGCAACCACCCGGTCCGTTGGCGTCATCGGACGTCTCAGCGTTTAAGCGCCTTGTAAAGCCTCAACAGCTCGCGATAAATCAGATCTGGCCTCATTAGATACCACGAGGAAGGTGGTTCGAGGGAGGGGGCGCGGGGCGGAGGGATCGAGGGTGAAGGGCGAGCAGATGTCCTCCCTTAGTAGCACAAAATATAAACTCTTCCCTCACATTTTTGTAAGAGTAGTTGAAATGAAAATGAATACAAGTGGGTAGTTTTTTAATAGAAGACCTTTAGTAAATCGATCCTGCATAAAATAACGTGATTTCTTACAATACAATAACGAAATATAAAATATCTTCGTCGACATCTCTCACAAAGAAATCATGTTCATGTTTCCTCAGTAATAATGAAGAAAATCGGATGTCGTTTCCGTCCGCCCGCGAGTTCGGACTTCTCAGCGTTTAAGCGCCCTGTAAAGCCTCAACAGCTCGCGATAAATCAGATCTGGCCTCATTAGATACCATCAGGAAGGTGGTTCCAGGGAGGGATTGAGGGTGAAGGGCGAGCCCTTCCGGCCACGTGGGCGGATGGCTTCTCCAGCCCGACGGGCGCCCTGCCCTTCCGTGCCAGCGCAGACCCGCTGCCCTGCAGGTGGCGCGAAGGGCCTGTCGGCAGGTTACTGCTTCTCATCAGATGCGTTGATACGAACGGGTTTTGGAACAAGTACATAGGTGTGCGAGAGGGGGCGTCAGGTGGCCCCTCTGAAAATGTTGAAAGGGGGCTCCGTTCCCTTGTGTATTACATTTTATTTGCTTATAGGTTCAATATCTGATTTACCACTTTTTTAAACTAATACTCTGGGAAAGTGTTAAACATTTGACGGAGAGGCTCTCTAAGCCATCTGGCTAGCAAGTAAATGGTTTACCAGTAAATCAGTTGAATTAATTTACTGTATCATTAAAGCTATATTTTATTATGCCGTGTATTATGTTTTATTTAAAATATATGTATGTGTATTGAAGGTTGTAAAAGTAGGATTAATACAATTGTTGCCATTTAGCAGTGTTCCCAGGCCTGGTCTTGTGTTTATTTTTTATCCACGCCTGGGGGTAAGGGGGATATGGCGAGCATAATGTATTTCCATCACCGTACCTAGCTTATTTGACCTGCCTGAGCATTTTCTTTTGTCACTCACGTAACTAATCGTATTGGAAAGCTACAGCAACATTTTCGCTTAGGTCATTGCTGTGAGGCGGTCCCAACCGAATGTGGGCCCACATCACAGCAATCTAGTACGCTGTCCACGAGGCACCCGAGGTTCTTCAATATAGCATACGTAAATGAAAACAATCAATGGCGGAAAGGATCCAGTTGCCACTATCTAGTTTTAGACTCTGTCCACTATTAATGAAAGCTTATAAATAAGCTAATAAATAGGGTTGAAATGGGCACATTCGAACACTTTTGATTCAATATTTTTTTACTTTGAACCACAAATAATAATTGCGTTGTATACAACGAAATAAAAAAAATGAATTCATACAATTTGTTTTCAGCTTTTTACAGCCTTATGTATTACGTTGAAAAGCAAAATCTAACTCGTACAATCTGTTCCTCATAACAAAATGTTAATGCTTTCCTGTAACTCGTATACCGTTGGCCCTTTTAGCGGGATTCATTTGAAAAATTCCACCGAAAACGATGTACTTTGGCTCACGTATTTAAGAATTATACTACCTTGCAGTGGACAACTATAAAGAAAAAAATGAAAGTATTTCATTGCCACAATGGAAGGTGTTGATTTGTACTTAGAGTGACAGTAGGCTTGGACCAATACGGTAACTGCCTGCAGACAAGACATGCTATACCCGTTACGTCAGCCTACGACAAACTACGAATCCCTTCCCCTGGTGAGTGAAGTACAATCAGCAATGTTATAATGTGCCCTCCTATTCGCATCTACCGTACATTTTTTTTCTATTACTGAAAGAGTGCAGCTAGTGGTGCCTGTGAAAGGACGACTTATTCAAGAAAGGTAATTCTAATGTTATGGATTTTCCGCTCGCTTCATTTAAATTCTATCATTCGTTATGGTCCAGATTCAAGTAAAAAATAGCAAATAATTACGGTGAAATTGTGGTCTTCAATTTCCGTTGTGTATCGTTCTAGAATTTGTGCAATGCAATGCCTCGTAATATTACGACAAATTGTACACACGTTCATATCTTCAACATACATACTGTGGTATAGCCATCTCTACAAAAGCACTTCCGTGATTCGTATACACATTCCATTTATATATTCGTGTTAACTGCTTCATCTGTTTGTCAGAAAATACACTTACATAACAAGAACTTTTCAGAAATACAGAGCCACGAACGTTTAACTTTGCAACACCACCTAGAGTTGGAGAGATAAAAAAAAATTATAAAAGAAAAATGACCGAGCGAAGTGACTCAGTGCGTAGCGCACTGACTTCGTAATCGGGAGGTCCGGGTTCGATTCCCGGGCCGGCCATCCTGACCGGGGTTTTCGTGGTTTCCCTCGGTCATAAAGGCGAATGCTGGGATGGTTCCAAAAGTCCACGATCACCTATCGCCTCCTAATCCATTCCTATCATCTTTCATCTTCCATACCCCCGGGCTAACAACCATGGGGGATAAAAATCGGATCCAGCTAAATGCTGGTCCCCCCTAAGAATTGTTGCAAGCACCTGCCACCGCGATAATAAATAAAAAAACTGAGCCACGGTAAATGCAGGATGCTTGCTTGCGTGGTCTTCACTGTCAAAAAAGTCTTCAATGTTAACGGAGATTGAAATTACAACTTGCTACAATTACACATTTAGAACCCTCACATTAACGTACTCGATGTTTTGCCACTCAATAGAAAACTGCCATTTACTCACACGAACGACAATAAAATTGATTTCACGAAATTACTTCAAAAAAGTCTTTATTAATATTGAAGGGATGTGATAATTGTATGGATAACATTGCCATGTACTTTTCGCCTTTATATGCGGATAGTATTAATTTGAACGCAATTAACCGAGAGGAAATCAGTGAGGAAATAATTGACCTCAGGTGATTACTTCTTTTTCATTATAATTTACAGACATCCAAGCTACTTGATGCCATTAACATGAGACATGCACTTCAGTGCAACGTTGAAGAACTACCCAGCACTTGTATGAGAAAAAAAAGGTCGAAATTAATCGATTTGAACAGGCGTTTGCTTTAGTCGTGGAGAGCGTTCTCGCCATTTCGAGCACTCGAGATGCTCGTCGTCCTGCACTCGCTCGGAGTCCCGACTTCGCACCTGCGCCTGCGTTCTGTCAATAAACCTGCGCCGCGGCTCATTCCCGCCGCGGGCGGCGACAGGCGCTCGCTCGCTCGTATCAGCCGCCTTTTTGCTCAGCCTGCAGCGTCGGACACTCCGCATCGCGTCGCGTCGCATCGCGTCGCGTCGCGTCGCATCGCGTCGCATCGCGTCGCGTCGCGTCGCGTCGCGTCGCGTCGCATCGCGTCGCGTCGCGTCGCGTCGCATCGCGTCGCACCGCGTCGCATCGCGTCGCATCGCGTCGCATCGCGTCGCATCGCGTCGCATCGCGTCGCATCGCGTCGTATCGCATCGCGTCGCATCGCGTCGCATCGCGTCGCATCGCGTCGAATCGCGTCGAATCGCGTCGAATCGCGTCGCATCGCGTCGCATCGCGTCGCATCGCGTCGCGTCGCATCGCGTCGAATCGCGTCGAATCGCGTCGCATCGTCACCGTGACAGTACCCGATGAGAATACCTTTAGGTCCATTAAAGGTGTCGAACTCATTGCAGACAAGGGTCTCATTTCTAGCGAATAAAATACACGTGGACCACACAATGTGAATTTATTTTGTAATTAACTATTTTACAATTGATTGCTCATTTCGAGTTTATTATTAAATATTAATGAGACTAATATTAAATTTGAAACGTGTCTGATTGTTTAATGCATCTGCCGGGAAAATAAATTTTACGTTTCGAATTAAGCTCATCCGTGCATGTACTATGTATTACTAATACCTTACTACATGTAAAACGGAAACAATATATAGAGTCTCTTACGTTTTTTCAAGTCTTTTAATAGTTCCTACTAGCAATTTCACCAAAATGAGAAGGCTATCCATAGGTATATGACATCTAATAGAATGAAAATATTTATACCTGAAAATTAGAGGTATTTCAGGACATTGAAAACATCGCAAACAGCCAGCATCGCGACACTGTTTTTATTCATAAGCCAAGAAACTCTTCGGATTTACATTTCAGAGAACGTAAAACCCCTGATATGCAGTTATCATGAAGTAAAACTAATTAATGGAGCACTAGATATCCCTCATCCCTACAAATCAAACTGCAAAACAAAACAGAAATGAATGTAACGACACAACTCAGCTCAGTCTTGCATCTACGTTTCCTCTTACCTTCGACAAACAAATCATTACAATTTTCACCACATTTCTTATTCGTGTACATCCACATTCTTATTAGCAGTTATTTACAGCGCCAGCGACTTCGTATATCTCGAAGACGGCCACTTTAAATTCATTTGCCTTACGCAAGGGGCCTGGCCACACCTAGAAGCCGCCGAGAGCCAGCCAGTTCCCCGCGACTTCACTGACACTCCACGAGTTTATCCCCGCTCGCTCCCACCCCTCACCGGATGGCGACAGAGGCTCCGTCACCCGCTCGCAGTAATCGTTAATTAACGGCCGCGCGTTGACAAAAAAAGCGAATCGCGCGGACGAGCTCACGCGTTCAACGTGTCATCGTCCACGGCGCCGCACACAAAACGCCTTCCTTACCGCGCGTCACACGTCGCAACGAGAGAGTCCCTGACACCGGTTGTCGCGGTGTCTGATAAAGCAACCCTCAAATTAAAACGAGAAATGCGAATACAGGAGCCCGCATTCCGTGTAAATGACATCGAAAAATATGTATTTACATATGTAGGCGTACTTGGCAATGGCGCGGTACGCCAGGTGTCTGGTGAACGGGTTTCAAAAGTTGCCGTCTGCAGGATTGGAGCTACTTGTTAACCCTTAAACAGAAACATCGGTCTGCTAGATAGCTGGCGTTATTTCAAGACGCAGTGTGGCAAAACTGATTCTTTTGTGGTTGCTCCCTTCTTAGTACTATCTTAATAACTGAACGTCCACATTGTCATTTGTCACATTGTCTCATGGATCATCGCTGTTTACATGGCTGTTTGATCCTTGGGGGACACCATTTTCGGATATCGTGCAGGTTTCTTTGGCCTGATGTTTCGTCTTACGCAAGAAACGTGTAGGTGTGTATCGAAACATGTAGTATTCATCTATAACGTTATTAGATAAATATGTTTTGTAAGAGGAATGATCAATAAGGAATGAATTAATGAACAAGGAATAGAAATCGGTAACATTGAGTACGAAAAAAAATCTCATGAAAACTCTACAATCGTTACAAGTCATCCTCAAAGAGAAATATCGAAGTTTTACATCTGAAAAGAGGTCGTAAAAGGTTAAATAGGCACCACCTAGAACAAGAGAAATAAAATTCATAATATAATTCGTCAATTGCCTGGTCTGACGAAAAACGTCATTAGATTAGGAAACCCTAGAATGAGAGTGTTTATATGATCAAGAAATGATTGAAAAGAATTGTTTCGTATTCAGTTGCTCTTTTATTGCCTTCCACTTTGACAATAATTATTATATTTAATATATTAGCAAACAATTCTGGAAAAACATTAATGATCCCTCAGACGTATGTTTCTAAGTATGGACTATCGTCACGTGTTTCTATAAAAGGGTTAAGCAAACTTCTACCACGGTGCAGCTAACAAGAAGACTACGAAAATGCTTAGGGACCAGCTGAATCCCCAATAGCTTTGAAACAAAACTTGTTACTTCACCAATGTATATTAATATTTTGTTTCAACTTTTAAATTGCCAATTTTATACTACATTATTTCAATATCCCTTTTGATTAAGTGTGTTCAACATTTAATATTAATACTGGACCCCTTAATTTGGTCCTTCTCAGAGCCATTAAGAATGTGCTTGCAGTTTGAATTTCAAAACGTGAAGCAACGTTACAATCAATAAACTTTTTTTTATTATATTTAAAATATTTCTATTTTTATATCTATATCTACAATATTTAAAAATACTCCTATTTTTACAGAAGTTCGTATTAATTTTTTACGTATATATTTTTTCTGTTTCCTTTTCTTGTTATTGTAATTTTAAAAATTAGCATTTTTAATGGACTTACTACAAACAAATCAATATTTGTTACAGGAAGAAATTTAAGTTAAGTATAAGAATCGAAAAAAATTGTCAAAAAAATTTGCCCGAAGAAAGAAAGTAAGAAATGAAATGAAGTCATTAATCACGAGGTCATTTTCTCGGAACATTTCACGCAGAGACAACCGAGTGTGATGAACGAGGGATCAAATGCTACTTCACTAATTTGTAATCGTCCAGGAAGACCACTTAATCGCGAATTAGATTAAAATGGGAAGGCATAATGAAGGTAATAAGAAACTATCCTTTAACAAGTCATAAAGACTGAGCCAGCCACTTTATTGCGGAAACGCAAGTACGAGTGCCTTATAGCGTATCATACAGCGCAGCTGCAGTATAATTGTGAACAAGCGTGTACTTCAGAATTTGAACACGAAGCGAACGCGTCTACTCTTGTTTCACGTGGGTGAAATTAAACCCTCAAAACCTCCAGCAGAATTTCGTTTTGTCGATCCGGTGGCCGAGATCGCTAAGGCAGTAGTACCGTAGCGATCTTTGATCGAAGGATCGCGGGTTCGAGTCCCGCCTCGGGCATGGTTGTTTTGTGTTCGTCCTTTCACCCCCCCTGTCATCATCAAATCCTGTCATCCACATAGTTACCATACCGTTACATGGAATAGTTGGTCGCTAATGACCTAGAAGTTAATGCGACCTTAAATAAAATTTAAAAAAATTAAAAATACGTTTCTTCTGATGCATCACGTAGAGAATCTCATCGCAGCTTAGAATTTCCTCAACTGATACTCATGCACGTCCGGATTGTTCCACTCGAGGAGAAATTACGCCAGCCGCCGGCAACTGTATCGCCTCCGCGATGTGGTTCTTCGCGCCGCCGACGTGCAAACGGAGCGGCGCTGCCAGCGCCTTTCAACTCCGTGGTGGAAGCGTACAACGTGGTACAACGTGGTACAACGTGGTGGAAACCATTACGGTGGCGCGCTCTGCTGCATCACCTTCGTACATGAACTAAAACACAAACTGCTGCCAACGATACTTACAACGTGCGTGGCTGCTGCGTGAGTTCGCGGGTCGCGACGTCTGTGTTCGCGCTTTCTTCACAGGTTTCTTATAAGTGTAGATAAAGGGGTATGGGAGTCACTCGAAAAGAGGAGATCAAAGTCACGTCTCTATGCAATGTATAAAGCGAACACATGCCTTCGAGCGCGGAAAGAAATTCAAAGTTGATTATGGAAACCTACATATTTCGGCAGAGCGGATCACATGCATAAAATTCAGACAAGAATTCAGATCGAACTATTAGGGACTGGAACGGTTTGCCTGTGACAATCTTCAATCCCTTTCCTCAAAGCCTGAGCAAATTTAAAAATAAATTAGTTTCCTGAATGTTGATACGTAAGTTATAAATATATTTAATAAAATTCAGTGTCAGTATCTATGCCTTTATGTAATTAAATAATAATAATAATAATAATAATAATAATTATTATTATTATTATTATTATTATTATTATTATTATTATTATTATTATGTGCAGTGCAGTGGCGAGAAGTGCAGTGACGTTGTGAAACTGAGGAAAACGACTGTGTAAGAAAGACATTACCGCTCAGTGTTTCGCAGTGGGGTGAAGTAAAGTGTGGTGAAGTGAAGTGCTATGAAAGATTGCACGGTGAAATGTTCACGTGAATTTGTAAAGTTTGTATATTTTGTAAAGTTCTTAAGTTCAGTAATGTTACGTTAGTGTATTTTGCCACCAAGTTCCCAAACTTAATTGCAGAATTATTAATAAATCTAACATTATGAATAATTGCATATTCCGAAGACAGTTTTCGTATTTCTCACAAATTAGCCATTTTTTACGTGCGGAAGTTGGCGATCCTGCACCTGCAGCCGTACCCGGCGACACTAGCGCCTCCTAATTGGTATTATTATATTAATTTTCATTTTATGAGAAAGAATAATCTCAAATCGAAAGCTCATGTTTCCTTTAAATTTAAATAGATCCTTAGAATGATACCAAAATCTTCCTCCAGCAGAACATTCTTATTCAGAATTACCTATTCTATCTAACTACTGATATGGCAGAAACGTGCGATGAATTTAAGCTTCATTAATAAAGAATTCTTTTTTTTTAGTATATGGCTACATGATCTAACATAAATTTACAAAATAGCTCATCACCCTTAATAGAACAACTTATCTTTTTCCATGACCATACATTAATAATTATCCACTGGCACCCTCTAGATTTGTCCCCGGTTTTCACGGAGAGTTGCAAGTCCGTGGGCGCTGCGGCGAGCGGCCGCCTCGACACTGCACCGGAATCGCAGGAGCGCAGCGGTGTGCAACAGCACCGCGCAAAAACCACTCAGCCGTCCGCCCCGCACACTGCACGAGGAAACGGGACCTCTTTTTATTATTTACTAGGCTGTCCGGGTGACGCCGCGTCCATGGCGAAGGTGCCGACGTTTCGGTCGCCATTCTGCGACCTTCCTCAGGGCAATACGCCCTTTCGGTCGCAGAATGGCGACCGAAACGTCGGCACCTTCGCCATCGTCGTCATCCGGACAGCCTAGTAAATACTGACTCCGGCCGCGGAAGCCTACGCTCTCAAGTGGTCTCTTTTGTTGGGACGAGGGTCTCCCTCTTATCCGCAAAATGCCATTCCAAAATATTAAAGACCCCTTCAGCTATTCACTTGCACATAGGTAAGCAAAATCCTAATCGCAAACGATTAAAAAGAAAGTTACCAAGAGAATTTTTTGATCCCCATAGACATAAACCGATGAGTTTTCTCCCATTGTAAACTACTGAATATAACCTTGTTTACTGTTTATAATATTGTCTTATATATATAAAACTAAATTTCTGTTTGTTCTGTTTGTTCTGGTCTCAAATGATTCTTGTATATAAATATTATTAATGTATTTATCTCATGCGGCTGGAGAGGGCCAATGGCCAAGATAGAATAAATAAAAAAAATTAAAAAATTAAACAAAACGTGGGTCAAAAACCAATACAAAAGAAGGGAGGTCCTATTTAGCATTACGTTATAAGAGGATTTCTTGCCTATGGAGAGACTTTCCACAGAGCAAGGAAAGGAAATACCAGAACGAGAGGCTGAAATGAGAAAACTGACAACATGAGACAAGGGAAGTCATAGGCTTCCGCGGCCAGAGTCATATGCATGTTCTTAGCTGTCCGGGTGACGCCAGCCCTGAGGAAGACCCTGGCATACCAGCCCTGTGGAAGACCACGACGGAAGATGGTCGAAACGTTGGCAACACAGCCTTCGATGCGGCGTCACCCGGGCAGCCAAGATCATGCACATGAGACAAGGGAAGATATGCAATACTTAAACAAAAGAAGGGGAGAAGAACGAGAGTGAAAAGGGGAAGTAAATGGGGACAAAAACAATATAGGAACAGGAAAGAGGTATTGAAAAAGTGAAGATAGATTTAGAGAACAAGGAAAGAAAGAGACGATAGAGTGGCAAAAGAGCGAAGAATAGCCTAAAATTGAAGAGAAAGGAGTTGCGTAAGAAGACGTAAATAGAAATCAAATGAAAAAAAGGGTGAGGGGAAGGGTAAAGAACGTATCATGTACCTAGCCTCAGAAAATCACACAAAACGAAACGATCAAAGGATGAGGAAAATGAATAAGGGGGACGTGGCAAGCATCGTATATTGGAAGCAAAGAAGTGTCAAGATGGAAGTCAAGCAATATGAAGATAAAAATAAAACAATTGAAGGAATTGAAGGAAAGGAAAATACGAAACGAAATGGCATTGGAGAAGAACTAAGGACCATTCGATACATTACAAAACCGGTATAACAAATTATACCAACGTAGATAATCCTCCGATAAAAATAAAAATAAAAAAAAAAAGCCGGCATAAAACGCGTCCGCAGCCGCCCTTTTTCCTGCGCATCCGTCACCCAATGAACGCGCGGGGGCCGCGTGGCGACGCGGCGCGGCGCACGACGCCCAGCGCCCCCGGGGGCGGGGCGGGGGCGGGGCGGGGGCGGAGGTGAGCAGCGGAGCGTGCGCTCGCCACGCCTCGCCGCCCTCCCCCCCACCCCCACCCCAGCACCCACGCGCCCCTCCGCGCCGCTGCCCCCTCCCCCCACCTGCAGCACCCATCGGCCCCGCCAACTGGTCGTAGAGAGAGACGGGAAGAAGAGTCGGAGAGAAATACAAGGGGCTCAGAGATTAACTCAATTTCTTGATACGATAAAGCCAGAGGAAAGGAGAAAAAGAAAAAAAGAGAAAGAAATTAGTAGCAAATTAGAAAGAAATTAGTAAGTAAATGAGAAAGAAGAATTCTGCGCAGTCCATTACACGATCCTAAAAGCCTACGATGTGTATTTTACTACAAGTTACTTCTCTTTCATGATTTTATACGTGAATACCACACGTACATTGGAAATTTATAACGAATTCCCCGAATCGTATAGCGACGAGGGAATCCACATATGTAAAAATTTTCAATGCCAGAGTGTTTCTCATAAAACTATCCTATAAAGTAATAATCTCCAAAATAGTTTCAAAATGCGCCAAATGTTAATTACATTGTGTTAGCACTCCAAGGGCACCCGAAAGCGCTACCTATGATTGATAAATCACATCTTGTGATTGATCAGCAAAAGAGTAGAAGGCAATAATTTTTTGGAGGACACCTCGTCTTCATTTGTGCATAACAGATGTATAGTTCAACACGATTGGTATTAATTTGTTTAACCAGTACACATTCTCGCTGTAATTTGTTTAACAAATTCTCGAATTGCTTTTTTTGGGAGCAGTCTTTAGCTAATTTATCTACAAATATATTTTGAAATACTTCCGCCCATCCCCTTTCTTCCCCTCCCAGCGACGTCTCAACCGCAGTGGCACCTTCGCCCACGCGCCACTCCACGACAGAGGACCTCACGCGACAGCTCACGCCCCTGCCGTCCACTCAGGCCCGTTTCACCTTCGCGAATTGGGAGTCACTCGGAGAATGGCGCAGAAATGCCGAAAAAAACAAGAGTCAGTGAGAGTGCCAGACAGGGAAAGGGAGAGGGAGCAGAGAAGAAGAAGAAGATAGAAGATCAGAGAGACAGAGATAGAGGCAGAGAGAGAGACAGAGAGAGGGAGACAGAGAAAGAGACAGAGAGAGATAGAGAGAGACAGAGAGAGAGACAGAGGGAGAGACAAAGAGACAGAGAGTCAGAGAGAGACTGGGGAGAGACTGGGGGAAAGGGAGAGCAGCCGAATTATCTTTTTGAACCCGCGAACTTGGGTATAACAGTCCACCCGTTACACCATTGCCGCCGCCGAGACGGAGGGGGACGAGTGCCAGCAAGTGCTGGTGGTAGTGCAAGGTGCGAGACGATGGTCGTGGAGGAACCGAGCCTAGAGTACGGGTCGGCGGCTGCGAGCGGGGTGCAGAAAGCGGCAGCGGGTGGCAGGTGATGACGGGCAACGAACTGTGACGGTGGATGGGCAGTGGAAGGGAGAATGGAGGTGGCGGCGGACGGCGATGGGGGCGAGACAGTCGGCGGATGGCAGTCAGTGAGCTGGATAGAAGCGAGTGGCAATAAGTGACTGTGAGTGGTGGTGACTAGTTTGTGGCAATGGAAGAGAGTAGATGGCAAAGAGTCAATGAATATCAGTGGATATCACTGGATGGCATTGACTAGCAGCGACTGATATCCGATGGTAATGGATGGTTGTGAGTGACAAAGGGTAGCGAAGAGTGGTAACCGATGACATCGGATGACAATGATTGGGCACTGGGTGACATCGGATGGCAATAAGTGGCAATGTGAGACAGTGGATGATATCGGATGACAGTTAGTGGCAGGCAATAGCAATGGATGACAATAACTGACAACGGCTGGCATCAGATGGAAGTGGGTGGCAGCGGATGGCGATGGCAATAACTGTCAGCGGGGGGTATCAGACGGCACTGAGTGGCAATAGATTGCAATGGATGACAATAACTGACAGCGGGTGGCATCATTTGACAATGAGTGGCAAGCGATGGCAAAAGGGTGACAATAACTGACAGCAGGTGACATCAGATGCCAATGATTGGCAGCGGAGGGCAATGGATGGCTATAACTGACAACGGGGCGCATCAGATAGCAATAAGTGGTAAGATGTAGCAATGGATGACTAGCTGACAGCGGGTGACATCAGATGGCAATGAGTGCCATGGCCATGGCTGACAATAACTGACAGCAGGTGGCATCAGATGGCAGGAGGTGGCAAGCGATGGCAATGGATGACAATAACTCGCAGCGGTGGGCATCAGATAGCAATGATGGGCATCAGATGGCAATGATGGCCATGGATGACCTTGGCGGGCGGCGGGCGGCGTGGGCGACGGGCGACGTGGGCGGTGGGCGGTGGGCGGCGGGCGGAGGGTGGAGGGCGGAGGGCGGAGTGCGGAGGTCGGTGGGCGGCGGGTGGCGGGTGGCGGCGCGGGTGGGGGGGAGGGGAGTGTGGCATTACGGGCGCGGGGGCGTACAGGGAGGCGGGGGGGGGGGGCAGCGGCGGGCCTTTCATGAGCGCCCAGCCGAGCTTGACACCCTCGCCCGCCTGAGGGGTTAGCCGCAGGTGGCGCGGCGCGGGGCCCCAGGCGAGAGAACGTTGCCTTTCTTGCGCCGTATGGAGTCGTCTGCCGGAGCCACTCTTCCGGAGCGCAGGGAGGCGTGGGAAGAAGGGCCGCTCCGCGCTCGATTGGAGCACGCTCGCGCATTTTTATCAAGCGGAGACAAGCGAGCCTCCAGAGTGCTGAGTAATTACGACGAACGCTCATCTCATTGCCCCCGACCTTTGTTAGAAGATAACAGAAGGAAAAGCTACAATATTAAATGCGGTCCTACGAAAGACGTTATACCGTTTACAGACAAACGAAAATCTGAGAATAAGAACGATCTGGGGATAATTTTGATTTTGCGAATTTTGTTGATGTGTGTTTGGCTAACTGGAGATTGGACCGATTGATCACCGAGAGGAAAAGAAAACGCATGTAGGTTAAATGCCTTGAAATTAAGAAACATAGTGCAGTCTTGAGATGGAATATTTTTTTAAATATTTTTAGGATATTGCTAAGGTAATAAATCAATAGCGACAATTCATTGAAATAATATTTATGAACGTTTATTGTGAGAAGTTCCGCAGATCATCACTAATGAATACACAGCTCAGTATGCTTCAGAGAGTCTGTTTTCGCTATTCTGCCCAGCAATTTCACAGGTCACCTCCTAGAGCGGAACGCCGGCCGCTAAGTGTTTGGAGAGTGTTAACGCGGTGTTTTTGCGGTGCGCGCGCGGGCGCCCGCCGAGCGCAGGCGCTTGCGAGTGGCATCTCTGGCCTGGTGCCTCCGCGCGGCGCTGGGCGCTGGGCGCAGCGGCGCGTCCCGCCGCGCCTTGTTGAGCGCCCAGCCGTGCGGCGCCGCCCCAACGCCCAAACGAACGCGCCCGCGCTTGCGCCCCGGCCCACGCCCTCTTCCACGCCCCCACCCACGCCCACGCCAACAGCGGCGCCCACACTCGCGGCCGCGCCCACCCCCACGCCCGCACCCACGCTCGCGTCCGCACCCGCGCTCACGCCCACGTCCGCGCTCACGCCCACGTCCGCGCTCACGCCCACGTCCGCGCTCACGCCCACGTCCGCGCTCACGCCCACGTCCGCGCTCACGCCCACGTCCGCGCTCACGCCCACGTCCGCGCCCACGCCCACGTCCGCGCTCACGCCCACGTCCGCGCTCACGCCCACGTCCGCGCTCACGCCCACGTCCGCGCTCACGCCCACGTCCGCGCCCACGCCCACGTCCGCGCTCACGCCCACGTCCGCGCTCACGCCCACGTCCGCGCTCACGCCCACGTCCGCTCTCACGCCCACGTCCGCGCTCACGCCCACGTCCGCGCTCACGCCCACGTCCGCGCTCACGCCCACGTCCTCGCTCACGCCCACGTCCGCGCTCACGCCCACGTCCGCGCTCACGCCCACCTCCGCGCTCACGCCCACGTCCGCGCTCACGCCCACGTCCGCGCTCGCAGATGCTAATGGGCTTCAGAATTACAGATAAGATAGGCCTATCGCAAATTTCAGTTTCGGTATAAGAAAGTTTACTTGAGTCTTCTGCGATATTCTGCACTTTCGCCCTACTAACCACCATAATCGCTTTGAACAAAAATGGCAACGGTTGTTTGTATACCCGTAAGGAGAAAAATGGCCAATCCGGGTAGCTGAGATCGTTAAGACAGTAGTGTCCCGGCAATCTCGGATTGTAGGATCGCGGGGTCGCATCCCGCCTTAGGCAAGGATGTATTTGTGATCGACCTTTCACTCCATCATCACAAGCATCCTAACACTTAAAGAGGTATTGATAATTCCCTGCTCAATCAGGAGGCCCTTGCCCTTAATGGGAAGTGCAGTTGGCTAATAAAAAAGGAGAAAAATAGGTTGTAAGTGTTTAATAGATCTAGTAAGTGTTCAAGCTATTTTCCTTTCTCAAAATATTTTCGAATCCTAGCATTACTTTACATAACTGTCTAAACATAAATATAATTAATTTCGATTATCTTCATGTGTGATTATCTTGATAGTAAATGTTGCATTTTGCGAGAAACGGTAACAGGCAAAATATCTGCATTGCAAACAATCACTGCGGGTGGGAGACTTCTTTAACACACCTTGATTAAATAGTCTGCATCGTGCACAATATTTTATACATCCATTTCAATAGGGAAGCTGCAATATCATTTAGAAATCAAGGATCATTATTTTTTAAGTTAGGAACAAAATTGAATTACTGATTGCCGATGCCCGACCCGTAACCGCTTTCATCTTTTGTATTTTTTGTTTGGAGCCGCCTTCACCGATGTCAATAAAAACTTGAAAACATTTTTCTCTTTAGGCATTTTAAAATTTCACGCACAAAATTTGTCTGAAATATGATATGCATTTTTAAATCTAAACTGAAATCATACTTCTAGTATAATGTGGAAGCATTGGGGGCTATGAAAAGTTGTGCATCACATTTATCCATCCAATTATTTATAGCCCATTGTCACTAGAGGTCATTCTTTGGCCCTCTCTGGTCGTTTTGTGCTTTTAAAACGTAACTTGTAAAAATAAAGTAAAAAATTATCAAAAAATTAATTTCCTTCGTTTCTTGTTTTTTATTGCTACAACGCGCTTAAAAGCAATTTCAGATAATTTTCGCACCTGCGAAACACTTTGGGGCAATTTATCTCCGCGCATCTGCGGTTTCCCGCGCAGCGGCAGCCAACCGACAGAGTTCCTGTTCCCCCGCCCAGCGCTCGACCTCTCGACGGCGTGTTGTATCGATGACAATCTCGAACGACTTTACTCGATCGGAGCCAATTAACCGCAACGTATGCGTCCCGTGTAGCCGCGCGCGCCGGGTCCGGGATGTACAAAACAAACAGGACCCCCGCGACGCAACCGAACGGAAGAGGATCGGGCTAATTCCATCGCTAATAACACGGCTACTAATCTGATTTTCACCCCCCCCCCCTCTACCCCGACTGCGCGGAGTTGGTGGGTGCGGCGCGGGCAGGAAATTGTGAGGCTGGGGGGGAGAGGCAATTAGCAGTCGCCAGCGGGGGAGGGTGTGGGAGAGGGAGAGGGAGAGGGAGAGGGGGAGAGAGAGAGAGTGTAATTGCCGGATGCAACCGCGTGACCACCCCGATGCCCCGTCGCCGCTGTTGGAATGCACCGGAGCAGCCACAGGGGAGGCACTTGCTCTTCATTAGACTGATCCGAGGGAAGGCGCCTTGTACCACTCAGCGATCCGAATCTCTTGTTCAGATTGCGACGAATGTAGATAGTAGTGTGTGTTGTTGATGATGTGATATATAGTACCTTGTTTTACCAGAAAATAAAATGCAAAAGAAAGATGATTGGGCGTCTGTCTGGCTGTGGGGTGCTCAGGCAGGTAAATGGTCTTTTTGTATTTCTAAATCATTAATCCAGGCCTCCTCTAGAGATCTTAACATCAGATTTAAGAATTATTTATGATGTGGTACATACACTACTTCGGTGAGTTTTACAATAATATGTAAAATCCCTAATATTGATAATGAATAATAAGTACCTGGTTGTAAATTATAAATGCGATGCTACTTCCGCATATCTGTTTTCTGGAAGGAAAATGACTTCGATATTCATCTAATCTTACACACATGTTTGTTACGAGTTGTTACGAGTTATCACGAGACAAGAAATATGAAATATACCAATAATTGAAATAAATGTGGCGACTCGGTTCAGAATAATAAACGGATTCATGTAGCTTTCATTAGAAACCTGAAACAAAAATGTTTCTTTCGGTGAGAATGGCTTTATATATTCAAGATATGAAACTAGAGAATGATTGTGCACATTATCATCATTCACATATTACAGCTTATTTTGTCATAACCAAATCTCCAAAACAATAATTTAAAAAATGCAAAATACCACATATAGCTAACTTTGTCACATTAAGCTAATTATTTGCTTTACCCTCTGTTTTTTATTCCCTCAAAGTACCATTAGCAATCAAGTTTTCTTTAACACGTCTACAGCTTTCTCAAAATTCAAATTTCCCTCTTTCTTATACAGATCATTATGAGTAATTGTAATTAAGTATATTTTGCTTTCATTTACCTGAACATTACACATGTCAATTTCACTTCATATTCGAACTTCTGTCCGTTTCAAACACCACCCCCAATTTTAGCATTATGAGAGATATACTCATCGCATGTAAGATCGTCAAAATGTAAAGAAAGTAACTTCAGAAATGAAAATAAACAAAGAATGGTTGTTATAATTTATTTACGAGTATACTTTCATTTTTTGGCAATAGAATGATAATTTCTTGAGAATGGCAAAATTTGCATCTTCGTTTACCTCAACTCTTCTAAACAATGGAAATACGATACAAAATCGCGGATCAATCGTTTATAAAAATGTGGAGGTTGAAAAAGACTATTCCATGCGTTAAATTAAAACCAATAGTGTTTAACTACGCATATAAAATGCTCCAATCAGGGCGGTATATCTCAAAAACTTCGATTTTTTTCAATTAGATTTTTCTTACCTCCCTACTTGCCCTCTCTACTGACCTTGCTAAGTTTCAACTCATCTTAGGAGGCGGTATGTATCGAGCGCTGTGTTGATGTGCAATAAAACGCGTATGTACTTTAACATAACCTCTTTGATTTTACCATATTCATATTCAATATTTGGCGCATTTTGGATGTCTGTTGGTCGTAATTTCATAGCGGAATAGTCCTACTAAATACCACTCGTGCTTTGGACATTCTCATATCTATCAACAATTTCCTAAGCATTCGTGGCATTACCTATGGTAAAGATGTTGAGATTTAAGCGGCGTATGATGACTGAAATCGTCAGTAAATTAGATGGGCCGCAAAAGACGCTCCCTTTGGTGACAGAACCAATAGAAGGACAATAATGTCTACACCAAAATTACGTATGATTTCCTCACAAACCATCAACTTTGCATCGTCTCGCAGACATCTATTCTATTCACATACAATCGCCACAGAATTTAACGTTGGAAGCGCATAACACTTCACAGACATTCGCAGGCTATCTCTCTTGTTTATTTATTTATTTAATTTTATTTATTTTCATTCGGAAGTACATAGTTCAGTTACATCACTTTATCATATGTATTGTATGACTTACAAATATTCTTATTACCTATCTAAAAACTAACTAGCTACAGGAAGGGGTAGGAAGCTTCAATCTGCACCTACTCTTCACAATTGTTGGAAAATATGTTTAGGAAGGCATTTAAAGGGTAACGGATTTTTATTCGTGTTGGAGTATAGTCTGTTGAGGCGAGATTGTATCGGCTGATGTGTGGTATGGAATTGATATTTGAATAAAAGTTATTGGAGAGATGGGCTATGTGTTTGATGATGGAATCTCTCTTGTTGCGCGGCGCGTCGAAACGAGGCCAGAGCAGCGCAGCACGACGCGTGGCCTCGCCCCACGCGACGCCTCCGCGGGCGCAAAAAGCGCGGATCTGGCGCAATCAGAGGCCTTAGATTGACCGTGTGACGTAACTGGCAATTTGCGCCCGCGAGTCGCGTCCAGCTGCGCCGGTGGCTGCGCGGGGTCCCCGAGGGGGAACGGGGCGGCAAACACTGGGTCCAAATGGACCAAAGTCATACGAAATTATTCAATGTCAAAGAAATAAAAGCGTTTAATACAAAGCGGACGAAACGTAAAAAAATGTCACATTAAAATACGAAGAAATTGGCAAAGTCAGATGCGTCTATAAGAAGGTTTTAATAAGATATAATCAAATTTTGAACAAAGGACATTTGAAGTTCTGACATGAATATATCCAGAACATATATATAATTAAATTTGTTCACAGAATTGGTTGCCCCAAATAAATGTCTTTGGTTTCATGGTTCTTTGAACAAATTTAATTATCAAAATGCATTGTTACCAAGTAACATGGTCACAATTTGGATTCCTTTACGACTGCGAAATATATTCTCTGAACGTATGAGACATTGGGATGGTGACAATTTATATATATATATATATATTTGTAAAATGATTTATACACATTAATTTTTGTCCATAGAATTTTCATTTTAAAATTACAGAAACACGTGTACATCAGTATTAATTTGTTCCGCTATTCTCCGATAGCCAAAGATAAAGTGGCGCCTGCAGACGCTTCAACAATGATGGTGGTTCCAGATGAACTCCATTTGTTTTACTTTTTATTTTATATTGAATATATGCTTAGACATTACAGAAAACTTCGCAAATGAAACTTCCCATAGAGCGGGAGGTCTTAAACCACACCAGCTAAAATTCAGGATCAAAGACGACCACTGTGTGGATGACTAATTCTATTCGCGTATCCGTCGTTTTCGCGGATTCCTCCGGTCAACTCCAAGAGAAACCCGGAGAAGTACTCTAAACAAAGAGCTATGGACAGAGTCCGATGCTCCTCTCCTCCATTGTTATTCTCATCCACAGAGCCGAACGATGGACCGAACCCCCATCCTCGTAAGGCCGGTCTTCATTTGATGGAGAAAATCCCAAGGTTCGGGCTACCACACATGTCGGGAGACCGATCGGGAGCCTACTGTTAGAGCTTGTCCTGGCGAAAACGGTGCCGCTCTTGGGAAAGATATCAGAAGGGTGAAACCCCGAAGGCGGACGCCAGATATGGCATTCCAGCTATGGAGCAATTCTACCACCTCCCAGGATATAACATGCTCTATACTTACGGAACAAATTATTCGACGCGCCCTGAACCAATACTCACTCACTCACTCACTCACTCACTCACTCACTCACTCACTCACTCACTCACTCACTCACTCACTCACTCACTCACTCACTCACTCACTCACTCACTCACTCACTCACTCACTCACTCACTCATAAGCCACTGATCTGAAGGAAATAAACTGGGAGACAGCGGCAGATTTCAGAGCATCAACTGATCCAAACCCAACTCAAACTCAACTCCAAACTCAACTGATCCAAATCCAAATCCAACTCCAACGCGTGTGACCGGGAGGTCCTAGGTTCGAGACGCGACGGTCCCGACAGGAATTTCGACACTAGCTAGGTAGGGAGGTCGTGTTCAGTCGGTGTGTGGAGAAGAATTCTAGCGTCGTTCGTGCTCTGGTCGGTGGTTTTCCGTGATTTCTTCAATCAACACTACGAAAATACCAGAGCAACACCCTAACAAATCGCGCGCGATCCTTCCTTCGCATTCCTTGTCTTATAATCGAACCCACCCCTTACTTACATACACACTTACATGGACTACACATGACATGAGACCTATCGGGATCTTAGAGCTTGTCCCGGCTGGGGGAGATACCTGAATGAGGGAAACCCCGCTAGTCTACGGTAGGTCAGCGGCGGATCTCGCCATCCAGCGGGGTATGTTGCCCGCTAAACCCCGAGGAAAAAGCCTGCACTACACGCCATTGACTAATGACCTTATACTGCGATTTACGCAACTCTGCCCTCGGCATGTATCAGCTATTGACGGTTTCATCCAATCGGGAGCTTGAACCTCACCATAGTGACGTCACTATGGTGCTGCTCAAGCTCCCGGTTGGATGAAACACCTGATACCTGGCAGGGGCAGAATTGCGAAATTCGCAGTATAGCACTTGAGGCGCCCGGAATCAATTAATGAATCGGAGGAAATAAAAAGAAAAAGAGAAGGTCGGCGTCGCCTTGGGCCCACTGTGTGTCGCGTCGAGGGTCGCGCGCGGAGCGGAGTGGAGTGGAGAGGAGGCGAGTGGAGTGGAGTGGAGTGGAGTGGAGGAGAGGGCTGAGAGGCGCAGGTGCGCGCAGGTGGCCGCGGCGGAAGCGGCGACGCCTCCGTCACGCTGCGCGCCCCGGGCGGCGGCTGCGGCGGCGGCGGCGGCGGCGGCGGCGGCGGCGGCGGCGGCGGCGGCGGCGGCGACGCTGCGCGGGAGGCACAGGTGGCGAAGGCGCAGGCGGAGCTCAAGACGGCACCCGGGCTGCCGCCGCCCGGGGGCGGAGAACGGCGGTCACATCGCCACTTTTGGCAGTGACACAACATGGCATGCGAAAAAGAAGAAGAAGGAGGAGGAGGAGGAGGGGGAGGAGGAAGAGAACGAAAGGGAGGATGAGGAGAAGGAAGAGGGCGAAAGGGAGGAGGAGAAAGACGAAGAGGAGAAGAAGAATAGGATGAAGAGGAGGTGGAGGACGAAGAGGAGGAGGAGGACGAAGAGGAGGAGGAGGGCGAAGAGGAGGAGGAGGGCGAAGAGGAGGAGGAGGATGAAGAGGAGGAGGAGGATGAAGAGGAGGAGGAGGACGAAGAGGAGGAGGAGGACGAAGAGGAGGAGGAGGGCGAAGAGGAGGAGTTGGAGGAGAAGAAGAGGAGTAGGCAATGAAGACATATTATAACCGAAGAAATTAGATACCGATTCCGAAGTTTTCAGTACTCTGAAGTGAACATGAGATTGATTGGAGTGTCGAGGTGATAGAGAAAAGAACACTCCGATTTAAACATAGTGGCACTTCTGCGTCACAAGCTGGAAGGAGAGAGGATCATTGTCATGCAATGGGGAACAGCAAAACCAATCATTTAAGTCGTAACGAAGGTCCCGATTGAATGACAGTATCCCTCTGCGTCCAACTCGAGACCTTGAAGTGCCAGTATTATGTGTAAATTGGAGTAAAGCTGTGACGATTGAGTGTCAAAAATTTGTTTGATACGATTTCGTTGAGGAAGCGAAGCTTATCACTTAAGATGTATGCAGACATCAGAAATCCCGACGTTTAATCTGTGATTGAACTGGACAATGCCATTACAGCAATTTCAGATTTGAACACATTTGAACACATTGAAATGTATTGAAATACCGAAAGAAAAGAAAGGAAAATGGTGTTCAAGTTGAAAAATTCGGCTTTGTTTTAAGAAGAGGGTCCGTAGTCTGTACAATTTTTTTACCCACAAGCCGAACTCTCCAAACGTTAATGGCTTCAATAAGATTTTCCAGCAGGTTAGGGGATATGGCAAAAGCGTAGGCTCAACCCAAACAGAGGTGCGCTCAAAGAAGGCTCGCGTGCCGAGTGCCTGCCCGTCTGCGCGAGGGAGCCGCCGCGTCACCGCGCGTCTGCGACAGAGCCCTGAGGAACGCCTGTTTGGTTTAGCGGCGTCCGCATACCTCCTGCGACCGTCCGGAGACCTTCAATTGTTCTCGTGGCGGCTGCGGGGCTCCGGCGCAGACGCGGCAACGACACGGCAGAGGCGATGGAGACGGCGGCGACGGTGGCGGGGGAGGCGACTGTGTGTGTGTTGGCGGTGCGAAGGAGCGGACCGGCTCCAGCAGTCGCGGTTGTGGAGAGAGTGGCAGCAATGGAAGTAGTGGCAATAATGATTCAGAAGGCAATGGAGAAAGAGGTAACCTTTACGTACACAACACCAAAATAAAAATAAAAAAATCAGAACTAGATCGAATCAGGCTGCTGTTAAAAAAAACCAAAGCAAATAATACAATCTATTAATTTCATAATAAAATATTATCATTATTATTATTTTGTGCAATAAAACAACAGGATTTGCTAACGCACCAAGGAAATAAACCTCGTGAATGGATTTTCCGTTTTTATTTATTAGTTCAACATAAGCTAATACATGTCACGGTATTCAATGATCGCCATGCGAAATATTTCTATTGCAAATAAATTGAATCGATTGATCATGAATTTTTGAATGCCAGCAAAGTTATAAATGATATCATCAATCCCAATGGATCCATCATAAAATATGGTAAACACTGCATTAGTGTGGAAGACAGTCCCAGCCACCATCTGCATGTGTGGACGCGTGGCCAGCGCGAGGTTCGGCTGCTCGCCGCCGCCGGAGAGCGCGCGCTGCCTCCGCCCCCCGGCTGCCTCCGCCTCCTCCCTGCTTGCGCCCCGCCCAGCGCCGCCCTCTGCCTCGCCCTCGTCTCCTGAGGACAACCGCTCGATTGCAAGGACTGCAGCTCCGGCCCTCAGCAGGACGCCGAGGGAGGCGGCCGCTCTCTAAGCTTCTCACCTTCCTCCGAAGAGGTCTGCGAGCGCCTGCGTGTGCAGTTCAAGTAGGTGCAGCCTCGCAGCAGCACGGAGCCCCAGCGCCGAAGTCTGCGCAGGAACCTACCCATTCTGTGCTCTGAAGGCGTCCGTCGCTATGAAACGAACTGCTTTACGGGAACAATGCGCCGGTTTTCCAACAATGACATTTTACTTTGTTCCATTAGTTGGACCGATTAGTGATTCCGGGGGAGTAAATCTAAGGGCATTAGTCCCGTGAGTGCAGCGAATGATTTTCCTTCGGGAGGCGGAGGTGATATTTCCCGCAGGATGGTGAGATCTGACGCCGACCTACCTGTCGGCTAGCGGGGTTTCACCCACCATGTACTCCCACCAGTGGAGCACCACCACTGGACAAAAGCTCGAAGTTCCCTCCCGCGGCACGTGAGGTAGTGAAGTACATGTGAGTTTAAGTGTGTGGAATTAAGGAATGAGGATATGGCAAGGAAGAGGAAGGAAAGATCGCGCGCGATTCGTGGCCCATTTGTTAGGGTACTGCTCCGGCATTCGTCTGGTAGTGATTGAAAGTTTCTCAAAAACTACTGATCGGAGCAGCTGGCTGCTGGATTTCCCCACCATAGAGCAACTGAATCATTCCTTCAGATATACCTCGAGGTCGCTCAGTTTTCGATGAGAGTAAATCGTATTTCAATTCTATCTGTGGTCGTACACACACATACAGTGTGTGCGTGTGTGTGTGTGTGTGTGTGTGTGTTTATGTGTACGGACACGGACTGAATTAAAATACGATATTTCTCTTTGCTCTCTGAAGGGGAATCCTAACAGCAAACTGCTCTGATCAGTATTTTTTGAGGTTCAATCAATACCAGGCGAAGTAAAATGTCATTGTTGGAAAACCGGCGCATTGTTCCCGTAAAGCAGTTCGTTTCATAGCGACGGACGCCTTCAGAGCACAGAATGGGTAGGTTCCTGCGCAGACTTCGGCGCTGGGGCTCCGTGCTGCTGCGAGGCTGCGGCTACTTGAACTGCGCACGCAGGCGCTCGCAGACCTCTTCGGAGGAAGGTGAGAAGCTGAGAGAGCGGCCGCCTCCCTCGGCCCCTGCTGAGGGCCAGCGCTGCAGTCCTTGCAATCGTGCGGTTGTCCTCAGGAGACGAGGGCGAGGCAGAGGGCGGCGCTGGGCGGGGCGCGAGCCGAGAGGAGGCGGAGGCAGCCGCGGGGCGGAAGCAGCGCGCGCTCTTCGGCGGCGGCGAGCAGCCGAACCTCGCGCTGGCCACGCGTCCACACATGCAGATGGTGGCTGGGACTGTCTTCCACACTAATGCAGTGTTTACCATATTTTATGATGGATCCATTGGGATTGATGATATCATTTATAACTTTGCTGGCATTCAAAAATTCATGATCAATCGATTCAATTTATTTGCAATAGAAATATTTCGCATGGCGATCATTGAATACCGTGACATGTATTAGCTTATGTTGAAGTAATAAATAAAAATGGAAAATCCCTTCACGAGGTTTATTTCCTTTGTGCTTTAGAAAATCATGATATTTATTCTTCTAAATGATACATTGCTAGATTGTTATGAATTCTTATATTTATTAATCAAAGCTTAGATTTTCTTAGCAGTGGCCTCTTTCGTTTACGTAACGGAATATTTTTAGTTGAGCGATGTGTAGGTAAACAATATGTGCATGGTATAAGATTGACGACACAATCGTAACATTCAATTTTTTCGAATATCAAACCTTATCTTTTATTTTCGTTACGATGTGAAATACAAAGGAAATTTAAAAATACTGTACGCAAATTGTGAAAAAAATGATACATCAATGTAACATTACAGAAAATAAGTGACAACAATTAATGTATGATGTCACAAGTCAATCTCATCCCAGTATGTATATCCAAAGAGCGGTCAAGCATCGAAAATATTATTCGCTGTTTGTCCAAGGAATATAAGCTAAGGACAATTCATTGATATCGTTAATTGGCGAAAAGTGTTTAAGCTTTGAGCGTGAGCGTGGCGTGTTTGCAATTCTGAGCGAGGCGTGTTTGCAATTGGCGGAATTATCTCCTGAAACGGTCACTGAGAAACAGGGCTTAAGAGAGCCCTGGAAAGGTACACAAGCTGTGATGCGATGTGTGCGCCAGAGTCGATGTTGACGCCAAAGTTGTGTGAGAGCCACGATCTTGTCGTTTGTAATTCCGATACACATAACAACAAAAAATCTTTAACCATTTATCCGGCCAATTCTCGTCGGAATCGTTAGATACCGTACCGATTTAGACAGGTTTTACTCCATTCCATAATGGAGATTGTAAGAAAAGCGTGAAACGTGAAGAGAGAATATTTGTTTGTTCAATAGTCATATTGCCATTATTTTTTTATAAGTAAAATGACATAGAAATTACATGTTAGTTTTTGTGAAGATTCAAGGAAGCATTCTTTTCGCATTCTCAAATGTGTGCAATGCTTCACACGCTGTTTTTAGGCTATTCTGTAAGGGATACTGCCGCCAGTTACATGCACCCAAATTTCAGTAACCGCCGCGCTCTAAACACAGCTTACAACACCTTAATTAGAAACTTAAACACTACTCAGCCATCCTCCTAATAATACAATACAAAAACCGAACTTTTGAACGCTGTGGATTCACCATGAGGCAACATTCTAACTTTTTACTCTTTGAGAAATGTGAACATATTCAAAGTGAATTCAAACGACGTTATCACTGGAAAGCAGTTTCTTTTCATTTTCATCGGAAAACTTGTTCGAGTTCAACGTTGTGAAAATTTCGACACTAAGTCCATTTTACGAAATATTTTAAATTTGTATCAATATTCTCAGAAAATAAAAGATAAAACGAATTCTTGCACATGTAACAAGGAGCAAATTACAATACGAGATAAAATCATTATAAATCTGCCCCTATACATTGTATTACACAACTATTTTTTTGATACCACCTCTTTGCATCTTAGATAATATAATCTAATATTATTATTTAGTACAGTCAAATACATTTGTTATCACACAACCAAAGGTAGCAGCGAATTAATTATCAGTTAAAAGGATCTGGTGATTTTTGTTCATATATTCACCGGCGGGCCAAATGGCGAGATACTATCAGAGCGCTAAATGCCATTATTCACAGCACTTTTCTCGGCAGTCGAGTGAACTCATGCTGAAAACTTTTCCTAAACCCGTCGCTGATGGCAAAAGCTATAAAAGTGAAACATGCGTTGTAACATGAAGAGAATCTGGTGAAGAAACGAACACAACACCCTACCAACAAGAATGCACAAATTCACGTTTTCAATCGAGACAGCTCCAGTCCTTCAGCCGTAGAAACTCATCAACTGTTTTAACAAAATTATAAGTCATTGATTTACCAATGAATGCTATGGTTGATTATCATTTCCACTCAAGTAAACATCTTAAACAATCTGCCAACATAAACAGAATTATAAAAATTATTGATATAAGCATTTACATGTAATATTCAAACAATAAAAATCCCAATCTACAAGCATGTTGTTAACTAGTAATCTGAAGTAATGAAGTCTTTTAGTGAATTTTACATCATTGTAGGGGCTAGAGAGGGACTAAAAATGACGAAAAAGAATTATATAAAATTTAAACAGCTTGAATGTGAACAAAAATAAGCATAAACAATTCATAATTAATTTTAATTAATTATGAAACTATTAATTAGGAAAGTAATTAAGTCTAGCTTGAGTAATGATATTATACACTAATCAAAAGTAACAAAATATAATTTTTGAAAAAATAGATTCCCAATTCCTCCAATAAAGTGAAGAAATAATCCAGTAAAATAAAAAAAAATACCTTTCTCATATTTCAGATGTTCATTTAACGATAAAATGAAACCATTTTGTATCGAAAGTATCTTTATTTTGTAATACAGTTACTTGAGAGTCGTTACTTGAAATCATTAAGTAATTTCCTATGTTCTAGGTTCTGAGGTTTTAGAGACAAAGATTTTTCTGGTAAAGAGCTGTCTGTCCGGAAACGAGAATTAACTCATAGAGACTAATTAATTTATTTCACATTTTTACCACATAGAAATAACCGAATGATTCAAGAAAACAACATAAAAAGGAAAGAAGGCACCAACATCACTGCCCCTAAGGGAAAATGTTTATACAAGGCAGAATATAAAGAGAAAATAAACATGAAATAGTAATAAATATTAAATAATATAATCGTAATTCAAATCTCTGTTGTTTGGAGACAAATCTGGCAAACATATTTTCGTGTGAAACCACTACTCCACGCCCCGCTCCACGATTTAGCTTGCGCGTGTAAAACCCCCTCCTGGATTTGGAGGGGAACCCCGTTTCCTGGCTCAACTATCGTCCGTACTCAGTCCCGAGACACAATCCAATCCCACTTCGACGTCATATTAATTCAGTCAGGCCACACTTTCAAGTAACTTTTAAGAATTTTTCAGTCTGTATTTGGTTGTAGTTGTGATTTAGTGGGCGATGTTATTAAGTACTGGGTGGTGGAAGCTGGAATAGGGATGTCAAGAAATCGCAGAGATATTGGATGGTTTTGTTAGACACGATTTGCTTCACAAATTATTTAGTGTTTGGTAGAGGATAAAATATCATCATCAAATTTATTATCCGAGCTTTAAGGTGGTCTGAGTCTAGTTCAAAGAACGGAGCTGAGTGAAAAATGATTTGGGTGTTAGAAATTGCAATGTCTAATATATCTGCTTGTTTATTATGATCTGTGGGGTAGTGAGTGGCTTCTGCTGGTGTAGTTAACTGAAGCTTGAGGTATGGTGGAGTCAGGGGAAGTTACCTGTGCGCTCAGAGACTCCGGGCTTCCCAGACGGGCAAGCGGTTTGCCACGCCTGCACTAGAGCATTGGACGGTTCGCCTCCGTGAGATCCAAACGAACAGGACCAACAATTTAAAGACTCTTAGAGCGTTCGTGGCGAGAGCAAAAGAGTCCCGTGAGACCGCGTGTCGCTGGCCCGGGGCTGACGTGCGTGATTGCACAGACACGCGAAAGAAATAAGACAAAAAAAAACAGACGAGTGTACACTTCCCACACGCGTAAATCAGCAGGCACGACAGTCCTCCGCGGCGGCTGTCAAAACAGCGGCGGTGCGCGGGGTGGCGCGGCGTAGGCCGGGCCCCGCGGGCGGGCAGGGCAAGGCAGGCCGCTTCCCAGCACGGGCGCGGGCGCGGGCACGCCTTCCTTTGCCCAGCGAACGGTCCCGCTGCACCTGGGCCCCTGCGCAAGGCCCCTGCGCAAGGCCGCTGCGCGCTTCGCAAATAGCCAGCCAGCCCACCGGCCGGAGTTGGTTACCAGCAGCTACCGTTCGAGTGGGCTGTCGTTTGGGTGTGCGCGGTTGCAGAAGGTTTACGACTTACGCGTGTGTCCGCGCGTGGAACATTCCAATCGCTTCTGTTGCATCGAGGCATAATGCTTGTTTAAGGATTGTATGGCAATTATTAAATTGCAGCCAAATATTTCATTATTATTATTATTATTATTATTATTATTATTATTATTATTATTATTATTATTATTATTATTATTATTATTATTATTATTATTATTATTATTATTATTATTATTATTATTATTATTATTATTATTATTATTATTATTATTATTATTATTATTATTAATTTATTATTATTAAAATTATTATAATTATCGTCATTATCACCGTCATTATCATCACCATCACCACCATCATCATCATCATTTGAACATTGATTTTTAATTATTTTTTTAATTTTAATATTCTGTTTATTTACAATCTGTTTTTTTAACAAACATTCAGTAAATGTGATAATTATGAATTAATTGAAGTTAGAGTCCATCGCCACGTGGGTTGTTTGAAACGGAATGGTAATTCCAGAATATGATATCTTTTTAAGTCGGTGTTCTTCCTCACTATTATCCAGTAGATTGATGGCTGATGGATTTGGATGTTTGGCTAAACGCTCTTGCTAGGTGGTGCTACGCTGAGTGATTTCTTTATATATTGTAGGTATCTTAAGGTCTCGACGTAGTGTGTCATTTTTAAAATTTGAACATCGCTGTTTTGTTGTGGATGTTGCTTCCCTCAAGCGCCTCCGCTTTCGTCACCGAGGAGCGAAACGAGTTCTTTGTCGCGGAGGCCCGCCTGGCATTCTAATCACCTCCCCCTTCAATTGGCAGCACTCACCGACCTCTCAGTCGCCAAGGTGGCCCATCGCCATCACGTCTGCCTCGGACTCTCCCCAGAATCGAGGTCACCGCCCACGCCGTCCCTTCCCTTCCCTTCCCTTCCCTTCCGTTCGCTCCTCTTCTTGTTGCCTCCGCCTCCATCATCATTACGAGGCCGCCTAATTGGCTACCGATTTCTCCGACAGCCATACGTCACCCAGCGACCCTACACAATGGCCGGTTGAGCTTTCGGGGAGGAGTGTTCGATCACGTGAAAGACTGGCGTTGCAATACTAAAACACGCCACCAGTCCGCATGTCCGCCTCGTTTTCTCCGTTATAACTGAATGAAAGCGATATTTATACAACACCGAAAGCAACACAAGTTACTAACAGTTCGTGTATTCCGACAACTTTATTACTGACTAGCGAAATAAATGATGACCAGTTTATTTCAATTATCCATCTCTACAATGACGGTGAACTTGACGGTGATCTTGGCAGGTAATAAATATTGTTTGTTGGAAATTCCCTCCTTACTGCTCCCAATCTATTTCACGGTGGCATACATCAATAAATTGATAAATAATTACCTGGCAGTCGAGAACTCCATCTTTGGCATTTCCCAGCTCAAAAAATCCTCATCCTCATCCTCGCCCTTGTCCTCCTCATCCTCATCTTCCAATTCCTCCCCCTTATCTTCCAATTCCTCCTCCTCATCTTCAATTCCTCCTCCTCATCTTCCAATTCCTTCTCCTCATCTTCCAATTCCTCCTCCTCTTCCAATTCTCCTCCTCATCTTCCAATTCCTCCTCCTCATCTTCCAATTCCTCCTCCTCATCTTCCAATTCCTCCTCCTCATCTTCAATTCCTCCTCCTCATCTTCCAATTCCTCCTCCTCATCTTCCAATTCCTCCTCCTCATCTTCCAATTCCTCCTCCTCATCTTCCAATTCCTCCTCCTCATCTTCCAATTCCTCCTCATCTTCCAATTCCTCCTCCTCATCTTCCAATTCCTCCTCCTCATCTTCCAATTCCCCCTCCCCCTTCACATCCTCCTCCTCTTCACATCCTCCCCTTTTTCACATCCTCCTCCTCTCCTCCTCACCCTCATCCTCCCTATCCTCATCCTCCTTCACATCCTCCTACGTCGTTTTCTCCGCCAACGCCCCCGCGCCGCGTCCTCCGGTTCCCGCCTTCGCCTGCGGCGCTCACGACCCTCCCGCTCGCCGCCGCCGCCGCCGCCTGCCTTTTCAGTTATTTAATTATCTGCCCAGCGGCTCGTAACATAATACTCTCTTTGCGGGTGGGGTGGGTGGGTGGGTGGGCGGGCGGGCGGTCGCGCGCCTCGCCCGGGGCGGGGCAGCGCCGTGACGAATAACCACTTTGTTCCCGCTGGACGTTGACGAGTTTCTGGTGCAACCGTCTTTGCGAGGCTCTTCGCCGCCGCCCTCGACTCCTTCAGGCTGAGGGCCTTTGCGTCGCGGTGCTTCGGCGCACAAGGGCCCGGATGGCCCGCAAAGCGACCAACGAAACGCACGAGAAATTGGCAACTGTCGCACCAGAACGTAAAAACCAGAGAGACACATGATTTATGTTTGCACGTAAACCACACAAATTGTGTAGTTTTTAAGTGTACTTCTTCGCAACATTTGAAGTAGTTCATTTAGTTTCAGTTTAATGCACCATTTTGATTCTCTAATGTCTCATGTACACACGTAAGCTTCGGCGGCTCGATTCCATAAATTCTTGGCTATCCGCGAGACGCCGCGTAGTTGGCTGACAGACCGACGTTTCGCCTGACATGTCGCAGGCTTCCTCAGGGCAGTGACAGACGAAAGTGCAGTGAATTAAATGCCCCGGTGACGTGAGGAAGCCTCACTGCCCTGAGGAAGCCTGCGACATGTCAGGCGAAACGTTGGCCCCTCAGCCAACGACGCGGCGTCTCCCGGATAGCCGAGAATTTATTTCTCTAATGTCTCATTTTTAATAACTTGGTTCATATTTGATTTTTCAAAACACTTTGTTTTCCAAGTGTTACCCACACAATCTCTCAAGAAAAACATAAAATTGTTGAAAGTGTGTTTTAAATTTTGTTTTCTACTTTTCTTGTATATTAGTTCAATAAAGATGTTACGGTTTTGCAGTTTCATGATATGTATTCATAATACTTCTTTTTATGAGGAATAAAGGAGAAAATTGAAACATTTTTGAACATTTCTATAAAAATGTATTATTTAACTCCTTAACAGCTTTACAATATTTTTGATACAATAAATTTTAAAACGAAATACGAATTTTTAATATTAATTTTAATCCTAATCATACAGCACGATCCCTTTCAATATTATTCCACGAACCCCTCAATGCAAAAGCGACACTCATTACAGTATGATATTCATATCCTTAATAAATATTATAATTGTATTTCTTTTTAAAAATTGAAAATGTTTGCGGCGCACAGAAAATCCACGCGGGCTTGAGGCGGCGTTTCGTGCCACTGGCGGTCGCTGGAGAGCAGCACTCGAATTAATAAAACTCCCCGAGCGGGCCGGACTTTCTTCGAAGGCGGAAGCTCGTGATTAAGGCAAACTGAAGAAGAAGGAGGAGGAGGAGGAGGAGCCGAGAGGGGAAAGGTCTCGAGTGGCGCGGGGCAACCGGTTCGGCGTGCGCGCCGCCGCGGGCGGCCGCCGCCGCCTGCCGAGGCTTGAAGCGGGAGGCGGAGTTAGGCGGGGGGGGGGGGACTGGGCGGAGCGGGGGCGAACCGGAGCGGGGCGGAGCTGGGCGGAGCTGGGCGGAGCGGGGCGGGGCGCGGCGGAGCGGGGCGGAGCGGGGCGGGGGCGGGGCGGAGCGGGGCGGAGCGGAGCGGGGCGGAGCGGGGCGGAGCGGGGCGGAGCGGGGCGGAGCGGGGCGGAGCGGGGCGGAGCGGGGCGGGCGGAGCGGGGCGGAGCGGGCGGCGGAGCGGGGCGGGGCGGAGCGGGGCGGAGCGGGGCGGAGCGGGGCGGAGCGGGCGGAGCGGGGCGCGGGGCGGAGCGGGGCGGGGCGGAGCGGGGCGGGGCGGAGCGGGGCGGAGCGGGGCGGAGCGGGGCGGAGCGGGGCGGAGGGCGGCGGGGCGGGAGCGGGGCGGAGCGGGGCGGAGCGGGCGGAGCGGGCGGAGCGGGGCGGAGCGGGGGCGGGGCGGGAGCGGGGCGGGGCGGAGCGGGGCGGAGCGGGGCGGAGCGGGGCGGAGCGGGGCGGAGCGGGGCGGCGGAGCGGGGCGGGGGCGGAGCGGGGCGGGGCGGAGCGGGGGCGGAGCGGGGCGGAGCGGAGCGGGGCGGGCGGAGGCGGGGGCGGAGCGGGGCGGAGCGGGGCGGAGCGGGGCGGGAGCGGAGCGGGGCGGGGCGGAGCGGGGGGCGGGGGGCGGAGCGGGAAGAGGCGGGAAGGGGGTCGAGGCGAGGTGGGAAAGGGGCGGGGGCGGGCGGGGCAGGGCGGAAAGGGGGACGGAGTGGAGCAGGGCGGGGGCGGGGTGGAGCTGAGGCGGGGCAGCAGTGCGGGGCGGGGCGGGGCGGGGCGGGGCGGGAGCGGGGGCGGGGCAGAGCGGGGCGGGGCGGGGCGGGGCAGGACGGGGCGGGGCGGGGCTCTCGTGAACGGGAGGGGCGGCGGGCGGGGCGTCGAACCAGATGCCACGGACGCCGACCGACTATTGATTTATTTATTGATTGATTGATTGTTTGGTATATGTTTCCGGGAGCGTCAACTGGTCAGGATTTTAGTTTCTTAAGAGCGTTGCTTGTTATATTCCCGGAGGAGGTGATGTTCCTCTCCCGCTAGTACTAGGGATGCGACATCAATGTTTATGTAGAAACATCGATGTTTAAACATCGATGTATTAACACCTATGGTTTTAACATCGATATTTTTAACATACATGTTTTGATTTGTTTTGATTGCTTTTTAACATCGATGTTTTATGATCGATGATTTTTTCCAAGGTTTTGATTCTGAAAATTCTCATGACCACAATACTGTAAAAGTTAAACAATGAAATAACACTGTAAATCAAGTGTTGGAACCAAAGGACAACAAATACGCTGTAGGCGTAGTTCCTGATATCCTCGTACCGTCATTCGGAGAATTGATGAACACGAACGACAGTCAAATTAAATTTTATTGCGCACGAATTTAATGAGAGGTTACTAATGTAGTCTAAAAACATTGATGCTGAAAAACATCTATGGATTTTAGTCGATTTAGTCGTATTTTTAACGTCGATGTTTGCTAACATGGATATTTTTGTTATCGATGTCGCATCACTAGCTAGTACGTGAGATTCGGTGCCAAACGACTCAACAGTTTGCAGAGGGTTTCTCCCTACCAGATACGGATAAATCCAGGCACCGCCACAACTGTAAGCCAGCCGGCCCAAAAGGTAATATAAAAGGACCCCGTACCTAAACTCCTTCTGATTCTTGGGCGCATCGGTAGGATGTCGTGTGGGTTGTGCGCGGCGCTGCATTTCAATGCATAGGCTACTGAGGCAGGGAACTGAAGCCGGCGTGCTACGTCGAGACGGGAGGTGCGGCATACTCGCTTGTATGCTCACGTAGGCTACTAGTGCATCACACCGAATAAGATATCTAATTATCAGCCAGCGGTGGTGGTGACCAGGAACATTCCTTCTAGTAACGGGTCGATATTGTTTATTGTAATAATTGTACATAGTATTCAGGTGATGGAGCACTATTTTTCAAATAAATACTTAATAATTTACAAACCGTTCACGTCTGCGATTTATTGCCCCGGCGAAGACGCCACACTGGAATCGCCCGTCCGGAGACGCTCGGGTGGCAACACGCTGCCCCCGAGGTACGAGTACCTCCTCAAACGGCTCCGCCTTCCGAGGCGGTCGGGGGGGGGGGGGGGAGTCGAACCAGAGGCCACGGGCGCGCGCCCTCCCGGCACCGGAAGGCGCTGGATCACGTCGTGCGAGAACGACGCGGGCCAGGAAGCCGCACTCGTTTGGACTCGTGTGGCGTCTTTGCCGGGGCAAATAATTACAGACGCGAACGGCTTGTAAATATTTAGTATTTATTTGAATAAAAATACTCCGACACCATAATACTATATACAATATTTACAAATAAATTTGACCGTTACAAGAAGGAACCTTCCCTGGTTACCACCACCGCTGGCCCGATAATTAATTACCATATCCGGTGTGATTCACCAGTACCTTACGCGAGCATACATGCGAGTATGCCGCACCGACCGTCACGACGTAGCACGCCGGCTTCGGTTCCCCGCCTCGGTAGCCTATGCATTACAATGCAACGCCGCGCACAACCCACACGACGCCCTACCGACGCGCCCAAACCTGAAGAATCAGAAGAACAGAAGGAAGCTCTTAAGTCGGAGTCCGCTTATATACCCTCTGGGCAGGCTGACGGAACCGCGTCACCCGCAGTGTCCGCCGACGCGTTTCCGCCGGCTTCGGGGTGTCCGAGTATGCACCCACGACACGGCACCCCTTCCCTTCCGCTCCCTAGCCTTTGTGCAGCCCAGCGTCTCTTCCGCCAGCGCTGTCCACATGGCTGATATAGTACGTTTGTACTGGCGACAGATATGACGCCACACTCGGGCGCGGGCAGCTGGGCGCCCGCGCCGGAGGCGGCGCTGCCAAGCGGACTCGCGCCGCGCCGCGCCGTTACGCGAAGCCGTAAATCAGCGTCTGATTGGGGTGTTGGAGTATTGAATGCACGACAAATTGCATCGCACGTGACAAATTCAGATTTATTTAGATTTTGGATTTATTTATTTAGTCAAAAAAAAACAGTAAAAAACTGTATGTGACTTATGGGGAGAATCTGAGTTTTCTTGAGTTCCAGAATCCCTTCCCATCATTTTAACAATACATAGTTAAAAAATGAATAAAAAGTTAAGAAACAAATTTAAAATAATAATCATAATACCTTTTTTTAAAAAAAAAGCGCGACAGTAGCGTCATTTGAAAAACTAGACATTTTTGTTTACGAGTTATAGAAAACTTATTTGCACCGGTAAACGAACTGCAGGTTTGATTTTTCTGCATTGCTAACAAAATGGTAACTCGCCCATACCTCTCTACTCCTACCAATAGAAGCAAAAGGTGAGTTCAACAAAATGTGCGCGTAGTGAAGCTACATTTACGTCCAGAAGAAAACAAGGAGCCATCTCAGCTTTTGCTCAATGGATCAGGGAAACTGGACAAAAATCTGATCGCGATGGGATTATTGGTATTATTGAATGGTTTTTGAAAAAGAGTCCGTGCCTTCATTTAGCGCACTGCCTGTTTTTCTTCACATTTCGTAGTGGATGTAGAGTTCAACTCTCGTTCACTCTCATAACACGGTATTTTAAACAATAATCTCATAGAATAAACATTATTCGGCTCTTTGTAATTACGTGCAAACAATTTCATCACTATTTCGAATGTAGAGAATAGATTAACTCATGAAAATAATTAAACGTTGGACCTCACGCGCAAATAATAATAATAATAATAATAATAATAATAATAATAATAATAATAATAATAATATTGCCCGGTGGGAGAATGTAGAAACATGAAAGAACAATTACAAATACAAAAAAGAAACAATATATAACAAATATAAAAATTAATCCAGCGAATACTTTGGCAAGTATTGAATACTTTACTTTCGTACTTTCAACTATTCTTTGTAAGAGAACATTATCCAGAATTTACGTCAAAGATTGGAAGTGAAGGGGGGGGGAGAGGAAGCTTACTGACACTGAGTCGAATGTAAAATTAGTGAAGCTAGTTATAGTAGTTGTTCTTATTATTCACAACAACTGAACGATCGTAGTTCGATTTATAGTTTCATTTTTTTCTATAGTGGTTGATGACATTAGGTCTCTCTTAAATCTCCTGCCTTATGAAATGAATCTTGCTAACAGTGGCAAACTCATTTCCGAGGTCACAACTCCCATAGAGAAGAACGTTAGCGAATTAATTAAAAACCCTTCATTTTATAACGCAGGGGGTGTAACAATGACCTAATGCCATCGCCACTACAGAAAAATCGAAGTATGGAGGAGGCTGGCTGAATTCAGAGTAAATTTTAAGGAGAACAGAAACAGTAAATTTTAAGGACAGAAACAGTAAATTTTAAGGAGGCCAGAAACCATCTGCTTTAGGGCGTCCAATGCAACGCGTCGCAGAACCGACCCAGATTTCGGGAGAGGAAGCAACATCCGTGCTTGATACTGGCCACGAAGTGTCACTTGCGTTTCTCACAGTGGCAGCGATAAGAGACGGGCGTCGATTTCCGCACAGCGGTTTCCCGCTACTTCCATCACGCCGGACGTATCGTTTCAACGTCCCTTATCGGCGATAAGCGGTCGGGCAGGCGCCACAACCGTCGCCCGGCGGAGTCCCGACCTTCCCCCAGAGGACCATACCGCCCGGCACCGACACATCCTCTCCCAGGGAATGGGTTTCCTCTTTCGACATACGACATACCGTAAGGTAGGCCAGCTCAGGGCCCGGTAACTCTCCATCAAAATTGGGGATAAAGCTAGAGGTGGCTACTATAGGGTGCGCTAGTGTCGCCGGATACAGCTGCTGGTAATGCTCGCCATCTTTCGCACATAAAAATTCGTCAAGAAATACGAATACACTTTGATTATGAGCGATTTCTGAAATAAATTACAAAAGAAGTTAAATACTATTTGTTTATCTTCTAAAATGCATTTATTCATAATAATACACGCATGAAAGAAAAGGTAGCGCGAACAGCGGCGCGATTTTTTATATCAAGCGCGTGTGTTTGCGTCCCGAGAACCCACGCACGTTATAAATAATGTTGGTAGCAGTTCGTACTTTAGTTCGTGTAAGAAGGTGATGCTCTAGAGAGCGCTACTGTAATGCCCCCCCCCCCCCCTACGTTATATGGGAGTTATAGGGCCCTGGGCCAGCTATTGTAGAGCCACAAACAAAGGAATTGTCAAAATTAAGCCACAGTGGGAAAATATTCAAACAAGAATTGGACTTTACTATAACTCTAGCTCTGTTCTTTTAAAGAGTGTATTGTCATTTTTGATCCCACCAGTCAAAGAAAAACTAAATCAGCAAGGAACTTTCAAATAGGGATTAAATAAATCAGATTTATACCTTATTGAGGTATCGCCGTATTATCCTGGCTGGAATTCAACTTTAAAAGGCTATTAATCTGCTCCCCTAAAAATGCTTTGTTCAATATGACACTTACTTAATATTTAATGTATTTTGTAAAGAGGAAGTGCCATTATTGGAAAAATGTCAAATGTTTTTTATGTAAAGAAGGCGTTATTTAAAAACTGCGTTAGATATTTTACTCCTTACTTTTTTAATGCCTTTTTCTTTGCCTAAAAAATATAACTCCTCTCTGGTAGTTAGGTAATTAAATGATTTTTTAAAAATGTGATCCGATGAAATAAACTAAATAAATACTATAATACAACACTTTTTCCTCCTTGCAAACAACACTCGCGCCCAAAGTTCATACTATAAATCAGTCACAGGGACAGATCAGACAGTCAAAAATGGATTTTCTCTATTTTACTTGCCTCCATATGAGGACCCCTGAATTTCAAAATAATATTTTAACTTGATGATGTACTTTTTAATATTTATTAAATTTAATACCTTATCCTTCATAATTTAAATAATACATTTAATTGATACTAGTGACACTGGGGAAAGCCCCCCCCCCTCGATTCTTCAATATTAGGCCTACAGAATATTATTTATTGTTGGGCGAGATAATTTTCATTTTTGAAATAAATCGTTCTGGTATTTCCAAATATATATATTTGACTAAACGCACTGGAACCATCAGCTGTTCCAGAGTCTGGACGTTGTAGGCTGCACACGTCTCAGCAGATCCCGTTACTTCACCAGAAAAGGCCAGAGGTAGGACAAAACATCTATTGCTCCAATGACGAAGGATTCCAGGCAGAAAATAACAATAGGGGTAAAGAAATCAAGGTTGTGGAAACAACAGTCTTGGCACAAAACCTTCTACAAGAAATTGTCAGAGAGGCACGATCTGGAGAGGTGGCCAATAGCAGTGCAGAGCAGTGAACAGAGAGGTCTCCAGCCACATTACAAGACTATTGATCACATAGGTAGAGGCTAGCCTGCGCAGGGCATACTAACGACTTACGATTATAAATAAAACTATCAAAACGCATTAATATGGACCAATAAAATACTTTTCTTAGTTCTTCATCGTATGATTTAAATTTCAGCCGCAATGGTCGTAGCCAGAATCTCAACATGGGTGAAGACAGATGTCTCGGTTTGGCATGCGCATTGCTGCGTGATAATGATGAGATGATATGAGAGATGGTGCAGGTTATGAACATAAAGACGAAGTACGTCTTGGAAAGAAAAGAACGAAGAAAAGAAAGAAAGAAGAGAAAAGCAAGTAGGATAAACACAAAGGAATTTGCTATCACACCGCTCAAACCACAAATCTCAAAATTGTTTCACCGGAGTCTGAATACCCTTAAAATATTAATCATAAATATTCTCATATCATAAACATAATCATAAATATCCCGGTACGAGCGAACAAATAAAAACCTGTCTTACCAACAGGACTGCAGTCCAAATATCACCGTAATTATCCGTAATTAACTTTTGTTATCAATTCAGTGTTGATTCTGGATTTTCAAATTTGAAAATTCTCCTAAGTAAATTTTAGTCACTGAATTTATATTATGTACTATATTTATAGGAGCCTTTACGGAAAGACAAAACTTTATATTTCTTTTCTCGCAAAATGCGACCAAAAACGTTTCCTCACAAGCCTAGCCTACCAAATTAATTAATTAATTACCTTCAAAAACCGTTGAAAACTGAGTATGACGTGCAATGAGGAGAAGTTAATTCGAAGACAATTATGTTGAAGTGAATTTGGAAACGTCTTAATGAAGTCCAACGCCACGAAGACTAGTAAGCAAAAGGAACAGCAAATTCTCATTTTACATCGTATAGTAATCTCAAGAGATTTACATCACTTACACACAGTGTAGTTAAGTGAATATTACCACCAATTTGGTATATTTTTGATAACAAATAAAGGGGAGCCGTACTAAGTATTCAACCAAATCAGTTCATATTCTTTAACACACTTTTAAATTATGTTAAAAATGTTTTCATTTTATCAATGAGAAGTATACCAACTTAAAAAACTGGTATTAATATTATATTTGTGGTACAAACTAGTCCTCCTTACAGACTGGGTTCTGGGAATGCAAGATGTATTTAGTGCAATTAAAACACCTTAGTCTTTTTTTACCAGTTTCATCTTCCGGGGTAAAATAGCCAGAGATCTTGTCAGATCACATCATTTCTATCCGCGTTATGGGGTAGTAATTGCGGAGTTCCACCAAGAGGTCCGATCAAAACTAGTTTTAAGGTACTTTCGTTTCAATTCAGAATAATTGGCACTGCCAAAGTTAACAGAGATGTTTGTTTAAACACGGTGCCAGAATCGTTACATTCTGAACCAGCGTGTGTGCATGGCCGAAGCTGCCATATACACGTGTTTCCTGTACATTACATTGCACTCTCATATTGCAAACCGGTATCTGCACACACCTGAGATAATAGCACTGCGAGTCAAGACTCCCCGCCTAAAACCTGCCAGTTTACCCTTCCCAGTTCGTTTCTCGCCGTGCTGACTTTCATTTTCTCCGTTCTAGCTGTTCTCTCTTTCACTCTCGTCCTACCTCCCTCTCCTTCCCTCTTTCTCGCTCTCCCTCTCCTTCCGTCTTTCTCGCTCTCCCTCTCCTTCCCTCTTTCTCGCTCTCCCTCTTTCTCGCTCTACCTCTCCCTCTTTCTCGCTCTACTTCTCCTTCTTTCTCGCTCTCCCTCTCCTTCCCTCTTTCTCGCTCTACCTCTCTCTCCCTCTTTCTCGCTCTACCTCTCTCTCCCTCTTTCTCGCTCTACCTCTCTCTCCCTCTTTCTCGCTCTACCTCTCTCTCCCTCTTTCTCGCTCTACCTCTCTCTCCCTCTTTCTCGCTCTATCTCTCTCTCCCTCTTTCTCGCTCTCCCTCTTTCTCCCTCTCCCTCTTTCTCCCTCTCCCTCTTTCTCCCTCTCCCTCTTTCTCCCTCTCCCTCTTTCTCCCTCTCCCTCTTTCTCCCTCTCCCTCTCTCTCCCTCTTTCTCCCTCTCCCTCTTTCTCCCTCTCCCTCTTTCTCCCTCTCCCTCTTTCTCCCTCTCCCTCTCTCTCCCTCTACCTCTCTCTCGCTCTACCTCTCTCTCGCTCTACCTCTCTCTCGCTCTACCTCTCTCTCGCTCTACCTCTCTCTCGCTCTACCTCTCTCTCGCTCTACCTCTCTCTCGCTCTACCTCTCTCTCGCTCTACCTCTCTCTCGCTCTACCTCTCTCTCGCTCTACCTCTCTCTCGCTCTACCTCTCTCTCGCTCTACCTCTCTCTCGCTCTACCTCTCTCTCGCTCTACCTCTCTCTCGCTCTACCTCTCTCTCGCTCTACCTCTCTCTCGCTCTACCTCTCTCTCGCTCTACCTCTCTCTCGCTCTACCTCTCTCTCGCTCTACCTCTCTCTCGCTCTACCTCTCTCTCGCTCTACCTCTCTCTCGCTCTACCTCTCTCTCGCTCTACCTCTCTCTCGCTCTACCTCTCTCTCGCTCTACCTCTCTCTCGCTCTACCTCTCTCTCGCTTTACCTCTCTAGCTTTACCTCTCTCCTCCTCACACTTTCTCGCCCTCGCTTCCCCCTCTGTTCCTCACGATCTCTTTCCTGACACCATTTTCATTCCTCCTCGTCGTGTATCCAGTTTCCCCACCAATTCCTCCGCCCTCTTCCTCGTCATCAATCCCAGGCCTTCATTTCCCTCCACCAACAGCCCCACCCTGCCTGCCTGCCTGCGGGCGGCCGGCGGCGGGTTGCGAGGCAGCGGCCGGTGGCTGCGGGCGGCGGGCGCGGGGCGCGTGCCGTCGTCGGCCGCTCGTTGCGCTAGCCAGCTCCGCACGAGCCACGGCCTAACGGGACCGATCCAACCGGCCCAGATGTCACGCGCACCTACGCTGGCCTACGTGCCCCAAGCGTCGCCCTCATCGACGCGACGACCTCGCAGACGGAGAGGCGGAGCGAGCGAGTTCGAAACGGGAGTTGTATGCAATTGCTGAGAGCTGTGGTACCTTTTTCCAACGACCTCCGGAAGAAGTGGTTGATTGGGTTTCTGAACTTCCCATGCTTTGACCACAAGTTCACAGTGAGGTACATATCTATAAATAGCAGAACAACACAGGTAAACATCAAAAAGGTAATGCTGTATAAAGTGACACGCGTGATGAATGGGTGTGAATGCCAAGCGTTAGATACATATAGATCCCAATCGAATGATCTGCTGAGAATAGATACTTCACGTATCCCCAAACAATGTTTTAAATAGTATAAACCTCAAGGAAAAAGAAATGTGGATCGTTGAAGATTGTGGTGGAATGTTCAAATAGGATTCCTTGTGAGGTCTAAAGCTATAACCATGTTTTATATTATGATGATGATGATGATGATGATGATGACAATCATGTGTTTTTGTGTTTTAAATATGTTTATCTACGTAGTTTAGAATATTGTGTAAATGAGTACTGTATGTATGTTTTAGAACTGTACTGAAATATAAATCTTTCAATTAATATGGTTTAAATAATATAGAACATGTAGCGCAAATAGTTGGTTATTATATGTTTGCCACATCATTAAATATTCAAAAAGATCGACCGTGAATTTTGTTGTAAATTAACAGCGTAACCTTCTTAACATACCTCATATTTTCTGTTCCGAAATTACCACTCTATAAGAACACGCAAAGATTGAGAAACTAAAATGTCATTAATTCTTCTTACACGTCTCTTTACTCATCATTATTTCCCTTAAGTATTTTGACAAAACCGAAAACGAGAAACCACGCTTGCTGGGTAGTCTAGTTATACCAAAGAGTGTCTCCTCCAGGTTGAAATATACCTTTCGGGCGGACTCTGAACCCAATAGCTAAAGGTGAAATTAGCAAAAGCTCCGAAGTAATTGCCACGAGCTCCAACGGAGAGCTCCAAATGCTAATTGAGTCCGGTGCACGCGCGCATGCGCAATCAACGCTTGGTCACGTTTGCGGGCGACGGCGCGGCGTGGCCACCAAGAACATTCTAGGAGGCCATGGCGGCGGGCGGCGAGGCAAAAAGATGCTACTACATCGGGCGGGTTCGGTAGTATTAGTGTTAGCATATTCAGCTGTTCGACCCAAGTCTGCGAGTTCAAAGATAGAAGACGAACGAAAACGATCGAAAACGATCGGAAACGATCGAAGGCGATCGACGACGATCGACGACGATCGACGACGATCGACGACGATCGACGACGATCGACGACGATCGACGACGATCGACGACGATCGACGACGATCGACGACGATCGACGACGATCGAAGACGATCGAAGACGATCGAAGACGATCGAAGACGATCGAAGACGATCGAAGACGATCGAAGACGATCGAAGACGATCGAAGACGATCGAAGACGATCGAAGACGTGGACGAAGGGCGAAAAACACCGCCTTCGTAATGTTGACGGGCTGGCAACACTGCGTATAAGGTCACGTGCGCGGTTGTCGGTTCCACTATTAGTCTGCATTGTTGTGACCGATTCGCTGTCATGTGTGTATGCATAAACCAGTAATTTTAATAGTATCTGCACATTAAATTCCTTGCAAATTTTAGTTGAAAATTCCGTTATGTATTTTCCATTTTTTCGTGTAATCCGAGATATTTGTAATCCACACTACCATTAGCCCCAATTACCTCTGAATATCGCGACTCTACTGCATTATTAATACGAATTTGTTAATTTTGAAGATGACCAGGGGTCGCATTCTGATGTGATGTCATCTTTTCATTGGCGCACGTAGTTGACTTGTAAATGATTGTTTATCACGACATCTAGGAGATAGAAATAGTTATTGGGACATTTTTTGCCATTTTTAAATTTATAGGTCACTTTTTAATCGTTGCATCATTGTTGTCCTTTTTATGCATTTTGTCTCTTATTGTGTTTTTGTTAATGAATGTTTCATAAATTTACAATGACTCACTAAAACAAAGTGTTTATTCTATCGTCAGTTCATGAAGAATTTGACTACTTCTACGCACTCTGAAAAGTACTTTCCCGAACTCTGAAAATTACATGAATCTTCGGTAACTTTCTGCACCTTTCAAAACCGACGGTTGAAAGATCGGAGCTAAGGGTTAGTTTTCCTCCTAAAATGAAGAGTTTATATTGAACATTATTTTATACAAATACATTTTATTTAAAACTGTAAAAGTCATTGAATAAGTAAACATTTCATATACATTTTGTAGTACATTTTTAAACAATTACGCCATTTTCACTTATTTTTTTAGTTTTTAAGTTAATTTTCCTCTTATATTTTACTCTTTCTTATAGGACACTTTCAAAGACTTTTTAGGTCATCCGATTGCGAGCCCTGAAGATGACGTTTTGTTGTGGATGTGGCGTCTCCACATGGCGGACCTGAAGCGCGGAGAGCGGCGGGCGAAGGGCGAAGGGCGGGAGAGCGGCGTTGGGTGGCGAGCGGCGCGGCAAAGCAAAGCAAACGGCGGACGGTTTCTCGAGCACCCCGCGGCGCGGCGCGGCGGGCGCTGCCGGCGCCTTCAAAGGCTCCGCCAGGGGCGCTCATCCGGGAGCGGGCGCCCCCGCACGAGCCTTCGCCACGGCGGCGCGGAGCTGAGCGGGGCAAGGCGGGGTGGTGCGGGGCGGGGCGGTGCGAGGCGGAGCGGGGCGGGGCGGGGAGGGGCGGGACAGGGCGGGGCGAGGCAGGGTGAGGCAGCACAGGGCGGGGCGGGGCAGCGAGGGGCGGGGTGGGCCGGGTGTGGCGGGGCAGGGCGGGACGGCGCGGGGCGGAGCGAGGAGGACCGGAGCGATGCGTGGCGGAAGGTGCGGAGCGATGCGGGACGGGGAGGAGCGGAGCAACGCGGGGCGGGGCAGGGCGGGGCTGGGCAGGGCAGGGCTGGGCGGGGCAGGACGGGGCGGGACGAGGCGAGGCGGGGACAGGCGGGGCAGAGTTGGGAGGAGTGGAGCGGGGCGGGGACAGGTGGGGCGGAGCGGGGCGGGGCGGGGCGGAGCGGAGCGATGGGGGCGGGGCGGGCCGGCGCCAAGTGCGCGAGCTCTCGATAGCCCACGATCGACTCGAGCACCGGGCAGGCACGCTCGTGGCAGATTTTTGCGCCAACGATACGTACTACAACGTCGGAAGTTTTTCAGGGAAGTCGGGGTTAGAGTGGAGTCGTTAATACGGAGTTATGGCAGGGTATAGGGTACAGCAATCGATGGGATTTTTGAACCTCTGCGCATGAGCCAACTCAAAACGTACGTGTGATGGCAGAGCCCGCTATTCCTCCGGATTTAGCGGGCGAATTATATCGCAAGCTGATCGATCACTGGGTTTTGCTGTATTGAATTTTTCCCCAACTATGGCAGCAGATTGTATTGGGAACTTATAAAAATATACTTATGTGTATATATATATATATATATATATATATATATATATATATATATATATATATATATATATATATATACAGATCAGTGGCTGCTGGGCAGCTCTATTCGAACAAATGCGAATCAAGAGGAAGTGGTACTATAGAAATTTACCGTTTTGTTGCCATAGTTCGCAAACTTCTATTTCGGGATGGATGTGGATTTAAATATGAAAACAATTATACAACAAAAGGAACACGATCAATGTAAAAAACACAAACCTTTTTCTTCCTAAATTCATTTTCTTAACCAAGGCATTCACTATTTCAGTAATATTTTAGAATAACATTTTTTTTCTTCACACAAATAATATGTCAACTTGACAGACATAAGCTACACTTTGACATAATAATTCACTGACAAACTGCAGGAGGCTGCAGGTTCGAGTCCTGCGTAGACATGGTCGTATTTGTGATTGTCCCTTCACCTATCATCATCCTTTCATCTCATAATTCACACTTCAAGGCGTAACAACCTTGTTGTAATCCATGGATACAGCTGAAAAGCTGATCCTGGAAGAATTACACACGTTAATCGTGTAGCGTGGTCAGTAATGGCCTATACGCCAATAATAATAATAATAATAATAATAATAATATATATATATATATATATATATATATATATATATATATATATATATATCCATGTAGCAAGGCACCAAAAGCGGGCAGTCGGGTAGTCAGATGGATGGATCAATATACGCGGCCAGTCAGAGGGTCAAATGGAATGTCCGTATGTGAAGAAAAGAATCTATTACAGGGATTCTAAAACCTCTTATTCCTGCAAAATTTCGTGATTAACGTTTCGTACCAACACTCAACTTTCTACTATACAAACATAAAAATAAAACACAACGATAAATATTAAAAGTAAATTCCGATTTCTTACGTTCCCTCTCGATCGAGTACGCAATCTACGCCTGGACGATTCGGGGAACCTCAAAAATGGCGTAATTTTGTTTTATGCTCACGCGCACGAGAAATTTTTGTGTCAGCACATTCCTAAAAAAATCTGAATACACTTAATGCAACAATGGAAGTCTTTATCGTGCATGCTTCATCTACCCAGCTCGCCTTTCAAATTAATTTGATTGATTCCTTTATATTAAATTTTAATTTTAAATTAATCTATTTACTGTCGCAATCAACTACGAGGTCATAAACGGCACCTTAAATAGTTTACATTTTCTTTTATAAAATTCCAGTTTGGGATATCACTGCTTTATATTATATATTTTAAACTTGTTTTAACATTATCGTATTAAAGTATGGTCATGAAGCTTCTTTGGGTGTATTAGCTAAATATTTATTGGCAAGCTAATGAAATTTCGGTTAATCATATTCTGTGACTAATTGCGAAAATGCTGCTTATCCCAAAAGCCAGCGTAGCTTGCCAATATCAATCTACCCAATAAAATACGACTATTAAATTGCTTGACCTATGTAGAAACATGAAACAATATAAAACAGAAAATGGTGAAACAAAATCACGGAATTAGATTATATACATAAAAGCCAAAATTTTCATGAAATGTAGTAACTGAAAATGAAATCATCAAAAAAAAAATAAAGCTTTTGAAAGAGAACATTATTTTTGAAAATAATGAAACTTCCATTCGGTCAATTAAAACTCATCCCAATAATTTCAGAATCAAAACGAATATTTTTAACTCATAGAGATTTCTTTCTTTATCTAAATAACCATGCTCAACAACAGAGAGCGCGGAACAATGAAATATGTTTGTCCTCAGAAACGGCATGTAGATAAATCGAAACAATACGTCTTAAAGAGACACACAATCACAAAATATGGTCGTCAAGTTCTCAGTTACCCTTATGGGTTTATTCTATAGAACAATCGCATTTCATTGGTATAATCCGACTCTTGAAATTCAATCGGAACGAAGCCAGCTATTCAATTTTCGACAATCACGCTTAGAGCCATGTCGATATTTCCTATCAAACCTCTGCTGTTTTCCAGAAGACAAAAGCACATCATCGAAGAAAACAGAAGGTTCATAAAACGACATTCGAAAGACTTCTATTACAGACGAAACCACAATTGACTATTCAAACCTTTTTCATTTGAAAGTCGTAACGATTGTACGACGGCGGGGCCCGGAAATGTTGCCTTATATGAATTATCCTGTTCCATTTTCATGCATCTGCCCGGATATCACAATGCGTGCATTATACATTTGTAAGAGAGATTAACAATCCAGCATCTTATTACAAATTTGCTTAGGCAATAATTCAAAGGATCAAAAAACGATAGTTGCATGCTACTATATTTCTTGTGTTATACGTACCTTTAGTATCTAAATACTAAAAACACAGAAGTCACAGACTTTACATTTAGAAGAATTCCTGAAAGCTGCATGACGAAAAGACTTGATCTTAATGGGTAATTATACAAGAGGAGCAAGCAGAATTTTCAACATCATAAACGGTATTAACCCTGCAGCAACACTTTGAGGTTTGGGGTACCTCAACGTCTTTTGAAATTCACAGAGTGAAAACTGCCGCGTATGGCTTCACGCAAATTTGCATTGAAACTTGAGCTTGCCCTTATGCTATTTACTATCTCAATTGGTGCCAAAATATAACCGTGGACAGAAGCTATTTTGGCAGTGGTGCGAATAGGCTTTGTTGGCCCCTGACTGTAGTTTCGGATGATAAATTTTCTAGGTAAATAGTTTTAACTTATGATTTTAAATAAAGCGTTAAAGAAATAATAAATTTAGCTTGCATTCGCCGGAAAAGGCTGAGATCGGACTATTTTCCAATGCAAAGAACATTGGATAAGCCGGAAAGCTGCCTAGCGCGGTAATGGAAAGGATTTTTGTTTTTTTGTTTTTAAAAATTCAACGGAAACGGAATACAAGATAAAAATTCGACGGAAAACTAATATTTTATTAAAATTAATCATTGACTTGTAAGTGTGGCCGGCATCGTACCACGAGATACTTGTGCGCTGTGCTTGTCTGTTCGCTTTCTCAGCTGCCCTTGTACGAATATCGTATTTTCCATTCCACTCGGGAAAAACTCAATTTGTAACAGCACTGACCTTCCTAAGCCTTTGATCAAGAAGGAGAGACGCGAAGAGTGGTCCTTCCACAATTCTTGTAATGCGTGCTTTGGCTTCCTTGGTTCTAAATGTTTACTATTGTTCAGTTCGACGAGTTGCAGGTATTTTGTTAATTACGTTTTATGTGTTCAGGCTGAAAATTGAAAAAGTTAACTCTTGCAGAGAAAATTCGAATAATGTAAGAACACGAACAAAACCAACATTTCTTTCAAGGTATTGATAAATAAATGTAAAGTTGGAAAAATTCAAGAGTATGACACCAAGCACAGACAAAATCAAGACTGAGTGGTTATAATACAATTTTTATAAGTGCTTGCCACAATATTCATGAGTACCTATGCAAATAACCGAATTCTAAATCATCAGATGCATTCATCTGCTCCAACACAAATTGAAGAAAGTTATATTTCTTTTACTTTTTATGCAGTTCATTGATTCTGTTGCGTTTCTTTCTGCCATTTTCTTTGTCTCTCCCAGGCAACCTTTATTTCTTTGAAATGTATATAGTTTTTAGGAGAGATAAACAAGTCACAAAACGTATTCCATATTTGAATGATTAAATTTTCTGAACTGACGGTTTTTATGGCAAAACTAAAGAAGCAGGAACCCTGTACAAGACGGAAGAAAATGTTGAACCCAAGCGATTTCAGTTTAAACAGGCTTTACAGTATAATTCTCCTAATAATGTTTATCTGAATTCATAAGGCGAATTAATGTATTTTTAGTTTTGTTTGCATTGCTGAGACTTGTTTTGACTTTTATATACTGTATAATCATTTTGTTAACCACTAGAAAGAGTATACATTAAAAATTATGTAATAATTTTAACTTTTTAAAGAACGCTTTTCTAATTTTTGTTCTCATGCATTCTTCGATGAGAATAAAGTAGATAGTCATACTAATTATCTTAGATATTTTGTAACATAATAAAAAATCTTTGGGTCAGACAGACTAGTGAGTAGCTTCTCTACCAACAATGTGTTTTAGAGGGTTATTTATGGAGACTACGTAATTTTTTTTAGAAAAACTAAGGCCTTTACAGCCGGTCCGGATAGCGGAGATCATTCAGACAGTAGTGCCGCAGCGACCTCGGATCGAAAAATCGCGGGTTTGAGCCCCGCATCGGGCACGGTTGTATTTGTGTTCGTCCTTTCACCCCCTGTCATCATCATAATATCGTGTCATTCTCACAGTTACCATACCGTTAAATGCAATAGTGACCGCTAATGACCTAGATGTTGATGCAACCTTAAATATCATTAAAAAAGTCTTTACAGACTAAGAGTTAAATCTTTATGCAAAATTTACAGTTCTATTCACCAGCTTCTCTTAAGCCATGAGAAGAAAAGAAAACGTTAAGTGTTCATCAAAAAACGACGTTGGTAATGGAAAGGTTTTCTCTTTACAATTTACATCGAGCAATCCATTTTTTTAAAATAAATTGACCTTTGAAAATACCTAGTCTACCATTTGTATTTGGAATACCTAGCACTGCGAATTAAATATTACTTTCCATTATTATTCATTGAATTGGAAGATGTTTAGAGAGTGACAATTACTTTTGCGAAAAAAATGTGGGTTTGTTATGAAAATAAAACATGATATATCGATGGAATATCCGGTTGAAAATTGCGCCTAGTTTGCAAGGTGTATTAGCGATAACAACTCGAAGTCTGTTTCCGAAGTCCATACAAGATAATGTTTCCTGAACAGGAGCCCAGTTCATTTGTTTTGTCCTTCCACAAATTGTATTTCAGATTTCTACATAAATATTCTTATTTTTGTTGTAATACTGTACCCCAAATACATCTTCAAATTCCACGATATTACATTGTATTGAGCCAGAGTTTATTAGTAAAATTTATAAACGTTTTGGGTGAAACGACACTAGGCAGCGACTTTGGCCGAATGCGGCGTTACAGATATTGTAAAATGTGGCAAGCTACACTGAGCTCATTCTGGGATAGGATTTTATTCGTTTTAATGATTATTCAAAAATATTTTTGCTTGAAAGTTTCGAGACTAGTTACAATTAATAGTTACCAAAAAAGTTTAGAGGTACGGGGAATTTCCGTCATTTCCTCCCGGTGGACCCGCGCCTGCATGACCTTTAATACGAATCGGTAGCTTAGCTGGGCGAGGGGAAAGAGTGAGAATGGTCGCAAAGTTGCACATGACAAGACGGAAAAAAGATTTCGACCATTGGCCATAGGAAATCAGCCCCTTCGCCTTCCATGTGATAAGTAATTAAAGACCGGAACAGAAAATCAGTAAACAGACTCAAGACATCCTGGACAAGTGTGACATTTCTACAAAGAAGCCCTTGGGACACGTAAATTCATACTTCCGAAAGTAGTCTCATTATTTATTCGTATTTTATTTTACCGATGCCACAGACGGCAATAGCACCTCAACTGGCACCATCTTCAAGGTCTGCACGCTACACCACAGCGACGTTTGAAACAGGGCTCGGGAAAAGCGATGGCGCGTTCCGAGAGAGCAAATTTCTCCGCCGGCACTGACCTTCCTCTCCAGTCGCAGCCGTCGTCCAGGGCGTTGGCGTCGCCGTCGAGGGCGCCGGCGTCGAGGGTGTCGGCGTCGAGGGCGAGGGCTTGGGCGTCGAGGGCGTCGGCATCGAGGGCGAGGGCTTGGGCGCGGAGGGCGTCGGTGTCGAGGGCGTCGGCGTCGGCGTCGGGGGGCAGGCGCGGCGTCGCGGCGCACGCGGCCAGCAGCAGCAGCAGCAGCGCCGTCACCGGGGGCGGCAGCAGGGTCGCGGGCGGCGGGGGCGGCTGACCCATCGCGCGGGCGGCGCGCAGGCCCCGTCACTGCATGGCGGCCCGCGCCAGCCGACACCGAGCGGAAAGCGGGTCGCAGTCGCCGACGAGGACGAAAAACGAATCTGAGTCAGAAGCCCGGAACGTCTTCGGCGGTTTCGCTGGAGCTGATTGGCGGTGATGGAATTTGTCAGTTGGTCCCGGTGACGTGACTTCGTGAAATTACTTTGTGACGTGACTTGGTGATGGAACTCCGTGACGTGACTTGATGTTACTAAGTTATGCGACTTTATGACTTGGTGACGAGACTCGATGTGGCTTGGTGACCACTAAGCGTGACTTGGTGACGAGACTTGATGAGACGAGCGAGACGCGATGAGGCTGCTTCGAGACAGCGTCCGTAAAGCGCCGCTGACTGCAGGGCAACGCTCGGGCCGCCGTGGCGTGGCGTGGCGTGGCGTGGCGTAGCCTCTTATCGCGCGCGCGTGCCCGGGCTGTCAACACACGCGGGCGCCGCGCCCTCTCACTTATCGCGGCGCCTAATTGCCCCGCGTGGCGCGCTCCCGTCGCCTCCCTCGGGCCTTCCTTTCGCTTTCCTTCGGGGCGGTGCCAGTGAAATTGAACCGGAGCTATTCGCTCCGTGCGATATACTGCGCAAGACTCGCAGGAAGCACCTTGAGAAGTGCGGTTGTGCTGTGGGGTCGCAAGCAACGCGTAAAGTGGAGTTTCGGCGAACAATCTCCCAAAATTGTCAACAATGGTACAAAAAATCTAATTAATTTGTTGCCAAGAATACACACTGAAGTTCAAAAAAGAAATCGTCCGATAAATCACCATTTACTGGAGTTATCAATGTTTTTCTAAGATCATCTGACGTATCTTTCCAGTCAAATTTACACACAGGTTCTTCGTTGTTATAATTTTCCTTTTTTTTCTCCAAGACGAGCTTTCAAGTTTGTGTCGTCAATTGTACGTCTTCTGTGATATTACAGAAATATTCCGTTTAAATGTTTGGTTAATGGTCGATTTTCAAAGTTCAGAAACAAGGTCAATTGTAGACTGATAGTCAAAATGTGCACTCTAATTGAAAACGTCGTAATAACATCTATTATTGAAAATGTATTTAATCAATAACACTCGTAGGTACTTGATTTCACCAAGTATGTAGGCAGCCTTGTTATCACAGAAAATTTGCGGTCAAATTGTCAAAAAATAATCAAACAAAACGGATAAATCACATGCACACACCTTTCTTTTCCAAATCAAAACCAGAGTATTTTCAAAAGTCTCAGAGCTGAAATTCCTATCATGTTTTAATGACATACGAGGCATTGAGTTTATTAAACCAGTGAGAAACATCATAACCTTTTCATTCCACATTAAACAGAAGTAAAATTCTGTATTGCCCAAATGTGTTCCAAAAACAAATTTCATTCACTCAACAAAAACAGAAAAGGCATGACGCACATCTCGCCGGAACGACCACAACCACAACAAATTCTCCGGAAACTGCACATGACCACCCGACGGCACACCACGTGACACAGTTTCTCGGCGAACGTCACCCGCGCTGCAGTGGGAAAACGCACACGTCACTCACGCGTGCGCGCACGCGCCGTCCACAAAAACCAACCGTCCGTCACGCGGCACGCGCGTTCGAAAAAAAACAAACCACCACCACCGGCCCCGCAGCGCTGCGCGCGGCGGCGGGACGCAACACGGCGGGTGGGGGGGCCTTGGAACGTGCTGGTCCAGGGGGAGGGGTGATGGAGGGGGGGGGAGGCGGGCGTCGCGGCGCCGACGCGTCGTGGGCGTCGCCGTGAAGGTGTCGCGCACGTGCGACCGATGCGGTGAGTCGTACGGCGGCGGCGGCGGCGGTGGCGGGGCGGGGCGGTGCTGTAGCCGGAGCTCGATCTCGGGACTGCCGGCAGCGGCGGCGGCGCACGGCGACTGCTGCGGCTGGGGCAGCCATGCGGCGCGCCGCCGCCGCCTCTCCGAGCTCCCTGCCCCGCCCCCGCCCCGCCGCGGCCTCTGCCGCGCAGCCTGCCGGCCGCGCCGCCCAAACAACACCGCGCACTATGGGAGACGACCCCAAACGGGCGGCCAAACGTCGGAAAGTGGGGTTAGTATTCAAGCAGCAGGAGGGCACTGGTTGCATTGATTACCTCCGAACCTCCCAAAAACCACGCTGAGCAAGGTTGTTTCTTGCCGGTCCGGATGGCCAAGATCGCAAAGGCAGCAGTGCCGACCGAAGGATCGCAGGTTCGAGTCCCGCCTCGGGCATGGTTGTATTGTGTTCGTCCTTTCACCCCCGATAATTATATCGTGTCACCCTCACAGTTACCATACCGTTAAATGCAATAGTGGTCGCTAATGACGTAGAAGTTGATGCGAACTTAAATAATGATTTTAAATCGAAAGTTGCTTGTTCAGCGAAAGTCAGCCGCAAAACGTTACACTAACCTTGAAGTTTGGTTTAATATTACCGCAATACTAAGTTTTTCTTCACAAATAAGAAATAATAACAAAAGTATTTACATTTCATCCTCTGCAATTGTGTTCAGTGAACTCTACTACAGAAATGAAGATTATGTACATACAAGGAGCGATAATTGTGCTCCTGAAAACTGTTCAAAGAATTGGTTGTCTAGGTAGCTAGAGAGCAGCTGGGAGAATTGGTTGTCTAGGTAGTGAGAGCAGCTGGGCAAAACCAGCAGGCCCGGATTCGAACCCCGGTCGGGGAGAGCAATTCTTTGAACTAATTTATTAACTGAAATAAAGATTGTTAGGAAGAAAATTTATTGTTCATCACACCTAATAAAACATTAATTCCTTACTTGAAGATTGATTACTTAAAACACAATCGCGATGACCTAGAAGATATAGAGAGTAACTCTTCTGTAGTGTATACTTGTAAAGTATGTTTTTTTTTATAAACAGAACCCACGCTGGTAATAGAAGCCTCTCTCGCCTTGGAAGCAAATTTAATAAGACAAGCGTACATGGCAGGTATGACTGAAAACTGCAAAACAATATCTCGGAAACAGTCCAGAGGTTGGGCATTCAGTATATGAAATGTAGTAAACTGAACTTCAAAATGAATGTACTTCACTACTTTATACTTATAATTAATTCTAAACCATTAAAGTAAAATTCAGTCGCTCTTTTTATACAATTAAATTTGTAATAGCCTCGAACATTGTTATTATAATAGTTTAATTTTATATTATTTTCAAAATAGTTTTACCATATTTAATCCTCTGTATTCTCCATTGTGTTCTTTATCTCTGAACCATTATGGACCTCAAACACACCGGTAAACAAACTTTTGATTTAATTTTATATAATTTACGCCATCATTGTTGACTGTCTTTTTTTGGGTGCATTTCATAATTGTAACAAGTATACTCGAATGTTCTTCTACATTAATTTATCAGTTAACTGGGTGACTCGTCCTTTTATTAACTGTTTTCGTATTTCGCCCGTCCGAGGGGGATCGTCCTTTTATTAACCGTTTTCGTATTTCGCCCGTCCGAGGGGGATCGTCCTTTTATTAACCGCTTTCGTATTGAATATGCAATTTTGTTACTTCGACATTTGTACATTAAATTCATTACCAGCCGCTTCATGAGCAGCCAATTTCAAGGTGTTGCAATTTATTAAAAATTCTGTTACGCCTTTTTGGCGACTACTGCTCTTAACCATCTTGCCACCATTGAGCGTGTATAAATGTAAGGAACAATCATTAAATTCCGTCTGTTGTCTCGTAACGTCGCATACAGTCATATTGCCTTTGCTCCCTTCAGCTCGGCGCGGTTAGTAAGCAGGGTTCTCAGAGAGTCACCCATCCAGGACTCCATGGTACCTCGAGTTGCTAAACTTCCGTGACTTCTTGGAGCGTAGTTACGCAATTCGCCTAATGACGCCGACCTTTTGTAAACCGCCTTCATATTTTGCCCGTCCGAAGGGGATGGTTCCCCCACTGTGCGCTGATCTTTTATTAACCACTTTCATATTTTGCCCGTTCGAAGGGGATCGTGCCCTCACTGTGCACCGACATTGTATTAACCGTTTTCGTATTTTGCCCGTCCGAGGGGGATCGTCCTTTTATTAACCGTTTTCGTATTTCGCCCGCCCGAGGGGGATCGTCCTTTTATTAACCGTTTTCGTATTTCGCCCGTCCGAGGGGGATCGTCCTTTTATTAACCGTTTTCGTATTTCGCCCGTCCGAGGGGGATCGTCCTTTTATTAACCGTTTTCGTATTTCGCCCGTCCGAGGGGGATCGTCCTTTTATTAACTGTTTTCGTATTTCGCCCGTCCGAGGGGGATCGTCCTTTTATTAACCGTTTTCGTATTTCGCCCGTCCGAGGGGGATCGTCCTTTTATTAACCGCTTTCGTATTTTGCCCGTCCGAGGGGGATCGTCCTTTTATTAACCGTTTTCGTATTTCGCCCGTCCGAGGGGGATCGTCCTTTTATTAACCGTTTTCGTATTTCGCCCGTCCGAGGGGGATCGTCCTTTTATTAACCGTTTTCGTATTTCGCCCGTCCGAGGGGGATCGTCCTTTTATTAACTGTTTTCGTATTTCGCCCGTCCGAGGGGGATCGTCCTTTTATTAACTGTTTTCGTATTTCGCCCGTCCGAGGGGGATCGTCCTTTTATTAACCGTTTTCGTATTTCGCCCGTCCGAGGGGGATCGTCCTTTTATTAACCGTTTTCGTATTTCGCCCGTCCGAGGGGGATCGTCCTTTTATTAACCGTTTTCGTATTTCGCCCGTCCGAGGGGGATCGTCCTTTTATTAACCGTTTTCGTATTTCGCCCGTCCGAGGGGGATCGTCCTTTTATTAACCGTTTTCGTATTTCGCCCGTCCGAGGGGGATCGTCCTTTTATTAACCGTTTTCGTATTTCGCCCGTCCGAGGGGGATCGTCCTTTTATTAACCGTTTTCGTATTTCGCCCGTCCGAGGGGGATCGTCCTTTTATTAACGTTTTCGTATTTCGCCCGTCCGAGGGGGATCGTCCTTTTATTAACCGTTTTCGTATTTCGCCCGTCCGAGGGGATCGTCCTTTTATTAACCGTTTTCGTATTTCGCCCGTCCGAGGGGGATCGTCCTTTTATTAACCGTTTTCGTATTTCGCCCGTCCGAGGGGGATCGTCCTTTTATTAACCGTTTTCGTATTTCGCCCGTCCGAGGGGGATCGTCCTTTTATTAACTGTTTTCGTATTTCGCCCGTCCGAGGGGGATCGTCCTTTTATTAACTGTTTTCGTATTTCGCCCGTCCGAGGGGGATCGTCCTTTTATTAACTGTTTTCGTATTTCGCCCGTCCGAGGGGGATCGTCCTTTTATTAACCGTTTTCGTATTTCGCCCGTCCGAGGGGGATCGTCCTTTTATTAACCGTTTTCGTATTTCGCCCGTCCGAGGGGGATCGTCCTTTTATTAACCGTTTTCGTATTTCGCCCGTCCGAGGGGGATCGTCCTTTTATTAACCGTTTTCGTATTTCGCCCGTCCGAGGGGGATCGTCCTTTTATTAACCGTTTTCGTATTTCGCCCGTCCGAGGGGGATCGTCCTTTTATTAACTGTTTTCGTATTTCGCCCGTCCGAGGGGGATCGTCCTTTTATTAACCGTTTTCGTATTTCGCCCGTCCGAGGGGGATCGTCCTTTTATTAACCGCTTTCGTATTTTGCCCGTGCGAATGCGATCGTGCCCCCACTGTGCGGCGGCGCTGCGCGCATAGTGCACCGGATCGGCTGCGCGGCGCAGTGGGGCTCGGACGCCAAAGGGCTTGCACAGCGCGAGGGGGCGTGGCGGATTGCTTCATCGAGGGCCATGCAGGTGCCCGCATCGAATGGGCGAGGCAGGCTTCGGCCCTTTGCTGCCTTGAATCAAAGCACAACCTACGCGCCCTATCACGTTCTTGTTTTTATTGTACGCTCTCGTTTGATTCCTTCGGCCTCGTTTATTAGAAGGCGCATTTTCGTTTGTTTTGTGTTTTTTCAAACAAGATTAAAAAAATGAAACTTGGGTGTATGTCCAACAGGAACACAACCATATGTAAATTTCATGCTCAATTTATTATTTATTTCCATGCAAATCGGAAGTGTTCTTTCTTGACAAAAGCCATGAAATGCACCAACTCTAATTATTGTAAAGGGTTTAAAGTGAAGAAATGTGTGTAACATGTGACAAGAACATGTTGTGATACGAACAAATATCCCTTTCCTAGCTGCAATAAGACATCTTCCCGAAATAAATATGACAAGAGACCATTTACACCATCAAATGATTTGATCCAAGTCCTTCGACTAAAATCTTTAATGCGTTTAATTAAAATAAAATAATGAAATAGAATTAACCATACGCGTCACTGAGGAATAAATCGTTTTTACTTACAACCTTTTTAAAAGCATACTTAATCCGTTATTCACAACACCGAAACAGAAAGGAATAATTTTACAATTCGGCGCTCGTAAATTCTTAAAACATTAATCTGCGCTTTCTGGTGGATAAGTGCTTTTCATTATTATACAAACGAGGGCTTTACTACACAATCGCGTCGGCACAATGTCTCCTAAATGACGCCTCCGTAATAGGTGTAACATTAACGTTCCCCGAGCGCCTCACAATGGGATCTAACTTGGAAAGCCACCTCGCGAATGCGAGCTCGTGACGCGTGGTCGTGTGGAGGACGAGCGCGAGGCTCGATTTGCGCCCTCTCCGCGCGCGTGACCTCAGCACTCGCGCCCGCGAAGCGATCACGTGTCTGATGAATGCACGGCGCGTCACCCCACGCCCCCGCAGAAACTTGCAACGCTCGGACGCAAATCCCTTAATCACGCGCTCTCGGGTGTCCGCGCTGCTGCCCCAGCTCTCTTTCCGCGTAATTCCCTTCCAGGAAAGCGAGGCGCATTCGTGGCGCTTTTTATGCGGCTGTTTTTCTTTTCTCGTTTGCGAATGTTCATCCCATCCACTAGTTTTCAACTTCTGTCGAATAATATTTTTTTAATATTTGGTATCAAAGTTCGGCTAGTTTGGACTTGCACGGGATCAATGTTCTGCTAGTTCCATACATTCGGCATTAGCCGGCGTTTTTATACGTTTTATTTTTTCCTTTCTCGTTTGCAAATATGCACCCCATCTACTAGTTTTAATCTTCTGTCGAATAATATGTTCTTAATATTTGGTATCAAAGTTCGGCTAGTTTGCACTTGCACGGGATCAATGTTCTGCTAGTTCCATACATTCGGCATTAGCCGGCGTTTTTATACGTTTTATTTTTTCCTTTCTCGTTTGCAAATATGCACCCCATCTACTAGTTTTAATCTTCTGTCGAATAATATGTTCTTAATATTTGGTATCAAAGTTCGGCTAGCTTGGACTTGCACGGGATCAAAGTTCGGCTAGTTCCATACATTCGGCATTCGCCGGCGTTTTTTATACGTGCTCTTCTTCTTTCTCGTTTGCGAATGTGCACCCCATCTACTAGTTTTCAACTTCCGTCGAATAATATTTTCTTAATATTTGGTATCAAAGTTCGGCTAGCTTGGACTAGCACGGGATCAAAGTTCGGCTAGTTCCATACATTCTGCATGCATACATTTGCAGTTCCATGCATTGATTTTTTCAACATGTTTTTTTTTCCTTTTTTTTCTTCTTTTTTTGTTAGCGGATGTGCACTCCCTCTACTAGTTTTCAAGTTTTGTTGAATAATATTTTCTTAATATTCGGGATCAGTGTTCGGCTAACACTAAAAGCGGGTCAACAAATTAGGCATTCGCCGAGCAGCCAGCTTCTTGCTCGCCCAATCCCGAACAGCTGATGTGTTCGCTCCCTTTGATGTGTCCTAAAAGCGGCTCCACACATTCGGCATTCGCCGAGCAGCAAGCGACAGCTCGCCCAATACCGAGCAGCCTTTGGTGCGTCCAAAAGACGGACACGCGGTGGGTAGGGCGAGCACCGAAAGTTCGTCACTCGGCAAATAGCAAGCAGCTCATAAAAAAAGAAACACCGCTTGTTATTTGTGAAGGAGCTTATCCTTAAATATTTGAATGGATTATGTCATTATATAAGCTATCTTAATGCCAGGAATCAATTGCTGAAATTGACAAAAGTCAAAGGAAGAGATTGTTATCAAATTCTATATATAATAATTGAGAAAAAAGCTCGATTGTCTATCACTCACGATTAGACGGTTTTCGATCCACCAATTGAAACAAATGAGTTGCCAATCGTCGCACCTCGGAATATTATTTTTAAACTAGATAGTACAGTAAATAGTGCCTGACGAAGTATTGGGGAATGTCACGCATGGGAGAATAGCAGCTTACGTAACAAGGGCGCGAAACGGGTGATTTACGCACGAGACAAGTTAGTCGTCCGAGCGTAGCGAGAGCGACAAAGAGAAAAGGCAGGTAACATCTCGCGCCCTAGTTGCGTAAACTATTTTTTAACAAGCCGTGAACGAAATGCATTGCGTGAAATAAAATAATATAAATTAAATATCAAATAACTAGAAATACCTTACTTGTACAAAGTAAATGGATTCCAGTCAATATCGTAACTCTATTGTTTGTAAATAATAAACAAAATCGTCAAGACGGAAGTCAATTGCGAATCATTATAGGTGTTTCGCACACGCCTTCGAGATGTTTCGCACACTGTGAAAAAATTAGGTGTTTTGCACACGGAAAACAAGCACAAGAAACCGCGTTCCGCGCACGGCGTGTTGAAAAAAAAAAAAAAAATTGACCTCTTCAAGTCCACCATTTTGGGCAATCGACGCGTCTCCGTGTACAGGTGGGAAACTGGCCATTTTAAAGCTAGAATAATATCATATTTGAGTCGCACGCTCTGGAACCATAGTCCACGTCTTCAACGAGTTTGATCCCTGCATAAAGGCAACCTTGTCCACCCGTCGCAAATCCCCGTAATCACGCGATTAAGTGACGAAGTGCAGCTGCTCCTTCTCTGCTCATCCACTGCGCTCGCTGCGCTTCCCGGAAGGCAGGCGGCGCCCGCGTGCGATTCCCAGAGGGAAGCGCCACGGCCCGGCAGATGCCCCCGACGCCCCTCGATCATCACGCCCTCTTTCGACGATCCATTTCTGCCAGAGGTGAGCTAGGGGGAGGGGAGCAAGAGGAGGCAACTGTCCCCCCCCCCCATGATGGGAAATTATATACATAATTTATATATATATATATATATATATATATATATATATAAGAGCGAGAGCGAGAGAGAGAGAGAGAGAGAGAGAGAGAGAGACATTTCATTGCGCAAATCTTCAAATTTATTTAATCAAAGATTTAGTTTTATCGGTATTTTGAGAAGAAATTTAATAATAATTAAGCGACCAATAATTTTACTAAGCTGATTCAGTCGATTTTCTCTAAAATTGGTATACAGTAATCGTTCTTGCTGATGTCACTGCCCCTGGTATTTGAAACCGATATTTTAATTTTGGAGGGTACTTTACATGAAGCCTCTCCGACATTTTACAAAATTTTCAAAAAAAGGCTCCAAATTGTTTGATGAAATTTTGTTGTTTATTAGTGCTAAGGACCTTGGTCTTTTTTTGGTCATTTTTTTGTTTGGTCTTTTGGTCTTTTTTTGTTTAAACCCCTGATTTTTGAATTGAATTAATGCCTTATTTTACGTGGCGAGACTCAGGCCATGAGGCCTGCTCTTCCGTCTGACCACGCAAATTTCGCTGCGCTCCTTTCACCAACCAGCAGAGAAAGGAGGTATTTCTTGGGCGAGAAACAGGCGATTTCAATTTAGCCCAGAAGCGTCATTTAGGCTTGAGGATCTTTTACATGCAAGTAAATCTACTAACATGGGACAGCCGTCTTTACTTCCCCTCCGAAGGAAGGCGTAGAAGGGAAGATTTTTTCGCCCTTAAAAAATCCACGGCTTCGATCGGGTTTGAACCCGCCAACTTACAACAGTCCGGTACGCTAACCATTACACCATCCGCGCTTTTTCTCGTTTATTTATTTTTATGTTTCATCTGCTAACGCCACTGCCGGCTTCGGCCCCAGTATCCCCCCCCCGGGGTGGGCGCGCCCTTTCGCCTTGGTCGTTGACGCAACGCAGGATGCAGCTGCACCTCGAAGAGCGATTGGGTGCCGACGGGTGCACGGTGGCGCCGCCCTGGCGCCGGGAGCCTGCGCAGCGTCGAGATAACCCAGGACGCCGCCGCCGCCGGCCGCGGATCCTTCAACTGAAGGCAGTTTCTACGCGTGCGCCGCCGTCCCGGCCAACTTCCGTCTTCGATGTTGATGTGGTAAAGGTTCATGGAAAGGGCACAGAGAATGATGATACTTGAACACGTGACCCTATTGCACGTGACTCAGGATTTCCCGGTATTTATTTCATAGTTGCAAGGGGTGGTAGGGCTCCCCAAACCGCCGTCAACTCGAACACGGATCCAGACAGTGGAAACGGGGATGTTCGGGAACTTATGAGACAGTGTTTTCAAAAGGGCAAAAGTCCTCTGACAGTTATGTCAGTTTATTGCGTCCAGGACATGGCGAGTTCTGGCGGGGGTGGCGTAATGGCCTCATTAATTTCCCTGTTTTCCATATAAGGAACCTCTAGCGTTGATAACGGGCAGACAGCCCAGAGACTTGGCTGTGTCAACTTCACGCTGCTCTGCAGCTCTACTTTTTCAATTAAACTTTTCATACTTCATCGGACTTGGACTCTATACTTGAAACCTCGCTCCTCCAGGGAACTTAGCTTCCCTGCGAACTCAACATTTTTGCATCCTATAGTGGAAGCATTTGTAATTGCCTGCAATCGCTGCTAGTAGCACAACACCTGCAGCGAAAGGCATTACAGTGAAAAAATTGGGGTCTCCCTTACCTTTCGTCGCTAGTTATCGCTGTGTGAACTCGTGGTAATGAGTAATGCCATGGGTCACGTCTCGTGCTTTCAGAAAAAAAAAAAATTACTAGGAAAACAACAAACAATAACGAGGAACCTGTTTGACTTCCCTTATTTCTATTTATCTAAAGAATGACTGTATTTTTTAATGAATTTTATCCTTTGTCCCAGTGTTGATTGAAAGGTATTTCGCTGTTTTTATTTACTTTTGTATATTTGTGTTTTGAGTTGTTATTAATATGAAAACAATCCCTGTAAAGCGGTTATGCTGGTCTATGGAAATCAAATTAAAAAATAAAAATCAATGAGGATAGAATGTATTTGTAACAATTTGGAAATTTTGTAAAAAATGTTTATCAACAATGATGTTACTACAGAATTAACAGTAGGACTGTCAGTCACTACGTTGTTTTAATACTTTATTTCAATGGAGATGGCTAATGAATGAGTAATGAGCCAAGTTATTAATCATCAATCGCACATAGTTTCACTCAACTTTGGGGAAAACGAGCTAGATAATATTTTGAAAGTTTAGTAAAAAGAATGAAAGATATTTCGATTAATAATAGTTTTAATTAAAAAAGGAAACATTATTTGTTGAATGGGGTTATTACTACAGGTGACACCAATAAATGGCCATCTTATTTCTCTTTGTTTTTTCTCTTCATTATAATTTGTTTCCTATTCGAAAACCTTTTTAAATTGTCAGTAGTGTTTACTCAAAACAAGATAAAAATAATAACATTCCAGCTTACGTTTGACACAAAACATAGTAAATTAGCTCATTACTTCCTTTTGGAAATATTTCGGTCCTTTTAAAGAAGAGTTTGTTAACACGACGGCAGATTATTGAACACCCATTTCTCGCGGAAGCGGTACCTATTTAGAATTCTTGTCGACAGAAATATAACGCCTGGACCGGCCGGAACGTTTTTTATATCTACTGCCATTAAAATAAACACAAAAACGGTATTCGCGGTGGTGATAGTGGTAATCTGCTGGGACCGCCGAGGTTGCGTGTCTCAAGCGCTTGTCATTTGTCCAGTATCTCTAGAATGAGGTATGGTATGAGAAACCATTTAGTGATTATACAATTCTAATGGACCCTTCATAAACATTGCTCATATTGCACTATTTCTCGTATGTACTATTGGCTAATTATTGATAAAATATGCGATCACTTGTTATGCAAGTAGTCAGAATTCATTTCGCTGCCCACCGCACGCGTTCAATCTTGTGGCGACACGCTGCTTGCTTACTTACTTACTTGCTAAGTACTACAGGATGTTGTAAATGCGTGTTGAGACCTGTTGCTCCACGTTGCTAAATTAATTGTTATTAGCCTTCCGGCGGGCAAGTTCCATCATTTCCCGCCAGCAAGCGCTACTTCGTACTGCGTACGCCTACAATTTTCGCGACAGTAGTAATTACTTTTATTAGTGAATGCAAAGGAAATATTCTTTATTTGTTTTTGTACATTTTATTTCATAACCACTAACTAAATACCAAAAGAAGTAACAATATTAATAAGAATCCGATTCATCACTCGCTCCCTACGTTACTTGGCGCGTGTTACGTGAAGATGAATAAATACTGTGATTCTTGCAAACGTACCTTCTGACTTTTCTTCGCAAACAATGCATCTAAATTTGATTTAGTGGTTAGTACACCGAAATATGGATTTTTTTCCAATGAAAAAAATACGCAAGTATTATACTTACATGATAAGGCGCCTGCGTACAGAGAGCTGCAACCGTTGCAGATTTTGTTTTGCAAATGAATAACAATACATCGGCAGGGTTTAAAATCAGTTTGACTGTCATCTGGTGGCAAATATAACGAACGAATAATACCTATGAGCTCATATTTATGACACCAATTATTATCACGGAATCAATAAAAATGTAAGAATGCAGCCCTGAGTCCCACTACGCGTCCGCCGGAATGTAAAACAAAATAAAAAAAAGAAGTTGGTGTACGATATTATCACACCAACTGGTTAAAGTAATATTAATGAACTAATATTTAATACCGCGAGTAGGGGGGATATGCCGGTTCTGGACCAGGAAGTGCTTATCTTATCAGCTTATCTTATCTACTTCCTGGCCCCGCCCCCCACATCCGGTGTCAACAACCGGCGCCACCAATTATAATGGCAGGAAGTGCTTATCTTATCAGCTTATCTTATCAGCTTATCTTATCTACTTCCGGTCCAGCGCCCAACAGTGGATGTCAACAACCCACCACCCCTCCCCCCACCCCGCCCACTTCCGATGTCAACAACCGGCGCCACCCATTATAATGCCCCGCCGAATGTCAACAACCCCCCACCCCTCCCCCCACCCCGCCCACCCGATGTAAACAACCGGCGCCACCAATTATAATGCCCCCCCTCCCCCTCCTCCGCCCACCCGATGTAAACAACCGACCCATTATAATGCCCCCCCCCTCCGCCCACCCGATGTCAACAAACGGCGCCACCAATTATAATGCTCCCACCGACCAGGGTCAATGACCCCTCCCCTTGCGACCTCTGGTGGCGAAGTGTGGAAGCGTGCGCGCACTCTGGTGGTGAATTGTGGAAGCGTATGTGTCTGCGCTCTGGTGGTGAATTGTGGAAGCGTGTGTGTGTGTGTATATGTTTCAAAAATGCTGCTGCCTGAAGTGGATTCGAACCAGCCTCAATCCCATTTCCTGAGGCGACCAGCACTTTGGCTCTGAGCTACGGTGACATCTCGAGTCAAGCTGTCTGCTTTGGGGTACAGATATTACACGCGGTCGGGAGGGCGCGCTGCGGATGCTGATAAGGGCGGGGGCCGCTGAGGGTGCGCGCTGCGGAAGTAGATAAGATAGCGGGGGGGAAGGGGGCGCTGAGGGCGCGCGCTGGCGGCGCTGGCGGCGCTGGCGGCCGGGTGGCTGATAAGATAGCGGCGGGCGCTGGCTGCTTTGTTTGCTGCCCCACTCATTAGCGCTATAGAGATACTACACGCGCGCGCTCTCTGGGAGCGATTCGGGGAACGAGAGGAGATGGCGCTGTGCGTCGGGGCGCGCATTTTGAATGCACTCTATATAAGATAGCCAGCCGCGTGTTTCTCTCTCTCTCTCTCTCGAGTCGAGAGCGCTGACGCTCGCTGTCCCGCTGAAAAGACTTTCATAATAGAAGAAAGGGAAACCCTAAAAGGCGGTGACAGGGAAAAAACAAATGAAAAATCAGTTCAATTGAAGGAATGTTTCTTTTTAGCGAAAACAAATGAATAAAAATTAAACTCATTAAATTTCATTCAAAGAATGTAAATAAGATAGAAGATAGCAAAAAATACAAATCAAAGACGCAAATGTTTAGAATGCACACACACAATCTTAGATCCTAACTGCTTGCACTTGTATTTTCATATTGTTATACTACGCTTTAGAAGATAACAAAAAATACAGATCAAAGACGCAAATGTTTAGAATGTACACAGATAATCGTAGATCCTAACTGCATGCACTTGTATTTTCATATTGTTATACTACGCTTTATAACCCTCTGTACATAGGCTAGATTGTCAAAACGAGTACAACCTCGAGACTGTGCTGACGTAGATGGGCGTCAATCTTCGTCGCTGTGGGCTGGAGGCCGGAGCCGTATTTTCGAATGGACAACAAAGAGACTGGATGGATTGACGAACGCGAGTGCTGTCGCAGTGCTTACCCGACAGGTGATGGAGGTGGCCGAGTCGAGTCCAGCGAACACTTCAGCGCCGTGAGAATAAAGTCTTCCGATTCAGGAGGTCTCCTTTTTGTTTACTATTATGTTAAATTGCCATTGAACATGCAGGAAGAAGGAACATTTATTGTGTGAAGATTTTATTAATTTTTATCAAAGAAAAGTTAAAATAGCTCGGCTACTTACCGCTGCTATTGAATCTAAAGGTTCTGCAATGTTATGTGTTTATGAATAGAAAAAAAATGACGGCTGCAACTTTATTTCTTCTTAAGCATCTAATATATTAGAAAATTCTCCAATCACTTCCAATACATTTTTTGATGCAAATATTTTATGCGAGATTGTGAAGAGTTCCTTACCTTCTTCGGGCACGCTTGTGGGCTTGTTGCGGCAAGCCGAAGCGTAGGTCGGCGCCAGCCACTGCTCGTATGGGGACTTTAGCAGTTGACGTGTCGGACTAATAAATGAATCAATCGACTGAAGCGCTTTATAATTTTAAATCGAATTTTTAAAATGTTAATTTTTTAATGAAATAAAAAACTTTTGATTATTTTCCATGTAAAATTTTCGAATTGAAATATCTTTAGATAATACTAGTATTGAATTATGAACAAAGGTAATTATTAAAAATAAGTATGAACATGGTTTATAGTTAATATTTAAAATAATGTCACCTTTGTGAGTCCAAGAATGTTCATTATCAAATGCATTTTTTTATATGTATGGGAAGATTTAGTGTAGTGTTAATAATGTCATCAAAATTATAAAAAATGTTTACTTTTACGATAAATTGCCATTGAACACGCAGGAAGAGGGAACATTTATTGTGTGAAGATTTTATCAAAGAAAAGTTAAAACAGCTCATCAAAGGTACAGTCTGTGCATCTTGAATCCATGAATCTCTTCCCTACTCCTTTAGTGTAAATAGGAGCTACTGTCTCTATTTTTATTCTTCTTTCAACTGTTTTGCTGTTTCAAACCTATTAGCTTTGATCTCTAATTTAACAATGTGTGGGAAAATGACCACTTATATACAATAATTTTTAGCTAAAAAATCTAAATAAATGCCCGAAGCATGTGAAGATCCATCACAGAAGATACCTTGAACTCTTGAGAAAGTTAGAACGCAAATGATTGAATCTCCAGAGATTGGCGTTGCACCATTAAATCTAGTGGCCGGTTTCATAACTAATACCCCCTCTCTACACGCATTTCTTCAATTTTTATAGAGAGTTATTAGGGTATTTCCTAGCCAAAAATTATCAATTCAATGTAAAATCTGTCAAAGATTTGATCACACTCAAGCTAACTGTGAACGCGCTCCGAGATGCGTTAGGTGTTTAGGTAACCATCATTATTCAAAATGCACGGAACCTAAAACACAAACAAATCGGAAATGCGTTAAATGTAAAAGAGATCTCACGGTCAATTGGAAAGGTTGTGAAGTTTATCAGAAACCGATAAAAAATCAAACAGAGCGGTATAAACAGAGACGAGAGGCTTTTAATAACAGAGAATCCCACGAGATTAAAAACCTTGACCGAAAACCAATCCCTCAAAATCACCCACAACAAACAAACCCAACACAATGACCTCCAATAAATCCCTGGTTTTCAAATCCTCAAAGACTTAATAGCCAAGTCCCCCCGTTTTCGAACGCCAATCTCCCTCTACACCAAGGACAGGTAATAACTACAATCATCAACCAAGTAATAAACGCACTCATTCCACAAATACAAATATTAATACAATCAGCCCTCGATAATGGACGTAAATAAAAATCCAGAAACAAACATTCTCAACTGGAACGCGAACGGAATAAAAAGGCAAGAAAATAAATTACGACACTTTAACAAGCCACAACATAAAAATAGCTTGTATTTCAGAAACTCACCTGTTACCTCAAATCAAGTTCTCAATACCAAGTTTTAATGTCTATCGCAACGACCGTCTCTCAGCGACGCCCGCAGGAGGAGTGACCATACTAGTGCACAAAGATATAAAACATACGTTAATTAATAGTCCTATGAGCAACGATCTAGAATCTATAGCAATAAAAACCAAACAACAAAGACACAACCATAATATGCCGATATTAACCTCCTAATAAGCTATTCCCTAGAAAAATATAGTCTGAAATTTTTGGAAATAATGATAATATCATGCTAATAGGTTACCTTAATAGCAAACACTGCGAATGAAAATGCAACACAACAACTCCTCAATGACAAAATTTACTAAATCTACCACTCTCAATTTAAGTATTCTGGCCCCAATAGAACTCATTCCCTTACAACAATAATATAATTCCTGGCATATTAGCCTCATCAAAAAAATATTGATTTTCCCCTATATCAAAAAGTAATTCCTGAACTCGATTCGGATCACAACCCAATAATCATATCATTTCATCCTCTCTATCATTTTAGTATAAACAGCAAGAAGGTAAAATAAACTGATCTAAATTCAGGGAAATTTTAAAAATGAATTACAAACATCCGCAAAACAATTTGAAAAAGACTTAGATAATGAAGTAAAACTATTAGTACACTTACAAGGATCCCTCGCCAATTCTACCACATTTCTCAAAATAACAAACCCAATAAACAACAAATCCCGGTAAAAACCGAATGAAATGTAAACACAATTTAAGACGCTATTGACAAATGACGACCAGACTTAAAAAGAAAATTAAGCAAACTGACGAGTTAAAACTAAACTAGACCAGCATAGGCAAGCCTTCAGACTTTTCTAAAAGAAATTCACCCGTCATCTAGGCATACATACAATAAAAAGACAAAAACAAGGATTTTCATACATAAAACTAGGTTCACAAGTGGCAAATTCTGATTTTGAGAAAACATCTCTTATAGCTGACTTCAAAAGCCGTTCAATCCAGTTGAAAACGATCACTTTCATCAACAAGTAGAGGAATTCAATCAGAAACCACTATATACAGCTCCAATCAATATAAAGTACCCCATCAGAAATTAAACAAGAAATCAAAAACTAAGAAATCAGCAGGGACTTTATTTCTAACAAAGTTCTAAACGAGTTAAATAACAATTCGATAGCAGACATAGCAACAATATTTAACGCAGCATTCAGAATAGGTTACTGTCACAACGATTGGAAAATTCCTTCCGAAAACCAGGAAAGAACCCAAAAGATCCAGTGAACTATGAACCTATAACCCTACTCCCGTCATTGACGAAACTATTAGAGAAACTGATATGAAAACGATTCATAAAATTCATGCACACATCCCAGACGCGCAATTTGCATTTCGACCTAACCACTCCACAACACATCACTCCGCTTACCGAATATATGGCGCAAGGATTCCAAACAACACCGCAATATTCCTAGACATCACCAAAGCGTTTGACAAAATATGGCATCAAGGCCTTCTCTACAAATGAAATAGGCACTCCAGACTACTTATTCCAACTGATGAAATGTTTTCTAAATCAAAGAAAGTTCCAAATCAAAATGAATCCTTACACCAGAACAGGGCTGCCTCAAGGTCATTATCACCGGTATTATTCAATATCCGATTAACCACACCTAATAGATTCGCAAATAGCGCGAATAGTGAATAGCAAATAGCGCAAATATCTTTTTAACGAGAAATAATACATAGATTAAACGTAGTTGAAGACTACCGGCCTGGCAATGCTAGCGGAGCAAACTTTTCGCTCATATTTATAGGAAACATTACAGATAATATTTCATCTGCACTGTAGTCTAATTTCTACACCAGAACATTTTTACATATATATCATGATTTAGGAATGATTATTGACTATTTCCACGAAGTCAGAAATCACACAGAAGCTGTAGTATAATTACAAAAAATAATTTAATGGTGGTAAATTGACTTATAAAAATCACAATAAAAATTCAAAAAAAGTTTCAATATGAACTTATAAACTAAACAGATACGTAATATTTATCCATATCTCGAAAAGTGTGCAAATAATACACATGTTTGCGAAATTACAATCCGCCTACAACTTTTATAATTACAAGGAATACTCGTATTGATCTTCGGTGAAAACTTTACCACTCAAATGTACACATTCTTGACCCATTTTTACCCAGTGTTCTATTTATATGAAATTGCAGCTACCATTTTTTGTTCTTTCTCATTTTTTTTTCATTTTTCATCAATCTCTCATTGTAAGCTGTTTTTAACAATTTATCTGTTGACGAATTGAATATTTTTAGCCAAATTATAGAATTATTATTGAATATTTTTAGCGTACATAATAATAAATTATTATTTCCGAATACTCCGTTTTTCTTTCACAAGGCTTTCATAGGCCTAAATAAAATGAAACACTCAACGCATAATATATTTCAATTGATGAATCAAGTAGCAATAACTTGAGTTTTTTAAATACATTCCTACATTTATTCCCAATAATTTAGTTCATCTAAGAGAAATTTGGGAGATAATTTGGTGTACTATAAATATGACAGCGGTAAAAATCAGTCAAGGCGACATTTCTAAACATTTCATCGTCAAACATTTCTAACAAATGTATTGTCTGTTATTTCGATTGGGAAATACATACGCGAGATATTATTGCGTGCGCGACAGATTTTGAGAGCGGAGATCTATTCCTATAAGCAAGTTTCGAATTCATTCGCAGAAAGACAGTTTAATATGCTAAGAGACGAGTGGCAGAACAACCAAATACACGTGATGTTGGCAGCACCACAACAGTGAAAAAAAAATTGGAACTATCCGAAATCGTTTATACCAGATTGTTCCAGCAGGGTTTGGACCAAAAATAATTAAGATATTGGCAATTTTAAAGTTGGGTGGAACCCTCACGCCTATTATCATCCCCAACTCTGTTACCTCCGCCCAAAATAAGATAGCGAGTTCTTTCACGAAGGGCAGGAACATATTATTGAAAATTTTAGTAGATTTCGCGAAATATGGCGTGCAATATGTGCTATTTACAAACATTATAAAAACAAGATTTTCTCAAAACTGCCTCCAATACGAGACTCTTCGGTATTTATTCAATTCGAAACGATTTTTCAGAAAAAAGCTAGACAAAATGATAACGGGCTCGCAGGCCTGAAGATCCAGCGGTCGGGCGGGGGCCCCCCCTCACCCCACCCCCCTGCGACCGGATTTTCGGTTGATAGAGGCCGCAAACAGACAAAATATTTTATGAGGTTGAACTCTATTCAATTTTCATGCATACTAATCAACAAAGAAATACACCAAACACGTAAGTGCGGCGACATGGTGCATTTTAGAATATATGTTTGAATATTGCAAGAAGACAAGAAAGATCCCATCATTCAAATATTTTACATCAAATTTTAGGTAAAAATTATATATTATATTGAGATACATCATATTTCAGCTTAGAACCAGCCATTATTAACTTACTACATGCAATACACTCAATGAGTTCATTTTTTTTTGAATGAATAATAGTGCAGAAGTTTTCTGTCAATTGGATACATTGCGTATTTTGATGTCTGATTGTAGCGTTTTCAATATTCAGTAATGGTTTTGAAAATACTTGTTCCATCGAATCATTATGTAAATCACATTATAGTCCATCGAAGTGTTTCAACGTTTTTCCATAAAAATGATTGTTTCAAACATACATTATTCTCATCAACATAAGTGGAGTGAGAAATGTCAGGTATGTCTATCGGAACAGATAGTAGTAAAACAGCTCCAGCGAAGAGTTGATTATTACCGTTTATTTCTTGCATAGTTGTGTGAAAAGTTTCAAGAGAATGGCCTCATAGCACACTTATCCCAGATAATAATTGAATTTTTTCGTAACACTGCAAACATTCCGCTTTTGTTTCTAATATTACACATTGCAATTGGTTTACTGTGAATGACTAATGACAGCTTCAAAGCTGAATGCACCGTTCGTCCACCATCGAACAAAATCCACGCTTCCACCCTCGCCGCTGGACAGAGCAAACCAACTCTATCAAGTGCTTATCAACTCTATCCCCAGTGTGCGTCTATTATTTGGGATAAAAGATTTAAGAAAGAATTTAATTATATAATTATTATAAAAATTATTACATATCATTTAAACGAAAAATAGTGTCGCCAACCAGAATGTCAATCCGTGTTATAGGAAGTAAATGTTGCATTCAATAGTAAATACCCAAGGAATAAGCGTATGATAGCAAGGAATTATAATTATGAATGCGTTCTATGGTGAATGATAGAAGGGAAGTGTATTCTCGAGGCACGGGTATTATGTATTAACCTAACGTATCAACTTTACCTTTCTAAGGACTTATCGACGGTAGCTGCTTTTTAACTAAGGAACTAAATAAATACAAAAAACATTGCCATCGAAAGTATCATAAAACGCCTTTTCAGTTTGCAAAACTGCAAGAAACACCATTTCCGACACTTCTGCTGTTGGCTTGTATGCATAAAAATTAAAATGTCTATACAACCATATCTTATAAAAAATACAAATATTTAGAATGAGCAATCAGTATGAATACACCCTACATTTCCGAAAAGTTGGGGTTTCATAAGAAAGTGTCTGCCACCAGAGAAATTTCAAATTCACTAGCATATAATATACTACCAAGAATGGAGTAATTTTGTACTGAACTATACACAATTAAAAAACGGATGCAATTGAATGACTTTATGGATTCATTTCTGATTTTTTCTCATTTTCAGTCGAAATTTAGGACTATGGACTCTTTGGGGTGGTGATTTAGATATAATAATTTTATTTTTATAATAATAAAACGCAAAAATTGCAATTTTTTATTTATGAGTGAAATCTCAAATATGCTACTTACCGCTGTTATTGAATCTAAAGGTTCTGCAATGTTTATGGCTAGAAAAAAAAAATGAAGCCTGCAACTTTAGTTGTTCTTAAGCAATTACTGTAATATATTAGAAAATTCTCCATTCAATTCCAATTCATTTTTTTGTTGCAAATATTTTATGTTTAAAAACTTTCAAACAATTATTCCTTTGATGCATAGAACAGACCAATCCAGTGCTGTTTTGTTTAAGATTCTACTGCAATTTTGAATCAAAGCAGAATTTTCATAGCGGGCTCCTGACAATCCACTCGCTTGTTCAATTTTATGTCAATGACTCTTCTAGTGAAATTGTAACTGAGCCAGTCACTCAGACCGTTTGAAATGTATGCAGGAATGTTAAAATCACATAAGTCGCAATGTTTAAAAGCTGTTTTTAACGCCATTTCTTGGTTGAGAAAATGGAGTATTCCCCACCCCATGCCCGTCACTTGATCCAGAAACTTTTCATTATGCTAAGGACATATTTACGAGACTGCGGGAGATTAAAACGCCGCGCATTGTAGCCTCTACACAGGGTTTGGGTGTATATTCAATCTTTTTATTGATAATCACAATCTTGTATTCAAAAAAATCTTATGTCATATGATAAGAAGTAAGAAATATGTGATGTTCAGTGCGCTTCGTACGAAAAGTACATGTTCACTTAAAAAAATAAAAAATTCACAATAGAACGCATTTGTAATAAGAGACAGATTACAAAGAATTTGCCTTCACAATTTTGAGACGGGCCCCCCCCGGGGAAGTTTTCTCAAATTTTACCGTAAAGATCCAAAGGAAAGAATTGCACCTCCCGCGAACCTTCGGACATTTTCTTCAAACATTTTTTCTGCGTCTTTTTCAATGGTACTCAAGCAGTAGGCTGAAAAGTGGATTTCTCTCGAATATCAGGAAACAGGGGGGGGACATTATCACAGACCACACCCGGGCTTCGGCACCCTCACTATCTCCAAGCACCCTCGCGCGCTTGCCGCGGAGCACGCGCCCCCCCCCCCCCCCACGCCAGTCGTCGGCGGTGGAGCGAGACGTGATGGTGAATGTGGTGGTGGTGGATGTGGTGGTGGTGGATGTGGTGATGGTGGTGGTGGTGGTGATGCTGGTGGTGGATGTGGTGGATGTGGTGATGGTGGTGGTGGCAGTGCCGGAAGAGGTGGCTCGTCTACATCTATATAAATGAACAACAAATTATGCAATTTCCTCCAAAAGTTCAACAGAAGATATTTCTGGGCCTGAAAGTTTTTGAAATTTTTAGAAATGTAGTCTAGAAGGGTTTATTATTAGTTCTCTGAGTAGTAGTCGATTGCCTTTAAACCATGACACAATTATGGAAATTACTCCAAAAGTTCAACAGAAGGTATTTCTGGGTCTGAAAGTTTTTTAAATTTTTAGAAATGTAGTCTAGAAGGGTTTATTATTAGTTCTCTGAGTAGTTGTCGATTGCCTTTAAACCATGACACAATTATGGAAATTACTCCAAAAGTTCAACAGAAGGTATTTCTGGGCCTGAAAGTTTTTTAAATTTTTAGAAATGTAGTCTAGAAGGGTTTATTATTAGTTCTCTGAGTAGTTGTCGATTGCCTTTAAACCATGACACAATTATGGAAATTACTCCAAAAGTTCAACAGAAGGTATTTCTGGGCCTGAAAGTTTTTTAAATTTTTAGAAATGTCACCACCACCACCACCACCATCACCACATCCACCACCAGCATCACCACCACCACCACCATCACCACATCCACCACCACCACATTCACCATCACGTCTCGCTCCACCGCCGACGACTGGCGTGGGGGGGGGCGCGTGCTCCGCGGCAAGCGCGCGAGGGTGCTTGGAGATAGTGAGGGTGCCGAAGCCCGGGTGTGGTCTGTGATAATGTCCCCCCCCCCTGTTTCCTGATATTCGAGAGAAATCCACTTTTCAGCCTACTGCTTGAGTACCATTGAAAAAGACGCAGAAAAAATGTTTGAAGAAAATGTCCGAAGGTTCGCGGGAGGTGCAATTCTTTCCTTTGGATCTTTACGGTAAAATTTGAGAAAACTTCCCCGGGGGGGCCCGTCTCAAAATTGTGAAGGCAAATTCTTTGTAATCTGTCTCTTATTACAAATGCGTTCTATTGTGAATTTTTTATTTTTTTAAGTGAACATGTACTTTTCGTACGAAGCGCACTGAACATCACATATTTCTTACTTCTTATCATATGACATAAGATTTTTTTGAATACAAGATTGTGATTATCAATAAAAAGATTGAATATACACCCAAACCCTGTGTAGAGGCTACAATGCGCGGCGTTTTAATCTCCCGCAGTCTCGTAAATATGTCTTAGCATAATGAAAAGTTTCTGGATCAAGTGACGGGCATGGGGTGGGGAATACTCCATTTTCTCAACCAAGAAATGGCGTTAAAAACAGCTTTTAAACATTGCGACTTATGTGATTTTAACATTCCTGCATACATTTCAAACGGTCTGAGTGACTGGCTCAGTTACAATTTCACTAGAAGAGTCATTGACATAAAATTGAACAAGCGAGTGGATTGTCAGGAGCCCGCTATGAAAATTCTGCTTTGATTCAAAATTGCAGTAGAATCTTAAACAAAACAGCACTGGATTGGTCTGTTCTATGCATCAAAGGAATAATTGTTTGAAAGTTTTTAAACATAAAATATTTGCAACAAAAAAATGAATTGGAATTGAATGGAGAATTTTCTAATATATTACAGTAATTGCTTAAGAACAACTAAAGTTGCAGGCTTCATTTTTTTTTCTAGCCATAAACATTGCAGAACCTTTAGATTCAATAACAGCGGTAAGTAGCATATTTGAGATTTCACTCATAAATAAAAAATTGCAATTTTTGCGTTTTATTATTATAAAAATAAAATTATTATATCTAAATCACCACCCCAAAGTGTCCATAGTCCTAAATTTCGACTGAAAATGAGAAAAAATCAGAAATGAATCCATAAAGTCATTCAATTGCATCCGTTTTTTAATTGTGTATAGTTCAGTACAAAATTACTCCATTCTTGGTAGTATATTATATGCTAGTGAATTTGAAATTTCTCTGGTGGCAGACACTTTCTTATGAAACCCCAACTTTTCGGAAATGTAGGGTGTATTCATACTGATTGCTCATTCTAAATATTTGTATTTTTTATAAGATATGGTTGTATAGACATTTTAATTTTTATGCATACAAGCCAACAGCAGAAGTGTCGGAAATGGTGTTTCTTGCAGTTTTGCAAACTGAAAAAGGCGTTTTATGATACTTTCGATGGCAATGTTTTTTGTATTTATTTAGTTCCTTAGTTAAAAAGCAGCTACCGTCGATAAGTCCTTAGAAAGGTAAAGTTGATACGTTAGGTTAATACATAATACCCGTGCCTCGAGAATACACTTCCCTTCTATCATTCACCATAGAACGCATTCATAATTATAATTCCTTGCTATCATACGCTTATTCCTTGGGTATTTACTATTGAATGCAACATTTACTTCCTATAACACGGATTGACATTCTGGTTGGCGACACTATTTTTCGTTTAAATGATATGTAATAATTTTTATAATAATTATATAATTAAATTCTTTCTTAAATCTTTTATCCCAAATAATAGACGCACACTGGGGATAGAGTTGATAAGCACTTGATAGAGTTGGTTTGCTCTGTCCAGCGGCGAGGGTGGAAGCGTGGATTTTGTTCGATGGTGGACGAACGGTGCATTCAGCTTTGAAGCTGTCATTAGTCATTCACAGTAAACCAATTGCAATGTGTAATATTAGAAACAAAAGCGGAATGTTTGCAGTGTTACGAAAAAAATTCAATTATTATCTGGGATAAGTGTGCTATGAGGCCATTCTCTTGAAACTTTTCACACGACTATGCAAGAAATAAACGGTAATAATCAACTCTTCGCTGGAGCTGTTTTACTACTATCTGTTCCGATAGACATACCTGACATTTCTCACTCCACTTATGTTGATGAGAATAATGTATGTTTGAAACAATCATTTTTATGGAAAAACGTTGAAACACTTCGATGGACTATAAATATGTGATTTACATAATGATTCGATGGAACAAGTATTTTCAAAACCATTACTGAATATTGAAAACGCTACAATCAGACATCAAAATACGCAATGTATCCAATTGACAGAAAACTTCTGCACTATTATTCATTCAAAAAAAAATGAACTCATTGAGTGTATTGCATGTAGTAAGTTAATAATGGCTGGTTCTAAGCTGAAATATGATGTATCTCAATATAATATATAATTTTTACCTAAAATTTGATGTAAAATATTTGAATGATGGGATCTTTCTTGTCTTCTTGCAATATTCAAACATATATTCTAAAATGCACCATGTCGCCGCACTTACGTGTTTGGTGTATTTCTTTGTTGATTAGTATGCATGAAAATTGAATAGAGTTCAACCTCATAAAATATTTTGTCTGTTTGCGGCCTCTATCAACCGAAAATCCGGTCGCAGGGGGGGTGGGGTGAGGGGGGGCCCCCGCCCGACCGCTGGATCTTCAGGCCTGCGAGCCCGTTATCATTTTGTCTAGCTTTTTTCTGAAAAATCGTTTCGAATTGAATAAATACCGAAGAGTCTCGTATTGGAGGCAGTTTTGAGAAAATCTTGTTTTTATAATGTTTGTAAATAGCACATATTGCACGCCATATTTCGCGAAATCTACTAAAATTTTCAATAATATGTTCCTGCCCTTCGTGAAAGAACTCGCTATCTTATTTTGGGCGGAGGTAACAGAGTTGGGGATGATAATAGGCGTGAGGGTTCCACCCAACTTTAAAATTGCCAATATCTTAATTATTTTTGGTCCAAACCTGCTGGAACAATCTGGTATAAACGATTTCGGATAGTTCCAATTTTTTTTTCACTGTTGTGGTGCTGCCAACATCACGTGTATTTGGTTGTTCTGCCACTCGTCTCTTAGCATATTAAACTGTCTTTCTGCGAATGAATTCGAAACTTGCTTATAGGAATAGATCTCCGCTCTCAAAATCTGTCGCGCACGCAATAATATCTCGCGTATGTATTTCCCAATCGAAATAACAGACAATACATTTGTTAGAAATGTTTGACGATGAAATGTTTAGAAATGTCGCCTTGACTGATTTTTACCGCTGTCATATTTATAGTACACCAAATTATCTCCCAAATTTCTCTTAGATGAACTAAATTATTGGGAATAAATGTAGGAATGTATTTAAAAAACTCAAGTTATTGCTACTTGATTCATCAATTGAAATATATTATGCGTTGAGTGTTTCATTTTATTTAGGCCTATGAAAGCCTTGTGAAAGAAAAACGGAGTATTCGGAAATAATAATTTATTATTATGTACGCTAAAAATATTCAATAATAATTCTATAATTTGGCTAAAAATATTCAATTCGTCAACAGATAAATTGTTAAAAACAGCTTACAATGAGAGATTGATGAAAAATGAAAAAAAATGAGAAAGAACAAAAAATGGTAGCTGCAATTTCATATAAATAGAACACTGGGTAAAAATGGGTCAAGAATGTGTACATTTGAGTGGTAAAGTTTTCACCGAAGATCAATACGAGTATTCCTTGTAATTATAAAAGTTGTAGGCGGATTGTAATTTCGCAAACATGTGTATTATTTGCACACTTTTCGAGATATGGATAAATATTACGTATCTGTTTAGTTTATAAGTTCATATTGAAACTTTTTTTGAATTTTTATTGTGATTTTTATAAGTCAATTTACCACCATTAAATTATTTTTTGTAATTATACTACAGCTTCTGTGTGATTTCTGACTTCGTGGAAATAGTCAATAATCATTCCTAAATCATGATATATATGTAAAAATGTTCTGGTGTAGAAATTAGACTACAGTGCAGATGAAATATTATCTGTAATGTTTCCTATAAATATGAGCGAAAAGTTTGCTCCGCTAGCATTGCCAGGCCGGTAGTCTTCAACTACGTTTAATCTATGTATTATTTCTCGTTAAAAAGATATTTGCGCTATTTGCTATTCACTATTCGCGCTATTTGCGAATCTATTAGGTGTGGTTAATCGGATATTGAATAATACCGGTGATAATGACCTTGAGGCAGCCCTGTTCTGGTGTAAGGATTCATTTTGATTTGGAACTTTCTTTGATTTAGAAAACATTTCATCAGTTGGAATAAGTAGTCTGGAGTGCCTATTTCATTTGTAGAGAAGGCCTTGATGCCATATTTTGTCAAACGCTTTGGTGATGTCTAGGAATATTGCGGTGTTGTTTGGAATCCTTGCGCCATATATTCGGTAAGCGGAGTGATGTGTTGTGGAGTGGTTAGGTCGAAATGCAAATTGCGTGTCTGGGATGTGTGCATGAATTTTATGAATCGTTTTCATATCAGTTTCTCTAATAGTTTCGTCAATGACGGGAGTAGGGTTATAGGTTCATAGTTCACTGGATCTTTTGGGTTCTTTCCTGGTTTTCGGAAGGAATTTTCCAATCGTTGTGACAGTAACCTATTCTGAATGCTGCGTTAAATATTGTTGCTATGTCTGCTATCGAATTGTTATTTAACTCGTTTAGAACTTTGTTAGAAATAAAGTCCCTGCTGATTTCTTAGTTTTTGATTTCTTGTTTAATTTCTGATGGGGTACTTTATATTGATTGGAGCTGTATATAGTGGTTTCTGATTGAATTCCTCTACTTGTTGATGAAAGTGATCGTTTTCAACTGGATTGAACGGCTTTTGAAGTCAGCTATAAGAGATGTTTTCTCAAAATCAGAATTTGCCACTTGTGAACCTAGTTTTATGTATGAAAATCCTTGTTTTTGTCTTTTTATTGTATGTATGCCTAGATGACGGGTGAATTTCTTTTAGAAAAGTCTGAAGGCTTGCCTATGCTGGTCTAGTTTAGTTTTAACTCGTCAGTTTGCTTAATTTTCTTTTTAAGTCTGGTCGTCATTTGTCAATAGCGTCTTAAATTGTGTTTACATTTCATTCGGTTTTTACCGGGATTTGTTGTTTATTGGGTTTGTTATTTTGAGAAATGTGGTAGAATTGGCGAGGGATCCTTGTAAGTGTACTAATAGTTTTACTTCATTATCTAAGTCAAATTGTTTTGCGGATGTTTGTAATTCATTTTTAAAATTTCCCTGAATTTAGATCAGTTTATTTTACCTTCTTGCTGTTTATACTAAAATGATAGAGAGGATGAAATGATATGATTATTGGGTTGTGATCCGAATCGAGTTCAGGAATTACTTTTTGATATAGGGGAAAATCAATATTTTTTTGATGAGGCTAATATGCCAGGAATTATATTATTGTTGTAAGGGAATGAGTTCTATTGGGGCCAGAATACTTAAATTGAGAGTGGTAGATTTAGTAAATTTTGTCATTGAGGAGTTGTTGTGTTGCATTTTCATTCGCAGTGTTTGCTATTAAGGTAACCTATTAGCATGATATTATCATTATTTCCAAAAATTTCAGACTATATTTTTCTAGGGAATAGCTTATTAGGAGGTTAATATCGGCATATTATGGTTGTGTCTTTGTTGTTTGGTTTTTATTGCTATAGATTCTAGATCGTTGCTCATAGGACTATTAATTAACGTATGTTTTATATCTTTGTGCACTAGTATGGTCACTCAGTATGGTCACTCCTCCTGCGGGCGTCGCTGAGAGACGGTCGTTGCGATAGACATTAAAACTTGGTATTGAGAACTTGATTTGAGGTAACAGGTGAGTTTCTGAAATACAAGCTATTTTTATGTTGTGGCTTGTTAAAGTGTCGTAATTTATTTTCTTGCCTTTTTATTCCGTTCGCGTTCCAGTTGAGAATGTTTGTTTCTGGATTTTATTTACGTCCATTATCGAGGGCTGATTGTATTAATATTTGTATTTGTGGAATGAGTGCGTTTATTACTTGGTTGATGATTGTAGTTATTACCTGTCCTTGGTGTAGAGGGAGATTGGCGTTCGAAAACGGGGGGACTTGGCTATTAAGTCTTTGAGGATTTGAAAACCAGGGATTTATTGGAGGTCATTGTGTTGGGTTTGTTTGTTGTGGGTGATTTTGAGGGATTGGTTTTCGGTCAAGGTTTTTAATCTCGTGGGATTCTCTGTTATTAAAAGCCTCTCGTCTCTGTTTATACCGCTCTGTTTGATTTTTTATCGGTTTCTGATAAACTTCACAACCTTTCCAATTGACCGTGAGATCTCTTTTACATTTAACGCATTTCCGATTTGTTTGTGTTTTAGGTTCCGTGCATTTTGAATAATGATGGTTACCTAAACACCTAACGCATCTCGGAGCGCGTTCACAGTTAGCTTGAGTGTGATCAAATCTTTGACAGATTTTACATTGAATTGATAATTTTTGGCTAGGAAATACCCTAATAACTCTCTATAAAAATTGAAGAAATGCGTGTAGAGAGGGGGTATTAGTTATGAAACCGGCCACTAGATTTAATGGTGCAACGCCAATCTCTGGAGATTCAATCATTTGCGTTCTAACTTTCTCAAGAGTTCAAGGTATCTTCTGTGATGGATCTTCACATGCTTCGGGCATTTATTTAGATTTTTTAGCTAAAAATTATTGTATATAAGTGGTCATTTTCCCACACATTGTTAAATTAGAGATCAAAGCTAATAGGTTTGAAACAGCAAAACAGTTGAAAGAAGAATAAAAATAGAGACAGTAGCTCCTATTTACACTAAAGGAGTAGGAAGAGATTCATGGATTCAAGATGCACAGACTGTACCTTTGATGAGCTGTTTTAACTTTTCTTTGATAAAATCTTCACACAATAAATGTTCCCTCTTCCTGCGTGTTCAATGGCAATTTATCGTAAAAGTAAACATTTTTTATAATTTTGATGACATTATTAACACTACACTAAATCTTCCCATACATATAAAAAAATGCATTTGATAATGAACATTCTTGGACTCACAAAGGTGACATTATTTTAAATATTAACTATAAACCATGTTCATACTTATTTTTAATAATTACCTTTGTTCATAATTCAATACTAGTATTATCTAAAGATATTTCAATTCGAAAATTTTACATGGAAAATAATCAAAAGTTTTTTATTTCATTAAAAAATTAACATTTTAAAAATTCGATTTAAAATTATAAAGCGCTTCAGTCGATTGATTCATTTATTAGTCCGACACGTCAACTGCTAAAGTCCCATACGAGCAGTGGCTGGCGCCGACCTACGCTTCGGCTTGCCGCAACAAGCCCACAAGCGTGCCCGAAGAAGGTAAGGAACTCTTCACAATCTCGCATAAAATATTTGCATCAAAAAATGTATTGGAAGTGATTGGAGAATTTTCTAATATATTAGATGCTTAAGAAGAAATAAAGTTGCAGCCGTCATTTTTTTTCTATTCATAAACACATAACATTGCAGAACCTTTAGATTCAATAGCAGCGGTAAGTAGCCGAGCTATTTTAACTTTTCTTTGATAAAAATTAATAAAATCTTCACACAATAAATGTTCCTTCTTCCTGCATGTTCAATGGCAATTTAACATAATAGTAAACAAAAAGGAGACCTCCTGAATCGGAAGACTTTATTCTCACGGCGCTGAAGTGTTCGCTGGACTCGACTCGGCCACCTCCATCACCTGTCGGGTAAGCACTGCGACAGCACTCGCGTTCGTCAATCCATCCAGTCTCTTTGTTGTCCATTCGAAAATACGGCTCCGGCCTCCAGCCCACAGCGACGAAGATTGACGCCCATCTACGTCAGCACAGTCTCGAGGTTGTACTCGTTTTGACAATCTAGCCTATGTACAGAGGGTTATAAAGCGTAGTATAACAATATGAAAATACAAGTGCATGCAGTTAGGATCTACGATTATCTGTGTACATTCTAAACATTTGCGTCTTTGATCTGTATTTTTTGTTATCTTCTAAGCGTAGTATAACAATATGAAAATACAAGTGCAAGCAGTTAGGATCTAAGATTGTGTGTGTGCATTCTAAACATTTGCGTCTTTGATTTGTATTTTTTGCTATCTTCTATCTTATTTACATTCTTTGAATGAAATTTAATGAGTTTAATTTTTATTCATTTGTTTTCGCTAAAAAGAAACATTCCTTCAATTGAACTGATTTTTCATTTGTTTTTTCCCTGTCACCGCCTTTTAGGGTTTCCCTTTCTTCTATTATGAAAGTCTTTTCAGCGGGACAGCGAGCGTCAGCGCTCTCGACTCGAGAGAGAGAGAGAGAGAAACACGCGGCTGGCTATCTTATATAGAGTGCATTCAAAATGCGCGCCCCGACGCACAGCGCCATCTCCTCTCGTTCCCCGAATCGCTCCCAGAGAGCGCGCGCGTGTAGTATCTCTATAGCGCTAATGAGTGGGGCAGCAAACAAAGCAGCCAGCGCCCGCCGCTATCTTATCAGCCACCCGGCCGCCAGCGCCGCCAGCGCCGCCAGCGCGCGCCCTCAGCGCCCCCTTCCCCCCCGCTATCTTATCTACTTCCGCAGCGCGCACCCTCAGCGGCCCCCGCCCTTATCAGCATCCGCAGCGCGCCCTCCCGACCGCGTGTAATATCTGTACCCCAAAGCAGACAGCTTGACTCGAGATGTCACCGTAGCTCAGAGCCAAAGTGCTGGTCGCCTCAGGAAATGGGATTGAGGCTGGTTCGAATCCACTTCAGGCAGCAGCATTTTTGAAACATATACACACACACACACGCTTCCACAATTCACCACCAGAGCGCAGACACATACGCTTCCACAATTCACCACCAGAGTGCGCGCACGCTTCCACACTTCGCCACCAGAGGTCGCAAGGGGAGGGGTCATTGACCCTGGTCGGTGGGAGCATTATAATTGGTGGCGCCGTTTGTTGACATCGGGTGGGCGGAGGGGGGGGGGAGGGGGGGGCATTATAATGGGTCGGTTGTTTACATCGGGTGGGCGGAGGAGGGGGAGGGGGGGCATTATAATTGGTGGCGCCGGTTGTTTACATCGGGTGGGCGGGGTGGGGGGGAGGGGTGGGGGGTTGTTGACATTCGGCGGGGCATTATAATGGGTGGCGCCGGTTGTTGACATCGGAAGTGGGCGGGGTGGGGGGAGGGGTGGTGGGTTGTTGACATCCACTGTTGGGCGCTGGACCGGAAGTAGATAAGATAAGCTGATAAGATAAGCACTTCCTGCCATTATAATTGGTGGCGCCGGTTGTTGACACCGGATGTGGGGGGCGGGGCCAGGAAGTAGATAAGATAAGCTGATAAGATAAGCACTTCCTGGTCCAGAACCGGCATATCCCCCCTACTACCGCGTTTTAATATTTTAATGTCGTCTGCAAAGAACAATTTAATAATCGTTTAAAATTACCGTTTTTATTGCAGTTTTCATCATTTATTCCGAAAGCTATTTGAAATCATTGAAATTCAGATTGGAATACGATTGCTCCCACGCACTTTCGTCTTTTTTTCTTTCTTCTTTTTTTCCAGCGGCCTCCCGCTGAGCCATTTCCCGGCCGCGCCGCGCCGCGTCGCAGCGGGCGCCTACCGGTTCGCGGGGCGGGGAGCTCGCATTCCCGAAAGGTCGCTATCCCTGGGCGACCTTTGCGTTCGTCGCGCCGGCCGACGGGGCGGGGGCGGGGGCGAAGAGGTGTCGCGCAGCGGGGCCACCCGCGCGAGGCGGCGAGGTGTGACAACGGGCAGGCAGGGCCCGTGGGCGGGGTCCCCAGACGCCCGCCCCGCCCCGCCCCGCCACGCCACGCCCCGCCCCGCCCCGCCCCGCCCCGCCCCGCCCCGCCCCGCCCGCCCCGCCCCGCCCCGTCCCGTCCCGTCCCGTCCCGTCCCGTCCCGTCCCGTCCCGTCCGTCCCGTCCCGTCCCGTCCCGTCCCGTCCCGTCCCGTCCCGTCCCGTCCCGTCCCGTCCCGTCCCGTCCCGTCCCGTCCCGTCCCGTCCCGTCCGTCCCGTCCCGTCCCGTCCCGTCCCGTCCCGTCCCGTCCCGTCCCGTCCCGTCCCGTCCCGTCCCGTCCCGTCCCGTCCCGTCCCGTCCCGTCCCGTCCCGTCCCGTCCCGTCCCGTCCCGTCCCGTCCCGTCCGTCCCGTCCGCCCCGCTCCGCCCCGCCCCGCCCCGCCCAGCCCAGCCCCGCCCAGCCCAGCCCCGTACCGCACCGCCCCCGGCGCTGCCAACCTCTCCTTCGGCCTCGCTGTCAGAAACGGCCCGGAGTAAGAATGCACGCGAGGAGGACCATATACATATGTTACCAAGAATAATAAGACATTGTGGTATTACAAGAATGTTTTGTATTTAAAAAGAGAAATTGTGCTGTTTCCTAGTCGAAGAGCCGAGCGTTGCCAGACAACTGATTGGTTGATTGATTAGTGAGTCCGGGTGCATAATCTGCCATGATCATTAGTCCCGCAAGTGTAGTGAATGTTTTCAGCGGGGGTAGGTTACGGTAATGATCGTCTGCTGGCTGGCGAAATTCTCCGCCCACCTATACGTAGGGTTGCGATCAAATGTATTTTTGGAATAGTAATATTTTTTATTTCATCGATCTTATTTAATCTTGATTAATTCAATATGATTCAATCAGTGGAATGAATATCTAAATCAAAAATACATTTCCTGTCATAAGACATACTAGTGCTTTGTCAATCACAAACTTCCTCAAACACAGTTAGAAGATATTTCTGCTTTGTAAGATCAGTAATTGTAAAATTAACTTTCCAGAAGATATAATTGTCTGATGAATTCTGTTTGTAATATTTTCAAAAGAATGGAGGTTTGCACTTTCACAATACATCGTTTTAAATATTCTGCATTAAATATTCCGCAGGACTTGCACAAACCATTTTACGGCAGACTACACATACCATCCGAGACAGTAATGTGTCTTCTAGCGTACAAAACCCTACAGAGAACAGTAGGGCTACAGTAAACTGAATAAAGGTGAAAATTCTGTAGAATATCAACAAATAAGAGTTGTGCTAAAACTCTAAATTAGAATGCGAGAAATAATGATATTTGATCATTGCTTTTCTTACAAGAAGCTGAACAATAGATATTTAAATCCGGGTTGTAATGTGATCACTAATGTCAAACGCTAACTCAAAAGCTTGTGTTGAAATTTTTTTCGTTCGTGATGTGATTCGAGACAGAAAAAATCAGTAACACTGCACACAAGCTAAATGGACGATTCAAAATAATTGTTTGATAAAAAGTTAAAATAATGCTCTTTTCATTATAAATGAAGTAATTATTATTCGCTATGATTTGATTTCCTATGTTTTTTAAAAATTTAATTTCTTCATGAATGTCATTGTTGTTTTTGTTTTTGTTTTTTGTTTGCTTGTTTTTTGTTTTACTTTGCTTCAAGTTCTCGTTGTGAATGGCAATGCCAATCTTGTTTTAATGTCATACGTGCATGTTTATCTACGTGAAACGTTCCTAAAGGCGTGACGCACAATAATATATTTAACTATTTTAAATAAAATTAAATATCTACTACTTTTCAATTCCACGACCGGTTCTCCGTTCATCACTGACATCAACTGACGTCCCCCAACAACCCCCGTAAGAGTATTCTTGGGTATCCGGGATGAGCCGCGTCTCGGTCAATAGTACTGACGTTTCGGCCATCTTGCTGTGGCCTTCTTCAGAGCTATACTGCTGAGACGCGGCTCATCCCCGATAGCCAAGAGCGCATTGACTCCGGCCGCGGAAGCCTACGAACCCACTCCGTAAGAGTGTATTTGGTGAGCCCAGGAGCGCCTTCGCCTCCGGGTTGGCATCGCCGCCCGCCCGCCCTGGCGTTGACGCAGCACATCCGTTAAGCCGCGGGGGCCCGCGCCCACGCCCACGCCCTCCGCGGCCCGGCCCCGCCCCGCACCCACGCCGCCCACGCGCACCCTGCGGCGCGGCGGCAGAGACGGTGGTGGCGGAGGCTGTGGTGACAGTGGTTGTAGCTGAAGAGTTTATGGTGGCGATGATGGTGATGGTAATGGTAATGGTGATGGTAATGGTGATGGTGATGGTGATGTGGTGATGGTGATGTGGTGATGGTGATGTGGTGATGGTGATGTGGTGATGGTGATGTGGTGATGGTGATGTGGTGATGGTGATGTGGTGATGGTGATGTGGTGATGGTGATGTGGTGATGGTGATGTGGTGATGGTGATGTGGTGATAGTGATGAAGATGGTGATGGTGACGGTGATATTGGTGATGGTGGTGGTGGTGATGGTGGTGGAGGTGATGGTGATGGTGGTGATGGTGATGGTGGTGATGGTGATGGTGGTGATGGTGATGGTGATGGTGGAGGTTAAGGCGGTGGTTATGGCGGGACGGCTGGGCGGGGTCGGTGGTGAGACTGCGGGTGCGCGATGGCGGCGGGGCGCGGGAGCTCTTATAGTCGAACTGACGGCATCACCAGGCGGGTGCAATGGTGGCAGCCGGCTGTCTCCTACACTTAGAGGTGGATGAGGAGATACATTCAACTCATATGATGCGCTCATGGGAGGGAGACATAATGGTAGCGAATTGGTCGGTGGCTGCTCGGGAGCGATGGAAACAGATATGGAAGTAATGAAGAAGAAATAATGCCTTACCCAATTCAATAGCTGTTCCTTATTATTATAAAAAAAATGCCATTCCCTGAAACACATCGCTAATCTTTAACAAGCATTATTCTGATCTTGAAAATCTAGGTCCATGTATTCTAGACTTGAGTAGTTTCAACTAAAGCCCAACGATGATATGATGCACTTTTCAAATAGAAACTACAACTAATTGTTCGAAGTTTCCTATCTCATTTCATTAGCAATTTTCCGTTTAAATGATTTCATGATGGCATATATTTGTTAACATTTTTTCTAATACTTGAGATAAAGTTGATGGACATGTTGATCTAGTAAAACGTGATGTGTTTTCCTAGATGTGTACGCCGTGAACGCTTTCCCAGATAAAGAAACCAGAGATGTGCTATAGTTCCTTTGTAAGGTCACTTACATAGGACATATCCATATCAGCGATATTTAGACATTTTTTATACAAACAAACATCTCACGTTCATTTTTAAATCTCAAACCGCCTTTCACATGTAAACGAGCAGACCCATCTACGTAACACTCCGAACCCTGACGCAAAGTAGAGCCAGTAGGTGGTCCACGGCCAGGGGGAGGGGGGGGCGAGGAGACAAAGGGCGGGGCCGAGAAGGGCTGTAAGGGCAGCTGGGCGGGGGTGGGGCGGGCGCTGAGCAAGCAGAGAGGTGGGCTTGGGCCGCGGAGGGCGCCCGCGCCGTGTCGGGCAGCTCGGGAAATAAATTAAGACGGGCCGCGGCCCCGCCCGCGCCTGCGCCCGCGCCCCGGCCGAACGGGCGGGCGGGCGGGCGGGCGACGCCCCAACGACGCGACCGCACCGCACACACTGGCCCCAACCGGCCCGCCAGGTGGAACTCACAGTGAAGAAGAATTGAATTGAATTGAATTGAATTGAAGCCTTATTTTACTGGTCTACCAGATCTACCATTCAGCCGAATTTTTCTAACATTGATATACCCCATCGTTCTTGCTGATGTCACGGCCGCAGGAATTTGAAACCGATATTTTAATTTTGGAGGGTATTTTACATGAAGCCTCTCTAACATTTTACAAACCACTCCAAATTTTTTGATTAAATTTTCCTGTTGATTAGTGCGAAGGTCGTTTAAGAGAATGGTGCAGCTCTCATTTTCGTTTAAACCCCTGATTTTTGAATTGAATTGAAGTCTTATTTTACGTGGCGAGACTCAGGCCATGAGGCCTGCTCTTCCGCCTGACTACGCAAATTTCGCTTTCACCAACCAGCAGAGAAAGGTGGTATTTCTTGGGCGAGAAACAGGCGATTTGAATTTAGATCAGAGGCGTCATTTAGTCTTGAGGATCTTTTACATGCAAGTAAATCTACTAACATGGGACAGCAAGCTTTACTTCCCCTTCGAAGGATGTTTTCAACAACAGTTATTCGATTATCATAGTCCTGAAAAGTTCGCCAGGTGGTCACTGAATGGAGGTTAGTGGAATACGATAAACGCACATCCCTTCTAATTTTGCTATTTACAATGAAATTAATTATTGTGTAAACACGTCCGTATTTACCTTCAAAATACAAAATACCTGACACTTATTGTCATTATACATTAAAAAGCATTATACACGCATTATACACGCTCATTCAATGCACGTTTTCGAGCGGGTTCTCTTTCAACTCTACATATTATTGATATAAGTAATCTGACGTTGCGTCTGAATGCAGGGAAATACTGAATCAGTAGAAACCATCTGATCGCTCCTTCGCTTTATTACGGCTCAATATCGTAAAATTGTCAATAAATAATACAAGTTAATACAGGTTGATCTACGAAATAGTAGCCACAACTCTCGATATCAGATGGTCACTTAAAATAGGGAATATATAACATATGTGACCCAGAAATACCATGAAAAAAATGGCCGGTAATGGACATAACTGCAGAATCGAGGTGGCCGTTTCAACTGGTTGCACTGTATTACTTTCAAGAAAAAATATCAGCGAATGAAAAGGAAAATATGCATTGATAAAGTTGAGCAATATATCCGGTACGTCAACGCTATATCGCTCCCGTGAATGCGTTTTATCGTTCTAGATACCTCAGTCCTCTTTAGACAAGCGTTCCGATAGTACATAGTTGGAAAAATTCCGGTATGTAGAAAATTTCAGAATCTCTTTGATTTATTTCATTGATGTTATTTGTGGTGACAGTGGAATCGCTTCGGCACTGTATTCCCAGCGTTCTTTGCGGTAGATAATTTGTTCAGAACCCCTAACACCTTCTCAAACACACTTGTACTTAGATGCACTTCACTACCAGACATGTCAGGAGACCGGTCGGGAGTTTACAGCTTGTCCAGGTAGGGATGGTGCCCCGCTGGAGGGAGATACCTGGTTGGGAGAAACCCCACGAGCCGACGTGTAGTTTGTCATCGGATCTCGCCATCCCGCGGGGGAAGATCGACACCCGCCCCCTATGAAAAACACGCACCCGACCCCTATGAAAAACACGCACTAAATTTAGGGGACTAATGACTTTAGCAGTTGTTATCACTAGTAATGAATCGTACAGTGTGTATACAAAATCAGTTTTCAGGTTCGTAATCACTGTCGTCCGTGTTTAAAAAATAGACAAATTTAATTTCTTTATGAAAAAAGACTGCATACCTAGACAACTGATTGGCTAAGAGCGCGCACCGACTCAGCGCTAAGATCCGAAGGGTCGCGGGATCGAGCCCCACCTTGTACATGATTGTCTGTTCCTTGTCTCTCATGTATGTGTAGTGGTGGAAGGCCTCGCGTTCTGCTGAACACAGATCGGAGCGTCCCATGGGGATGTGAAGGGGTAACCGGCAGTTCTCTAGATGAAAGCACAGAAAAAAATACTAACAATTATAATGTACTACACCAATTTGTGCTCTTTTACACTAATAAAAAAGAGAGCAGAAACAAAAATCAAACGCAACAGAGTAATCACATAGCCACACACACAACAGACGCGGGAGGGAAATGAGGGAAAGTCCCTTCACCCTAAAGTTTTCCAGTAACTTAATTTTATGAAAGAAACTTTCAAAAAAAAATATATTTTCGGATAATCAGTAACACGAATAATTTGTATCGCAGCACGAGCTGAGTATAGCCTGTGACATTTTCAAAATCTGTAATATGACACATGCGACCAAAACATTTTGAATTTCCCCTCCCAAAATTTGTCTCTGGATCCGCGCGTGTATACAACAACACAATCTGACGAGAAATATTTTGGCGGCCTTTGGGAGCCATTCCGGCCCACTGTGCGCTGCGCTCGCCTCACACAATGCGCGGAGGCTGCCCGCGGCGGCGGCGGCGGCGGTGGTGGTGGCAGTGGTGGCGGTGGTGGCGGTGGTTGTAGTGGTGGCGGTGGTGGCGGTGGTGGCGGTGGTGGAGGTGGCGGCGGTGGTGGTAGTGGTGGCGGTGGAGGTATCGGTGGCGGGGGCGGAGGCGGGGGCGGGGGGTAGAGTCGTGGGCGGGAGCGGGGGAAGGGGCGGTGTCGGAGACGGGGGCGGGAGTGGTGGCGATGGCGATGGCGACGGCGGAGGTGGCGGAGGCGGGGCGGGGGCTGTGGCGGCGGTGGCGATAGCGGCGGCGGCGGCGGGGGCGGCGGCGGCGGCGGGGGCGGGGGCGGCGGCGGCGGGGGGGGTGGCGAAGGCGGGGGCGGGGCGGGGGCGGGGGCGAGGGCGGGGCGGGGGCGATGGCAGGGGCGGGGCGGGGGCGGGGACGGCGTGGCGGCGGGTGGCGCGACGGGGCTCCGTGGAAAGAGGATTGTGAGCGCCCCAGATCACGAGTGCGCTTGCCGGCAGGGGGCGCCCATTGCTTTCTCGTTAGCCTCCATAAATCCTCTTCGGGCTTCGTGCTCGGATTGGAGCTTACCTCTGGGTTTTACTGATATTCTTTTTGTGCTTATGATAGTGAACCAAAACACGGAGGAACTAAAGACGTGCTGAAGCTAGCTTTGGGCAACTCGCATTTTTTTTCCTTTCTTTCTGGGATTTATTATTCATTAGGAGTCGTAAGCCTTTGCCAGGCGCATGATGTGTCAGGATATGATTTTGAATTCTGTTACGTTATCGCGACACTTCAGTCACGGATTAGAAACGCCCTTGAAAACCTTTTCAATTAGAGTTCATAGAAAATCCTTTCAGACTACGGATGTCGGGTAAATTATCATGAAATATCACTTCATAAATATTAAAAATTTATTTCTTGAGATTTTTTAATTAACTAATACTTACTTTTCTTAATATTTTTTTGTAAATACTTCTCCATTAGTATGTGTCGCCAGTTTATTGAGTCATTTGTTTATCTTTATTGTTATTTTCATATTCTTTCTCTTCAAAATAAGTATTCAGACCGTCAAAACTCATCAAAGGGGCTTGCCCATCATTGTCGTTTCGTCCCTCAGCAACGGAAGATGTTGCATATTTGTTTATCATGATTATTCATATTAAACGATCTTGGACTTAAAACAACCCGCATTAAGTATTCGAATTTCAGATAAATGGCGTTATATTATTATTCTCGCCTGGAACCAGTATAACATAAATTCCTTCACATTAATACAATAGAGTATTATTAATTACGTAATGAGGTAATGAAAAATGTGCCACATAATAAATACCATGATATAAAATACCACATTAATCAATCGTCTTCAGTATTTTTGTGATATATTTATTAAATTGGCGTTCCATCATTGCCGCACATTTCGTTAAAGAAGCTAGATAATCAAATATGACTAACAACCGTTTTCCAAAATTCGTTTGTAAACCATCTCTTCCAACCTGCATATGTCTATGAGTACTAATAAAAATCATTACTTACCTATAAATTGGATAATTTGCGTGTGTCCTACTGTTTGGGACACGCAAAGATTCATTAGACATGTCTAGATCTGTTGATGGAAAACTGGGTATTTCACCCGATTCATTTGAGAACATTTTTATTTTATATCAAAAAAATTGAGATAGCAGATACGGACAGTTGAAATCGAGGGGAAGGTGAAACACTGTAAGAAATAAATATTACATCGTTTAGACCCTTCTGTACCACAGTTAGGAACAAGCGCGATGCCATTCGATTCGTGTAAGACCGCTGGAGAGAAAACAAACATTTTCGTATCCTTCTAATTTAATTAAACAACTTCACATCTATAAACAAGACATGCCTTTAAAACTGTTCTAAGCGTCGTAGATTGCATATTCTGCTAGAAACATTAATATTTGACTACAACCCTTCAACAATTTGCAAGGAACAAAATTGGCTATGCGTTTACTTACGAGATATCTGCCGTAATGAAGAGTAGTAAATCTCTCAGGAATTATGGAGATGACGTCCTCGTGACCAGTTACTTAAAAAAACGATCAGCATCTGCAAGAAATAACGCAATTATAAACATAAAGTACTTTTTACATTAACGTTTTTTCACAACGTTTTATCATTCTTTTACACTTATCTTACTTTTTTGTTCACGATTCCAACAATAATTTTACACATGTAATGTACGAATTAATGTCAAAATAATAAAAAAAATTAAAAAACCATTCAACTGATTGCCACCGACAATATTTGTGTGAATTCCCCACAAAAACATAAATAGAGAAATGAAGGAAAAAAGTGTTTTTCATAATTAAAATTTAATGTAATAAAGTCATAAATGTTCTGTTTATTTTCGAGTGCCCGGAAGTATAGTGAATATTCATATTAGTTTCAGTACAAAATATTTTTACTAAAGGACAAATAATTAACATGTTTAACGAAATTCTCAATGAATTATTGGCATTGATTTTATGAGTAACTTGTTTCGTTCTAATTCTATTCTCTATTTTTGACATTGTCAATACAAAGTGGAGAAAATGGTCAGAGGATATTTGTAGAATAACAATGACACTTCCTACAAGCAGTGAAATTACATATTTGTATCAAATCAATTATTTTCAGCCCTACATTTATATAAAATCCACAAAAACCAGATGACACCATTTTCCTGTTTGAATACCAATATAGAATCTAATATGAAACTTACTATGGTGTTATTTTCAAATTTGTTTAAATTAGGATTTTAAGGATTTTGCTGTGAACCATTTTGTTCTTTCTCTGAAATCTTAAGCGTCCACTCTTCATATATCGCTGAACTATGTACACCGTAGAATAATGATGACCAAAAATACGAAATTTGTTAAGCTACATTGTCGGCCATTCAGGTGTTGTAAGAACTTATGACCAGCATCTGGATCTATATGCCTGTACCGTCTACAAATTCATTTCTGTATCTGTTGTATGAACACAACCAGCACGATCAGCCCAAGATACTGGCTGAATGCCATCTCTGAGCCCACACAAAAACTAGACTCATTCCTGGATCAGCGTTTTTATTTTATTTACTGCTGACATACAATCTGTTCGTCATGAACAATAAAAATTTAAGGTAAGACTACAGTACAAAGTTGATAACACTGTGTATTCACTCAAAAAGAAGAAGTTGAAGCGTTATGTGAAGGCGATTGAGGTGATGGATGAGAAGGATTGCTGTATGATTGGAGTGTAAATCCAGTTTCTGTTTGAACTTAATACCACAGAGACATGGTGTCCATATAGAGTTAGCCCGATCATTAGACCTAAAGGTGAGCGTGGAAACAGTTGGTGGAGACACCACCGCAGTTAGATGGAGGATAAGAGAAAACATTTTATCAAATTTAAAGCGCCCGTAAACCACAGGAGCCTGGCCATACCGCAGCTCCCAGCGCGCAGCCGGGGTCGGCTACCGCGCGCACCGATTTGTCAGAGCGTCTGACGCGCGGGTCGCGACCGGCGGCGGCGGCGTGCAGGCGAAGGTGTGAGGCGAGGTGAGGCGAGGTGAGCCGAGGTGCGTGGCGAGGCGGGAGGAGGTGAGCTATGGCGGTCCGCGCTGCTTCGCGGGGTCGGCGACCCCCGCGGGAACCAAGCGCGCCCCGACGCCCGCCCACCCGCCCGTCGCCCGCGGCGCCCGCGAAACCGGACCTGCGCCCCATCAAACCTCTTGCAGTCGCAGCGCCGCCCCCTCCCACGCTCCGCCCGCCCCCCGTTTCAAAGTGCTCGGCCTCGCGGCGACCAGCACGCCCGCCCGCCCGCATGTCCAGGCCGTCCAGGCCGTCCAGTCCGTCCAGTCTGCCCAGTCCGTCCACTCCGTCCAGTCCGTCCACTCCGTCCACTCCGTCCAGTCCATCCAGTCCGCCCACTCCGTCCAGTCCGCCCACTCCGTCCAGTCCGCCCACTCCGTCCGGCCGTCCACTCCGTCCAGTCCGTCCACTCCGTCCAGTCCGTCCACTCCGCCCAGTCCGTTCACTCCGTCCACTCTGTCCACTCCGTCCAGTCCGCCCACTCCGTCCAGTCCGCCCACTCCGTCCAGTCCGCCCACTCCGTCCAGTCCGCCCACTCCGTCCAGTCCGCCCACTCCGTCCAGTCCGCCCACTCCGTCCAGTCCGCCCACTCCGTCCAGTCCGCCCACTCCGTCCAGTCCGCCCACTCCGCCCACTCCGTCCAGTCCGCCCACTCCGTCCAGTCCGCCCACTCCGTCCAGTCCGCCCACTCCGTCCAGTCCGCCCACTCCGTCCAGTCCGCCCACTCCGTCCAGTCCGCCCACTCCGTCCAGTCCGCCCACTCCGTCCAGTCCGCCCACTCCGTCCAGTCCGCCCACTCCGTCCAGTCCGCCCACTCCGTCCAGTCCGCCCACTCCGTCCAGTCCGCCCACTCCGTCCAGTCCGCCCACTCCGTCCAGTCCGCCCACTCCGTCCAGTCCGCCCACTCCGTCCAGTCCGCCCACTCCGTCCAGTCCGCCCACTCCGTCCAGTCCGCCCACTCCGTCCAGTCCGCCCACTCCGTCCAGTCCGCCCACTCCGTCCAGTCCGCCCACTCCGTCCAGTCCGCCCACTCCGTCCAGTCCGCCCACTCCGTCCAGTCCGCCCACTCCGTCCAGTCCGCCCACTCCGTCCAGTCCGCCCACTCCGTCCAGTCCGCCCACTCCGTCCAGTCCGCCCACTCCGTCCAGTCCGCCCACTCCGTCCAGTCCGCCCACTCCGTCCAGTCCGCCCACTCCGTCCAGTCCGCCCACTCCGTCCAGTCCGCCCACTCCGTCCAGTCCGCCCACTCCGTCCAGTCCGCCCACTCCGTCCAGTCCGACCAATCCGCCCAGGCCGCAAAGTCCTTCCACTCCGGCCAGTCCATCCAGTCCTTTCGCTCCTTCCACCTCGTCCACTCCGTCTACCCCGACCAGTCCGTCCAGTCCGTTTGCACCGCCCTCCCGCCTTTTTCTTCCCGCCCTCTCTACCAACCTGTACACTCCGTCCTCTTCCCTCCCCGCCCTCGCCGCCACACAACCCTCTCCCTTCTCTCCGTCCTCACCGCTCTGTCCGCCGTCTACTCTCCCCACCCACCTGCTCTCTGCGCCTTCTCCGCCCATTCTCCCGCAGCCGCCCAGCCACGCTCCGTCACGCCATACCACGCCCAGTCCAACGAAGCAGAAGCGCGGGTGGCTTGTGGGGCAAGCCTTTTCAACCGTGACGAGTCCACTTTGCTTTGTGACTCCGTTCTCGTGGGCAACTCTTTTGTGCGAAGGCTGAGAACCGCTTGTGTGGATTCTAATGAGGGGCTGCATAACTGAAGACTGACAGACTATTTCGAGGATTCCTCGCCCACCACAGTACAAAACTTAATTCTTTGTAGTTTTTACGTAAATTTCCTGACGTTCCATTAATGTTTTATTATTTCTTACTTGAAACTTCATTAAGTTTATTTTTCTTCAACCAAATAGTGATTTTGAAACACATACATCATAAAACCAATGCTAATAAAGAACGATCACAATATGACAGTTTATGGAACAATGTATTACGTCTCGGACAGTTTATGAACGAATTACGTCGACATTACTGAGGTAATTTTAATTGTTTACCTGTTTTACAATCGTTTACGAAAAGTGAAGCAAAGAAAATTGCTTCCCACCCAAGGATTTATTTGCAATAACTCTTTTACCTCCGTTAGAGAAAAAAGAAAAACATTTTACGTTTACGTAAAATGTGTATTGGGTTTACGAAACATTTTTAGATACATTTCTTAAAATTTCGAAAAATACTGATACTTAACGAAGGTCTTCATTTAAAATGACACAAAAAATTAAAAGACCAGTTTTAAATTTGAAGGCTTGATTTGTGCAGAATATTTAAGATATTTATTATTATTATTATTATTATTATTATTATTATTATTATTATTATTATTATTGGCGGTGTAGGCTACTACTGACCACGCTACACGATAACGTGTGTAATTCCTTCCAGGATCAGCTTGTTCAGCTGTATCCTCGGATTACAACAAGGTTGTACGCCTTGAAGTGTGAATTATGAGACGATAGGAAGCATTGGGAGGTGATAGGATATTGGTGAAAGGTGATCGTGGACTTTTTGAACCATCCGAGCATTCGCCTTTATGACCGAGGGAAACCACGAAAACCCCGGTCAGGATGGCCGCCCGGGAATCGAACCCAGACCTCCCGCTTACGAAGTCAGTGCGCCACGCACTGAGCCTCTCGTTTTTTTTTTTTTGTTTTTTTTTTTCCGCTAATTGGCCATCATGAGGCCACGCAATACGTGCATACCCCTGGGGTTCACATTTGGTTATCGGGAGAGGTGCACATTACATTTTCTATACGGAGAATCAGCATTTTAATGCTAATTCCATTTTTTATACCCCAGAGTTGTTAGGGGGATGTTGGGGGGATGTTGGGGGATGATCATTCATCATTCATCATGATCAATTATGATCATGATGAATGATGAAATAGACATACACGAACATACAGAAACACACACAACACAACCATGCCCGAGGCGGGACTCGATCCAGCGATCCCTTTGGACCGAGACAACTACTGCCTTAGCGATCTCGGCCATCGGATTGAGATTATTATTAATTATAATTTGAGGATCATTTTGTGTTTGGATTAGGTACAAAACATTGTTTTACTACGCCGTGCAGGAAACACGATTTCTCAGTCTTTTTTGTTTTTTGAAACACCTATTTTTTCATTCTCATGATAGGTGCGAAACACCACGACAAAAATTAGTATACTCAACACGATACGTGAATTACGTTTCGCGCACATATTCCGCTACTTACTTTTTCGGTGTGGGTAAAACACCACATTTACGAACTCTTAGCGATGTGCAGAACCACGTATTTTTTGCCTTTATCGCAGAAACATACATTAAAAATTTACTTCCAGAAATTTCAACTAATGAGGATTTCCCATTATTTTACGATACCGATGCGTCTCATTTGAGCACATCGGATGAAGAAATAAGAATGTTGGAGGTTCTGCAGATGTACATGTTTAAACCCCACCCGTGATACGCACTCTTAACGCATATTTGAAGAGTTTCTCAAGCCGAACGTAAACTTCCTCGGTGTACGTACAGGCGAGCCCTCCGCTCGCGCACCGCTGTTCAAACAGCCCAGGGCCAGGGCTTCGGCCCCATAAATTCGGACTAATCCCCGGAGCACCGCGAGCCTCGAGACCCGGCCGAGGAAAACCGCCCCCGCACGAGGGGAGGGGAGCAGTCACAGACATTCCGGGGGCCAGGTGGCGATTTATGAAGACTTATTATTAGGATCGTAATCACAGCCATTGTACCGAAGGGGGGCAGTGGGCACGTGTTCTCTCCCGGTGCTGCCTCTCGTCTTCCCCTCCGAAAAGGGTGAATAATTTAGAATATATTTCATTTCCGTAGGTGGAATTAATGATTTTAGAACGCGTTTTCGTGATTTAGTTGTGGGATTTTGCATGATTGTACGATTGTACTCAACACTACGAGGTCACTAGTTTTGAGATGATTGTTAATAATTCCAGGTGCGGCATCATTAGTCCCGTAAGTGTGGAGCATGTTCTGGTTCGGGAGGTGGCGGTGATCTTTCCCCCGCTGTATGGCGAGGTCCAGCGCCGACCTACCGTCGGCTAGCGGGGGTTTCCCCTACCAGGTATCTCATACTAGAGGGGCACCGGTTTCCCCCACCAGGTATCTCATACTAGAGGGGCACCGGTTTCCCCAACCAGGTATCTCATACTAGAGGGGCAACCGGTTTCCCCAACCAGTATCTCATACTAGAGGGGCACCGGTTTCCCCAACCAGGTATCTCATACTAGAGGGGCACCGGTTCCCCAACCAGGTATCTCATACTAGAGGGGCACCGGTTTCCCCCAACCAGGTATCTCATACTAGAGGGGCACCGCCCAGCCGGGTCAAGCTCTAAGATCCCGACGGGGATCTCGGCATGTGTGGTAGTGCAGTGCATGTTAGTGTGGTGTGTGTGTTGTGTGTGTGTGTGTGTGTGTGAGTAAGGGGGTAGGGGTACGACAAAGATGAGGTAGGAAGATCGCCCGCGGCACGTGGCCCGTTTGTTAGGGTACTGCCTCCGGCATTCACCTGGTATTCATCGCAGAAACCACGGGAAACTACCGATCAGAGCAGCCTGATAGAATTTCCCTCCAAACAGCAAACTAAACTGGACCTAGCTGACAAGCAATATCGAAAAAACGCGGCGGCGGCGATGGTTAGCGTACCGGACTGTTGCACCCAAGTTCGCGGGTTCAAACCCGATCAAAGTCGTGGATTTTTAAGGGCGAAAAAATCCTTCGTGCGCCTTCCTTCGGAGGGGAAGTAAAGCCGGCTGTCCCATGTTAGTACATTACTTGCATGTAAAAGATCCTCAAGCCTAAATGACGCCTCTGAGCTAAATTCAAAATCGCCTGTTCCTCGCCCAAGAGACACCTCCTTTCTCTGCTAGTTGGAAAAGGAGCGTAGCTAAATTTGCGTGTCAGACGGAAGAGCGGGCCTGGTGGCCCGAGTCTCGCCACGTAAAATAAGGCAAATTCAATTCAATTCATTCAAAAAAACCTGCCACCGTCGGGGCTCCAACCTTGGACCGCCCGGTCAGAGGGACTGCAGTGACGTCAGTTGATGGCTTGAGCCATCTCCACATGTACTAGTTTTGAGCGACGGGATTACTACTTACACGCCTTTTCTACTGAGTGCATTAATCCCGTAAACATCGTGTACGTGATGTCGCTGAGGTATTTCTACCTCGCAGGTTAATTATTCGGCACCAAATTATAAGTGCTTGTGATTTCCCCCTCCACGTATCTTTGCTAGCTGGACACCGATCACCCGGGCTCCCGACTGGTTTCGCGGCATATGTGATAGTGTGGTGCTTGAAATAGCGCGCGCGTGTGTGTGTGTAAGCGACAAGGTCGAGGAAGGAAAGATATTGCGCTCTGTGTCCGGTTTTAAATCTACTGCTTGAGCATTCGCCTGATATTGATCGGGAGAGACCACGGAAAAGCTACCGATAAGAGCAGACGGCCGCTAGAATTCTTCTACGACAGCGCTTGGTTTCACTCAGCTATTTGCTTACTGTCGACCACGTGACTGGAATCGCATGCCACTAGAACCTGCATGTCAACGACGCTGTTTGAATTGAATTGAATTTGCCTTATTTTACGTGGCGAGACTCGGGCCATCAGGCCCGCTCTTCCGTCTGACCACGCAAATTTCGCTACGCTCCTTTCATCTAGCAGAGAAAGAAGGTATTTCTTGGGCGGCGAAACAGACGATTTGAATTTAGCTCAGAGGCGTCATTTAGGATCTTTTACATGCAAGTAAATCTACTAACATGGGACAGCCGGCTTTACTTCCCCTCCGAAGGAAGGGGTTTAGCTAACGACGCTGTTTAGGTAAGGATGTGGCCGCTGAGCAATCTTAGCCCGTCCTTTCTTCCGAAAAAGCTGAATAATTTAGAATATATTTGTTTGAATAATGTGTGGAATTAATGTTTTGAGAACGTCTGTTTCCTTGGCTTATTTGTCATCTTAGCTTCATGGTACAAGTTTTAGTTCACTGATTTTATTAGGAACGAGATCATTATCGAAACCTTTTTCAAATCAGGTGCTTGAAAATCTTCGGAAAAATATTCGAATATTTTATTCTTTATCTCTTACATAAGGGCATGTGTGGTAATTTACGATGATTGTTTACATAATCGTACAATACCTACTATATAAGTGCAATTATCATACTGTTTTGGGATGCTCCAGCCTACATTACTCTTCTGAAATTTTCAGCACACGAAATATCTAGTAACCTTTTCTTGTTGACGTTTTATAAGTAGTGAGTGATAACTTGATGTTTGATTTTTCATTTAACAGTTTTGATTCCCCTTATCGAACTTTTAAAAATGCACGTGAATAAATACTCGTGGCTACATAATATTAGTACATTTTAATTCAAAAAAATTGCCACAAATAAACCAAGAGCCACATATACAGAACTCCTTTTCAGCTTGCGGAGTCTCGTGAAACAAAGGATTCTCACCTGTTGATCACGTGCACTATCCCAAAAAATGGTGGAGAACATTTAGCTGAAATCAAAAGCTGTAAAATAAATTGTTGTGTGTCACAGGTGGCGAATTCTGATGACTTAAAATATCGTCATAAATTATCAATAAAATGTTCTTTAAATGTTTTTAAAATGGTGTAGAGCAAAGAAAAAGACGCAAAACATTTGATCAAAACCAGTTTAGATTAACAACTCAAGGAATTGGATGTATTTCTGATGTAATCGAGGTTTCTTCCTTTCGATTAAGTGAACTCTGCTTGCAAAATTTTGGTTTGGTTTGTTCTTTAACAGGAAATCTGTGTCTTTAGTAATCCCGAATTCGGCAGATTCGACAATGGCGCTGACAGACGTCTCAGGAATCTTACACACTCACAACCGCGGACATTACAATTTCTGAGCTAAGATATCGAACCGACCACTCATAAATTCTGTGGGGAACGTTTGTTACATGATGTAAATATTATGTGAAGGAAGACCATTAAAATGCAATTAAAATCGACGAAAACAGCGAAAAATGCCTTAAAATGAAAAACGATAAAAAATAACTAATTAGTCGAAATCGATGAAAAATGCAAAAAAGTCACAAAAATGGATCATTTATTTTTGTCCTAAAATAAAATTTAATGTCAGCTTCTATAAACCATTGTTCTAAAGTGAAAAAAAATGCCATTTGATTAAAATCGCCCCTAGTCATATGAATATAGTGTCATTGAGAGCAACTCGTTTCAAAATGTGAATCCGCAGGGAATCTTACTTCCCAGAAAGCGTCAGACGTTCAGACGACACGTCCTGACAGAAATCCAGGAAACATTGTCGAAGTTCGTGAGATAAGTCGGAGTATTTAGTAGACCAAGCGAGACTCCGGTTCGAAATCTCCAATTCCTGGAAGAACTTTGCAATGGTGAGGGGAATTACCACAACTCCTGGAGTCGTGGCGGGCATGCGTAAGTCGCCCCAGGAGCTTTGCAGGGAGACCAATGAACTTCAAGCGATGTGTCCTGTTCGAAATCTCCCATTCCCGGAAGAACTTCAGTGCGCTCGACAGACATCCCGGAGGTATGGTGGACGATCATAAGATACGATAAAGATAAATTTATTTGAACTGCAAATGGGCATAACCCGGTGGCAGCTAATTACATAAATAAAATACTACAGCTAACATGCAAATTATATAATAATAATATAATAATAATAATAATATAATAATAATAATAATATAATAATAAAATAATATAATAAAATAATAATATAATAATTAATAATAATGAAAATAAAAATAAAAATAATAATGATATAAACCTGTCTAATTCATAAAAAAATTAAAATTACCTTAAAAAAAGAAACATAATCAAACTCCGCACTGAATCTTTGTTCAACTGCACTTCACTACACTTTTCACTATGACCCTTTAATCCCTTCTTTCATGACTTCTCTGTTCTACACTTCACGACACCTCACTTCACAATATATAACTGACGCATCTCTCTATAACCTACTATTGTCAGCTAATTCCCTTCATTTACATAGTAATGCCTAAATTAACTTCCTAAATTGTTGTACGCAACGAGGACATGGTTCAAAGGTTTTGCTACACGTCCCGAGATTTACGGAGACCAACGTACTCTAAAGGGAGCGGCCTGTTCGCTATCTCCACCTATTCCCCGGAAGAAGTCCGCGCCGCCGCGCCGAGAGGCGTTGACAGAAGCCCCGCGCGGTGTGGGAGTCCGCGCGGCGACGACGACGAAGCCAGATCTACAACCGAGACGTGCGGTGCCGCATCCAAATGCGTTGGCGGGTTTCCTGGCCAGTTTGGCTCCAGTTTCGTGTCGCTTGTTCCTCGCCTGGCGCGAGGCCGACGCAGCAGCAGGCGCCTTTCTCTTGTGCGTGGCTGCCCCCCGCCTGCCGATGAGAGATTGTGCGAAAGCGCGAACGGGCAGAAGAATATTCGCCAACAACTTTCTCGGGCGTCTGATGAACCATATCTGTTTCAACTTTCTTTTGGCTTTGGATTTGCGCTGTGGAATTTAAGTTATGCATATGAAGTTCCCTCCCCTTTAATCGGAGGTTAAAGAAAGTTTTAGATTAAACACACCTCACAACATTTATATATATATATATATATATAATATATATATATATATATATATATATATATATATATATATATATATATAGATATATATATATATATTCTAACCGAACGAATACTCTCGGAGCACCCAGTACCTATCTGTACACCTCCAGGTGCTTTGAGCACGTCGATAAGATATTATGCTCGTGAAGCGAGCTTAGAATCTCAGGAAGCAGGATCTTTGGGGTACGAGAAAGGTCTGAACCCTCGACACAATAAAAGTCACACAAATAACACAAACGAGCATATAATTCCTCTTAAAATTTTGGTGGTATGAACTGATGATAATGGAAAACAAATCACACATATAATTACACTTCCAAAAGAATGATTGAATGAACATAAACAAGCAACTTTTTACAGCCTATTCAGCACGTGAATATTTGATTTCGTTTGGAACTGATTTTCTGGATTAATTACTTTAAACCTAGTCACACATAGAATTTACACTTCCAAATGATTGAGTAAACACAACTAAGCAACTTTCTACAGCTTATTCGACACATGAAACACTTAGTTTCGTTTATAACTCACTTTCTGAATTAATTACTTTAAACCAGTACTGGGATTCCCTTTGAAATTTACCACGTCTAAATTGAACTTACTCTAATTACAATTGTTTGTGATACTAATTCTAATTTACAGTTTCTTGCCTTTTAAAATTTTACATTCAATATTGACTTGTGGGCAAGCGCACTACTCTTAATTACTCCTTAAATTACAAATGCTGGTAACAGAATAATAACTGCTACTCTAGAACGGTTAAAGGCAAGCACTTTATGCATTAAATCTCCCACTCCAAGCTACAAATTATGATATCCGTGTCCTCAAATTTTAACACGTTTGAAACTGTTCTATTTCCCTGCCGTCGTGACTTGACCTAATTCAGCTTTACGGGTTACCTCGATATTGGTCCGCCTTTCAACCTTGAACACGGTGTTGCGCCCCGCACCACGATGCTCGAGTTCGATGTACTGCGTTGCTCTCGCCGTCCTTCTGCTCAATCGTCGTTTCTCCCTCGGCTGATTCGCGTACTCTTGCGTCTTCACTAACCAATTTATTCTCCTCCCACGGCTGCTATCGCCTCCAATTACGCCCAATTTACAGAAATGTCCCCTTGCACTTCCTAACTGCGAGTGCAAGTACGTCGCTCGTTCCTAACTTTATTCTAATAATTAAGAACTTTCAGAGCTTTCTGAGAAACGGGCACACTTTTACTTTCCGCGGTTATTTAATAGCAGAATATTTCTCTAACTCCTGACTATTGCGCGGATGACTAGCTAGACGTTTTGTAACGCCGTACACTCCTATTCTACAGAGTCGTTGCGGCAATTTCTAGCTAATCTAATTCTCTAACAAAATCTTCACACTTGCCAAGCGGTGCCTTACGTGAGAGCTGCAGACCTGACGCGTACTAGCAGAAGAGGATGTTGCTTCCAGGCGAGATGTCGGCGACAAAAGAGAGCTTTCCATATGCGCGTCAGCCTATTTATTAGCGCTGCGCTGGGGAAGTTCTGAGCAGCTACTGAGAAGGGGGGGTAATTTCTCCTACTTCACTCCTTTCAGGAAAAACGTGACTCCAAAGTTCGTGGCTGCTAGTTCAAGCAACGGATACCAGGCTGCGCGTTTTGCTACACAGGTATTCCGATTGCTCTTCTCGCCGTCTGCGAGCGTAAACGCCGACGAAACTGTGCTGTGACGGGGTGTATAATCCCGTTTCGGCACAATATATATTAGATATATATATATATATATATATAGATATATATATATATATTATATATATCAGCTTTGGATATTCTTTCTGTTTTTTTAATTTATTAATTACAATATAAGATAGCGTGAAATACTCACATACGTCTGTGTAACTGTCTTGTAACTAGAAACATCCAACCCCTCATCAATGTTACTAGCTATTGTTATCTCACTGTGTAAGAAATATCTGTAACTTATTTGCTTCAGCAGACTTCAATTTCAATCCAAAGATATTTCGTTTTGCCTTTAAGCAAGGGATTCTTTGTTTCAATCAAGTATGACAGTTAAGATAATTATGATCCAGAAAATTATGAACAGTGTTTCAAGAAGCAGCAAATGGTAAGAATTGGAAATGAAGAGAAAAATTTAAAATTAAAGTCTTCATAAATCATTGATACCACGACAATTAAATTCAAGTGTATTAAATATGCTTAGTAATTAATTCTGCCTTGAAGACCATTAAGTAGTTAGGTATTTTTACCTCGTCTATAAAGAGTCGTTATACTAACAAAGAGCGGCCATATGAAATGAATGTCATTTTAGAGGAGACATAAAATCCGCAAATAATTATCTTTCTTTGTATCGCGAGTGTTAATACGAAATTACATTTTTTTACAATTACAGAATAATTAAGGTATAATTAAGATATACGAATTCTAAGTATAATTCTAAGTAGTTACTTGCTTCTAAATTTGTTCATAACTCATTTTCGCAAAAAGGGCATATAGACGGTCTTGCCGCCCCAACAAAGAATGACGAGTTTTACGCAGAGCAGAAAGGTCAAGACGAAAGACGAGCAGTCTATCGTCTTTTAGAGAAGGCCCTGGACGATGACCGGGTTAATATATCATTAGGCCCTAGGCATGAACAAATTATAAACCGCACAATAATGTTGAAATGTTAAACATATACAGTCTTGGCTATCCGGATGAGCCGCGTCTCGGTCATTTGGGCGGACGTCGGTAATCTTGCTGTGGCCTTCTTCAAAGCTATACTATCTGTGTAGTTCTGAAGAAGGCCACAGCAAGATGGCCGAAACGTCAGCCCAATTGGACCGAGATCGAGACGGTTCATCCCGGATAGCCACGGAATGTATTGACTTCCGGCCCGCGGAAGCCTAAGAACGCATATGTTAAACATATGTATTAACAAAATATATGAAAATAAACTACAACCGTTACAATTAAAAATAGTAATAATAGTTATATATCAGGAGAGAATTGCACTTTGTGCAAGTTCGTTGATTTCTCACGAGCACAGAAGTGTGAGTCTAAACATTCTATCGAACATTAATGGTCATTCACGTGTACTATTTTGCGTTTTTATCTTATCGATTGCATTTTTTAATATTTCGACATATTTTTCGTGCGTATGCTTCAGAGATTAAGGTATTATTTTGACTTCTAACTGTAGTGGCCCTTTATTACATCGGATCTAATAAACTGTCAATGTATCCATTCCGAACACGTAATAAACGACATATAAAAGCGATTGGAAGCGGTTGGCGTATAAAAGGATTTGCTATTATTCCAATCTTTTATTGTGATAATATGTCTTTCACAAAAAACGTATTTTCGTAAATGATTATTTCACACACTCGTACATCAATTAGTGTAATTTTAAAATAAAAATTAGCAGGCACCCTAAACACGTGCTTAGTCCACATGGATTAATCCACTCCTATTCCATATCATAACAGAAAGTTCCCGCTTGTGGGAAGCGTACAATTAACATTTTTAATTACTTAGCTACCCGGGATCCGGTCCACGGCACAGGTGCCAACGGTTTCGGGGGCGCCATTCTGTGACCTTCAAGGCGTAGTTATTGCCTAGGCTCCAATAACTATTCCCTGATGAATGTCACAGAATGGCGACCGAAACGTTGGCCCTGGACGCGGCGTTTCCCGAATAGCCAAGTAAGTACTGACTGGTACTGACTCCGCCGCGGAAGCCTACGCTCTCAGTTAACAATTTTTACTCCGAAAAGCGCAGTCTCGTCGAAGGGGGGAGGGGGGCTGAAGGCTCCCCGCCCTTACGCAACGCGCACCGGGGCGCCCTCGGCCCGTCGGAATTCCGTTCGGCGCTTTATGGTGACACAAATTTTCGGAAAAGTCGAGCCCTGGGCGCGGCGTGGCCGACGCGCTTCACTAAACGGCGCGCGCGGGCGGGGAGAGATGTGGCCAGCCGGGCAGCGCGAGAGGACATAAACTTCTTAGGAGCGACGCCCCGGCAGTAACTCGGGCGGGGTTGGCGCGAACGTACGACTGGATGTGTTCTCCCCCTTTGTGAGGATTACGGCCCCACAGAGTGCTCTGCTGCAATCGTCCTGATGTTAACGACTTCGTTGGGAAACACGGCCCCGCCGTTAATGGACGCCCGTTGTCAGTCACTTGTAAGCAAAACCGTTTCAAATGAAACATTCTTCAGCAATTAAATAAAACTTCACCGAAAATCTCTAAAGTCTTGGAAAATATGTCAATGTTAAAGAATGTCAGTATTATGAGAAAAAGTAAGGAAATATACTAATACAATTGAAGGAAGTACTTTCAAGAAACTATGCGTTTGTAAATCAAATGATTATTTTTAATGATTACATTCGTACAAGTATGGTTCAATTCTTTTTTTTCGTAGGACAAATAAGTAGTATTTCGGAATATCTTAATGTCTTAGGAAAAATTATATTCTGAATTAGAATATATTTACGGTTGGCTGCAATCATGTATAGGATGATTCCTTTAAAGATTGAAGTGTACAGCATTTCAAACATGTGCATAAATATTTATGTCATAACATTCATAAATTAATTACACTTAATTCGTTACAAAGGAAAAAATCAGGCAGTATGTTGAAAATCTGAGAATATATTTTTCATTTACCGCCATCTTGTGACGAAATATCGTGAATTCACGGGAGTAAAACGCAGCTTAAAGAAAAAGGGGGGAGCAAACTAAATGCACGAAAGGGCGGGACCCTCTGGACCAATTTTTCAATACTTTTTTTACAAATTTATATTGCAACGTAAATAATACAATAATAAATATATTTTATGTTGAATCATTTGTAGGGTTGCCAGATGGTCTGGAAAGCGTCTTCTCCAAGTGGTGAGTATCAATTCCCCAAATTATCAGCTTAAATAAAGGGATAATCGGGAATCGATCATATGAAATAAACTCTTTTATTACACAGAGCTAAAAGTGCAGCATTCCAAAATTTCAGAGGGACTACGTCCCACCTGGGCTGCCTTTGAGCCCGCTCATGCCCATTCCGACCATTTCAACGCAAACCCCGATATTCCGACTGCAGCCAGCTCAGACGGCCGAAGACTCAGGTGAACATCTCCCTCGCTCCACGCGGCGCGTCGGCCGCCGAGGGGCGGTCCGGGCTGAGCGGGGCGGGGGCGGCGGCGGCAGACTCACAAAAACGCTCTCGCGCCCACGTGTGCTCGCTCCCCCGACGCGTCGGATCAAACGGCGGCGGCGGTGGCGGCGGCTGCGAGGACGCCGGCGGGGGGGGGGGAGGCGGCGGAGTCGGGCCGGCGGCGGGGACGGGGGCGTCGGCAGGGGCGGCAGCAGGAGCAGCGGCGGCAGGGGCGGCGGCGGGGGCAGCGGCGGGGGCGGCGGCAGGGGCGGCGGCGGGGGCGGCGGAGGAGGCGGCGGCGGAGGCGGCGGCGGAGGCGGGGGCGGAGGCGGCGGGGGCGGCGGCGGTGGAGGCCGTGGGGGGCGGCGGCGGGGGCGGCGGCGGGGGCGGCGGCAGGGGCGGCGGCGGGGGTGGCGGAGGAGGGGGCGGCGGAGGCGGGGGCGGAGGCGGGAGCGGAGGCGGCGGGGGCGGCGGCGGGGGCGGGCGCGGGGGCGGCGGCGGGAGCGGCGGCGGGGGCGGCGGCGGGGGCGGGGGCGGCGGCGGGGGCGGGGCGGCAGCGGAGGCGCGGGCGGTAGAGGGGGCGGGGGCGGCGGTGCGAAGGCGGGTCGTGTGCTTCGAGCGAGGGCGTCGCCCGCCCGCCCACTCACAAAAAAAGAGTATCAAGGGCAGAAGGGCGCCGCGTCCCGCGCCGCGGAAGACGCTTCGCCGTCGCTACCGTTTTCCCGCCCTCGCGTCCGCGCCCTGCCTCGCTCCCCCGCCAGGGCGACGCCCGCGGCGACGCCGCGCCGGAGCCGTAACATCCAGTGCGCGGGGAGACCTGAGCAACCTGTGGCTGCGCCTACTCTAGTACACACAGGCTGCAACAGCTCAGCGGCGCCCTCCTTGCCCGTGAAGCACTACTTACCACGATAGATAGATTGATTGATTGATTGATTACTAGTGATTCCGGGCGCGTCATCAACTAAGGTTATTAGTCCCTTAAGTATAGTTCATGTTTTTTTCTCGGGTGGTGCTGGGTGATTATTTCCCGTTGAATGTCAAGATCCGGCGCCGCCGTTGTAGTTGGTTAGCTGGGTTTTCCTCACCCAGATATCACCCCTCAGCGGGGCACCGCCCCAGCCGGGACAACCCGGCGTGTGATTGTGTGTGCGCGCATGTGGGTGCCTGTGAGTGTGTGTGCGTGTGTGTGTGCGCTCATGTGGTGCAGTGCGTATAAAAGTACGTGTGTGTAAGTAAGGAATGAGGAAAGGGCAAGGAAGAAGAAGGAAATATCACGGGCGATCAGTGGCCCATTCGGTTGGATACTACTCCGGCATTCGTCTGGTGTTGATCGGAGAAACCACGGAAAATTGAAGCAGTCGTCTGATAGAATTCGCCTCCAGTACGTGACTGAAGTCCAGAGAGCTATCAAGTTAATATGAAAAATCCTCTTACAGTCGGGTCTTGGACCTAATATCCCCCTCGCAGAGGTACTACCGTCACAGTTCACAGTAGTTGATGCCCTGAGCCACCTCCCCTAATATTTACCAGGAGGACCTGGTGTTCGAAACCAGATGGTGATGGGTTTTCGACATTAGCTCCGTAGATGAATTGTATCCAACCATTGTCTGTTGGGAGAATTCTGAAGGCTGCCTGCTCTAATCGGTAGTTGGCAGTGATTTCTCGGACCAAGCGAACGTCGGAGCAGTACCCTAACAAACGGGCAACGGATTGCGAGAGATATTTTCTTCCTTATCCTTACACACGCGCGCACACACACACGCACTCGCGCACACACTCACTCACAGGAACCCACATGAGCGCACACATGCACACACACACACACACACACACACACACTCACAGGCACCCACATGCGCGCACACACGCACACACACAGTCACAGGCACCCACATGCGCGCACACACGCACACACACACAGGCACCCACATGCGCGCGCACACGCACACACACACAGTCACAGGCACCCACATGCGCGCACACACACGTGCAGACAGACACACGCGCGCGCACACGGACACACACACGCACGCACACACACAAGCACATTCACACGCACACACACTCATGTATTACACTATCACACACCTTCGGAAATGAATCGCCAGCTTAGAGGTTGACCTCGCTGGGGAGGTGCACCGCCGGCGAATATACCTGGGGATCAACACCTGAGATGACGAAAAAGGCCAGCGCCGGTCTTAACATTTGGCGAAAGAGTAACATCAACCCCTCCCCTACTGTTACATGCACTTACAGAACTAATCGCCTAATTGGTTGACGCTCTGGGTATCAAAAAATATGGGAATCATTCACTCACTTAATCGACCGGTATATGAAATTACCCAGTATTAAAATTTGACCGCACAAGCTATTTTATACATAGTCAATGTTGCGATTGACGTTTTTGGTAGTAACCCCTTTAATAATATTGTTATAATGATATGATTTGAAGAAAAAAAATGATTATTCCGGTTTTAGTAGGTTAATACAAAGTGAAGTTAATTTTTATTTAATGTTGCATCTTTGTATTTTACGCAATCAATTCATTCTCTACTCTACTCTACTCTCACGAAAAACAACAACAAAGATTGACGACGAACTGAATTGCAAAAATGATGTTTTCAAAACGTTACATTGCTATTCGTCACATTGTTAATAATTTTAATAATTTGTGTTAATAATTATGTTTTTTTTTATTTCATTAACTTTTTATCATTATTACTTCCCCCCTGCTTTTATTTCATATGTATTCCAACTTCATATTTCTCTTCTACTGTAACATTTTTTAAATTCCTTTTCTTATTTGTACCGGTATTTATTTATTTTTATTCTTTTGCACTAAAATTTCTTCCTTGTCCTTCTGGTGCATACAAACCTTATATTCGTGTCTATCTTCTTCTCAAACGAATATAACAAATTAAACTACGCTGAGATCACAACGGCTTTTCATTTCGCCCAAAGCCATCCTTATATTCATTTCTCCATCGCTTGTGGTTAATCTCAAGTGGCGCATGTTTACGTGATCGTTCCACGTTCCGCGTCTGTTGGCACAAGATAGAACTCATTTCCTCTGTTTAAAGCTGTCGCAAGTCAAACACATTTGAACAAATATTAGCTGCTCTAATGGCACTTCTCGAGAAATTCGGAGAGATATCGAAAGCCAAGATAGGGAAGCGGAAGACGCTCCCAGGAAGCGGAAGAGAACAAAAACGCAGCGACAAAAAAGGGAACAGGAAGAGGACGGACGTTTTTGGACGTTGACGAAATGCTACTGGTGACAGAGAGATTACGATTAACGAAGAATTAATGTTTGTAGAAAGCGCTGTAATCTGTAGATAGCATCAAAAGGCATGATTTAAAATGTTTCGTGCGTTTCATCCCGTTGCCAAACTGAAGAAAATTGGGGGACCGAAACTGGGGGATTTGAAAATTGGAGAAAAACTGAAAAAGAAATGTTTTGGATAATCATATGTATCTTAGAAATAAACTAGTGGGGCTACAACAGCATATACTTTCTCATATTATTTCTAAAATCGAAATTTTCCATTATTCAAAGAGTTCAACGAAAATGACACCCACGCTTTCCTTTTAAGCATCCCTTCTTCTATCCGCGGAAAAATGTAAAGAAAAAAATTGGAGCCGTTTCTGAGAAAAAATTGTTAATTTTTTAAAGAAATGCTTATAATTCGCGCCAAATTACACGAAAACTTCCCATGTTTTCGAAATCTTGAACGTAAACTTATTTAAAGGTGCGTCTTTAAGGAGAAGATTTCATTGAAGAATAAATCTCTATCTTCAATATTATAGTTGTAGGAACACGCCCCCACAAAATTACACTTTTGCAAGTTTCCAAAAATATGTGATTTCAAAGAACCCGAGACGTGCACCCTTCTCTTAAGTTTGCAATATAAAAATAAGAAAAGTTTGAACAGAAAATTTGGTGTCATTTTAAAAAAAGAATTGAAAATGCTTTTGATGCTTCATGTAAATTACCTTCAACAATCAAAATATCCGTTTGAAACTCTCAAAGCCTCGTGTTCATTCATATCGAATAGAAAATATCAATTTTAAAGAAAATCGGCTGAACGGTTAGGCGCTAGCAGTGACCACAAACGGATGACGTATGCATGCCCATGAACGTGTACATGATTATTGTTCGTCATTAGGCTTGAAATACACCCAAGGCAAGGACCATTGATAAAAGAAGGAAAACAATGACCTACGCTTAAAACGAAACACACGAGTCTGTAGAAAGTCTTGACACGTGAACGTATAGAAAACTGTAGTTCATCCAGACCATGTTCTCATTAGAAAAGAAAGATTGAGCGCAAACAATGATGCACAAACCACGTAAAATCATCAAAATATACTTCTCATGTCAATTGTGAAGAGCTCAAATTAAAAATAAACAAAAGGCATGTTAGAGTTATTAGTATTTTAATAGTATTAGTTATTATTATAAGCAGTAGGCAGTTATTAGTATTTCACAGCAAAGAGAATAACGGAAATATGAAGACTCGAAAGAGGAGAGGCCTTGAACTGATCAACATCTCTAGGTGTAATGTAGGTGGGGTATTTAAATGGGCCGTGTGCGAATCGGCCACTAGAACTGGGAGCTTCGAGTCAAAACGGCGTATGACGTCTCTCGGGACATTTTAGAAGCTTCGGACCCGAGAGTGGCAATGGGATTTGCAGCCAGAGAGCCGAATTGAACCAGTAGCTAGTTACGAGTGATTTGTACTCTGAACTGAATAGGGCCCTAATTAATGCTACTGACGGAAGCAACTTATGGTGTATATTTTGATATATCATCTGGGAACTGGTTTTCTCTTCTGAATATGCGGTGTATTGACAATGTGTTTGGTACATATTTGAATAGGGAAGATTTAGCAAAATAAAGTTTGTTATAGTTGCTACTTGGTGACGCCTTATATTGACTTATCGTGACTCGTAATTTCGAACATTGCAAGAGGAAAAATAACTCCTCGCTTTCACAAGTCGGCGTTTTTCAGTATCCTTGTCGAATTGCCCATTAAAGCCGTTACTACCAAATGACTCGTAATGAAAAGTGTTCCCTGTTATAACACTGAACTTCCTTGAATGGCGAGCCCATGAATATTTCTACACTTCATTGACTTGTTTATATCTGTTTGACAGGTTTACTCAGTCGATGTTTTACTCTCAATTTGTCTTCGAGGACCATGGGCGCGATTCAGCTGTTTTAATGACGCTATTAAGCGGGTTACATCAAATTCCGGGTCTATTTATCTCTCGACGCAGAAACGTATCCACAAACAATTTGGTACACTAATGACAACGAAGATAGACAAAGAAATATACTTAGATACTCTGTGTTTAAAACTTAAGAAAAACACATGTTCACTTTATCATCGATTATGAAAATAGGTAATTATTTATTTTTCATCATCGCTCACCTCTCTGATCAAAACATTATTGAAGCGTGTATTCTTCTGACTGAAATATATCGATGTTTTATTATTCGTTGTGACATAGAGGAGGCAGATATATGTTCGCAAAAAGATTTTGTCTGAAGGACATACAGAATGCATGATCCTGTCCTTCCAGGGCCTCAATAGCGCAATATTTTGTATATAAAGAAAATAGTGTTTGGTCAATTGGCTTTGCCAGCTTAACCTTGCAGTGTCTGAAAGGACAAACCTCATTACTAGTTACTGACCATTTCTTACATTATCGCCTTACCTACTTACCTAGTAGAGACAATGTATTGCAATGTTGCGTCAGCAATCGGCGATTTTTCGCCGGAAAAACTCGTGCTTTGGGATCCCGATATCGACAAAGTGGTTAAATCTTGCACGGGTAGCACGACGAAATCACCCCTCCATGCAGTAGATCACCCCGTCACAAGTGAGCACTAGGAACTCATAGTCGCCCTCAACGCTTGAACGTTTACGGAGAGTAAACGATTAGGAGGGATTTCGATATATATAAATTTAAGAACTTTGTTGTTACTTTTATTAATACTTTTTCTTTTATTTTTCTGTGCTTATTATCTTTTTTACATGAGATTTCACCAACTTGGAAATCGGCGGGGTTACTACTGATAGTTTCCTTTCCCGGTAGTTGTGTTGAGAAGTCCGTGGCAAGCCACGATCCAGTATGTATCACGTAGGAGAGTTTGACATCACTAGTCTACGCAATAGTAACAAGGGAGTTTCTGCCACACATTGTGCGTTAAAGCACTATTGATCTTCTGGGCATGTACAGTTGAAGTTTCGCACTTTAGTGCATCGGCGCATGCGCAGAAGACCGTAAGTGCTGACGCCACCACATGCACAATCTCCCTATTGGCTTGAAGGACCGAGAAGCACCAATTACATAAGACCAATCCAATTCCTCAGATTAGGTGACCATCGTGACTGATTTTCGCCATCCATATCCGACCTTTGCACGATCTTGGCTGTCCGGGTGACGCCGCGTCGAAGGCTGTGTTGCCGACGTTTCGACCATCTTGTCGTGGTGTTCCTCAGGGCTAGCTTCCTCGAAGGCTGTGTTGCCGACGTTTCGACCATCTTCTCGTGGTCTTCCTCAAGGCTGGAATGCGCGATTGGCAGCCCCTTGGATTACCAGCCCTGAGGAAGACCACGACAAGATGGTCAAAACGCCGGCAACACAGCCTTCGACGCGGAGTCACCCGGGCAACCAAGATCATGCACATGACTCTGTCCACGAAAGCCTACAACTTCATATCCGACCTTTGACACGACCCCGTGCAGCCGACACTGACCTTGGGCGGTGGCGGCATGGCGTGGGGCGCAGTGACCCTGCGCGTCGCAATGCACGTCCAGACGACACAAATCGTCGCGTCGCGACGCTTGCGCTCAATCGGCGTCGCGCCCTCAATTGGCGGGCAGTCTAGACAGCGCGTCTAGGCCCCCTGGGGGCGGCGCCGCGGTGGGTGCGCAGGGGGCCGGGGGCGAGCGCGTTCCCAGCACAGATGTGACATCAATAACAAAATATCGATTTTTGCAAACATCTACGTTCAAAATTAAGACATCGATGTTAAAAATACATCGACTAAAAACCATCGATGTTCCCAGTAGAGATGAGACATCGATATCCAAACTTCGATGTTAGCAAACATCAAACATCGATGATAGCAAACATTAATGCTAATGTTAAAAATACATCGACTAAAAACCATAGATGTTTTTCAATATCGATGCGCCCAGTAGAAATGAGACATCGATGTTAGCAAACATCAATGTTAAAAATTAAGACATTGATGTTAAAAATACATCTACAAAAAACCATCGATGTTTTTCAACATCGAGGTTTTTAGACTGCATTACTAACATTAAATTCGTGTGAAGTACAATTGAATTTGACGGTGTTCGTGTTGTTGACCATATCTCAATCTGCGATATTAATACGAAGAAAGAGGAAATACAAGGGCATGTAGGTCATCTCGAGCTAGAGAATTTGCTTGTTGTAGATAGTTCCTTTGGTTCCAACACATGAACTAACAGTGTTACTATCAGTTATTCTTTCATATTGTAACTTTTACAGTATTGTCATCATGGGAATTTTTATTCGGAAACAAAACATCGGAAAAGAAAAAAAACATCGATCACAAAACATCGATGTTAATAAAACATCTGCGTTAATACATTGATGTTTAAAACATCGATTTTTCTACAAAAGCAAATGTTTTGAAAACATCGACATCTATGTCGGAACCATAGTCTAGACCCCCTGGAGGCGGCGCCGCGGCGGGTGCGCAGGGGGCCGGGGCTGAACTCATTCCCAGGAGGCGGGCGCCGCCCCCGCGCCACCCCCAGCGAACGGGCCGGGCGGCCGCGCGCGCCACGCCGCGCTCCGCCACGCGGGGGCCAATCACGTGAGACACCGTCGATGAAGACGGACGCTCCAGATGGCTGGGGTGTCGGAGGAGATTGTCTCTTCCTGCGGTAATCAGAGCCGGTGTGGTACGTTCATGTTCACGGTGCGTAACATAGCGGCTAGAGAACTTGCTTCTAGACTTCGCGCGAGGAATCTGTGCTCACGACTGAGGTTACAGAGCAGGGAGACTGCCACTGGATGCCGTCTCAGAAACGTCGTTTGATTGTGATTCCCGGCGCGTCAACTCCTAAGGTTTCGTAAGTGTAGTGCATGTTTACGCGGATTTTATGATTCTGATTCCTGGCGCGTGAACTACTAAGATCGTTAGTTCCGTAAGTGTAGTGCATGTTTACGCGGATTTTATGATTCTGATTCCTGGCGCGTGAACTACTAAGATCGTTAGTTCCGTAAGTGTAGTGCATGTTTACGCGGATTTTATGATTCTGATTCCTGGCGCGTGAACTACTAAGATCGTTAGTTCCGTAAGTGTAGTGCATGTTTACGCGGATTTTATGATTCTGATTCCTGGCGCGTGAACTACTAAGATCGTTAGTTCCGTAAGTGTAGTGCATGTTTACGCGGATTTTATGATTCTGATTCCTGGCGCGTGAACTACTAAGATCGTTAGTTCCGTAAGTGTAGTGCATGTTTACGCGGATTTTATGATTCTGATTCCTGGCGCGTGAACTACTAAGATCGTTAGTTCCGTAAGTGTAGTGCATGTTTACGCGGATTTTATGATTCTGATTCCTGGCGCGTGAACTACTAAGATCGTTAGTTCCGTAAGTGTAGTGCATGTTTACGCGGATTTTATGATTCTGATTCCTGGCGCGTGAACTACTAAGATCGTTAGTTCCGTAAGTGTAGTGCATGTTTACGCGGATTTTATGATTCTGATTCCTGGCGCGTGAACTACTAAGATCGTTAGTTCCGTAAGTGTAGTGCATGTTTACGCGGATTTTATGATTCTGATTCCTGGCGCGTGAACTACTAAGATCGTTAGTTCCGTAAGTGTAGTGCATGTTTACGCGGATTTTATGATTCTGATTCCTGGCGCGTGAACTACTAAGATCGTTAGTTCCGTAAGTGTAGTGCATGTTTACGCGGATTTTATGATTCTGATTCCTGGCGCGTGAACTACTAAGATCGTTAGTTCCGTAAGTGTAGTGCATGTTTACGCGGATTTTATGATTCTGATTCCTGGCGCGTGAACTACTAAGATCGTTAGTTCCGTAAGTGTAGTGCATGTTTACGCGGATTTTATGATTCTGATTCCTGGCGCGTGAACTACTAAGATCGTTAGTTTCGTAAGTGTAGTGCATGTTTTACGCGGGAAGAGGCAGTAATCGCACCCGGCTCGATAGCTAGATCCGGCGACGGCCTACGTTGGCTGCCGGTATTTTCCCCCAACAAGTATCTCCCACCAGCATGGCATCACTCCAGCCGGGACAAGCTCTGAGCTCCCGACTGGTCTTGCGACGTGTGGTAGTGTAGTGCATGTGAGGGTATGCCTATGTGTGTGTGTGTGTAAGTAAGTAAGAGGTGAGGAAAGGACAAGAAACAGAAAGGAACGATTGCGCGCGGATTTTTTTGTTAGGGTACTGCTCCGTCTTTTGCCGGGTGTTGATCGGATACAGCCCGGAAAACTACCAATCAAAGAAGCCGGCTGCTTGAATTCTAGTAGAAACTCCTGCCACTGGCGGGTCTCGAACCTCAGAACGTCCCTTGCGGTGTCAGAGACACTGCTGTGACATCAATTGATGCCCTGAGCCACCTTTGCCGACCAGAAACATCGACTTCCTAGCTTTTTTGAGATTTGACACAACATTATATTCACATTTGGTGTACGAAAGGACTCAAGAAAACCAATGTAACAAATTACTAGCGCAGCCAAAACAAATTTACAATCTCTAGCTCGCATTAGGTTCGCCGATGTTTTCTGGACAGCGGTAGTATGCGTAGATGGCTCTACTGCGCATGCGCAGTGACTCCCTTCTCGTGCGCCTCGACGGCGATTCAATGGCCGTTGAGTGCCCCAATATCTCGCGTGAACTCTACTTCTGGCAACCGGGGTTCGAATTCCGGGCGCTCCAAGTGAATTTGTGATAGTCAATGAGGGTTCAAGGCAGGTTTGGCTGAGGTTTTCCCATTTCCCCTCCTCCTCACTCCATCATTGTTGCATAAAACTTTATTATCTCATCAACGCCGCCATCACATATTTCATAAAATTATTCATCCATTCCTGCCTCCACTTATAACCAAAAGACTTAGGTGCTGGGTATCATTAAAAAACATATTACTGGAGATATGAATTAGACCTCTGCATTCTGAGGAAATCAGCCGACCGCCTGTGGGGACCCTACGTGCTGAGAGCTCGGGACCAGCAAGACACTTGCCGCACCCGCCGCTATTGTAGACCCCGGTTCCCTCGAGCAACTGAGGCGTCAGACCGTCCTTCGCCGGACGCCCGTCATTGCACGATGTCGCTCGCACGTAGCGCTTTTAGTGGATCCCCGAAATCCTTCGAACCCTCTAAATTATTCTCTCTAGCATTACCATTCACTATGTAATAAAATTAGCAGTGAGAAAATAGTTGCCTTGTTACAATAAAACACCAGAAGAAATAGGAAAAGCGTCAGAACTTAGTACACCTTCAGAAACAAATAAAAAATAATATTTATTTGATATTGTCATTAAATTTTTGATTTTATTTTGCAAATATTAATCAGAATGATTATGTATAATCGCCTAACAATTACAGAGAGCCAAACATTAAAGAAGTTAAATTATTGATGGACTTTAACACAATTTTGATTCCGTTGGCGGACTTTGACTTGAAATGTCCTTTGAATAAATAAACTAAAATAATGGTGAGGAAACGATACTCAATAAGATCTCTTACAGAAGCCAGTGAAAAATAACCGTAGAAATTCGCAAAAGGAAATGTAATTTTTTAGTAAGTTTTATGTCATAAAAAAAACTACTTCCAATTTCGTGAATGGCAAAAGTTGTGAAATGATACACTTACCCGTTCCTTTAGACTACGATTTCCCCAACAAAGGAATGTTGATGGGGGCAACGCGCGCGGTTAGAAACGCAGGAAGTAACCGATTGGTCGCGGGTGAATTGAATTCAATTGCAGTATTTATATTGCGAGACTCAGACCTGCTCTTCCGTCTGACCACGCAAATGTTGCTACGCTTCTTTTACCAACTAGAAAGAAAGGGACGACGAAACAGGCGATTTGAATTTACCTCGGAGGCTTCATTAAGGCTTGAGGATCTTTTACATGCAGTAAATGTACTCACATGGGACAGCCGACTTTACTTCTCCTCCGTATGAAAGCGTACGTTTCTTTTGCCCTAAAAATCCACGGCTTTAATCGAGTTTGAACCCGCGAAGTTGGATATAAGAGTAAGATTTCGTCGCTAACCGTTACACCATCGCCGCCGCAAAGCCGCGATGCTGGTACGAAATGCAGAGCTTGAATAGTAAGTGTGAAAAGTGACCTTAATACTTTCGATTGTGCAAGCAACTAGGACGAAACTTACTTATCATAAGTAAATTTAACAATGACCCAAATGGAAAACTCTGAGATACAGCATTTAAAGAATGATCACATATAATGGCGTGCTCAAAATGAGAAAAATGAGATAAAAATCTTTAGAGATTAAAAAATTATAATAAATACTACAGCTTTTAATCTAAGAGAAAAAAGGCATCAGAAATGTTCAATGATTTGTATTCTTTAATAAAAGGCTGAAGGCTTCCGAAACAAATACATACTACTAGTAACCAAGATATTTTTATTCGTATTCATTGTGGAGCGTGGCTGGTTGTTATTATATTCCTACTCTCACTTGCATGAACTGGAAGTTCTCCCATCGTGTGACTGATATTGAGGAGTTAGTGATGACGAAAAAGACGAATAAAAATTACGGAAGCAGGGAATTACGGAACTGGGTGGCAGGAATCCCTAGTTTGAGCAAAGATGATTGTAAAGAGACAATCCAAGAAGTGGTATGTTTTGTTTCATTTTTTATTTTTAAACAAAAAGTTATGTAAATTATTGGTAATGAAGAATCTTAAACTCACTGTTATAAAATATAAGGTAAATGATTTTATTTTCTAGTTTAAAAATGTAATTTCTACAACCAAAGCATTTTGGCAGTCGCCAGTCGGCCACCGTCCCAGACATTCCACCCGAGACCTCACCACAGAGGATGCCCACCGCCCATTGGACCACGGCCCATCAGCCCGGAAGACATGAATAATATTGACTCTGGCCGTGAAAGCCTTCAATGCTTTATAGTAAAGTAATATTTTTTAAAGAAAAAGTATTCTGTAAACAAACTATCAAAATGAATAAATAAAATAATGTATATAAATGAAATGCAATGAACTCATACATAAACTTCTGGCAATACTTGAGATATTCAGAATAGTTATTTTACGAGTGGTAAAAGTACGAATTTGTTTTGCGAGTAGGAAACGTTGCAACACGAAGCCTATAGGATGAGCGGCGCAATTTTACGAGTAAAATAAAGTTACTTTTACCACGTGTGTGAAACACTACTTTTAAACAGCCTTTCTGACTTTCATTTTATTTCATTTCATATATACGTATTACAAAATTCGTATTATGTTACATTAAAGACCGAAGTAGCTGAGAAGAATGAAAGTGTTATGTTTACTCTGTTGCATTCATTGTTTTATCTGAACAATTGAACTGCATTTCATTTCTAGCATGTGTGATAAAAATTGAACATTTCAGTGCTCTGCGCGCACCCTACAAAATAACCCCTTCGCTATTGGTTGTCTAAAAACTTTAACTCATCTATATCCATCTACGAGTATTTTATATTGAAGGGGCAGAGTTGCATTCAATTTAATTAAGAGATACAGTCAGTATAATACCAGTAGTACGATTACATTCATTTAATTCATTAAATACAGAGTTACATTCAATTTAAGTACGTCGTTTGGAGGAAGAAGGGATATAGAGGCAATTACGATGTGTCAATAAATCGTGTTGAATTAAATCTATTGCGTTGGAAATGTTCGTTCGATGGAACGCATTAGACTAATCTACAAACATATATAGTAAAACAAATGCAGGGTAGAGGCTTAGTCATAAAGTACATCAGTAGCGTCGCTTTAATACATCACAATATAAAATAATCGAAGAGATGAGACCATGGCAAATAATGAAATATTTTTAAAGACATTCAATAAATTATTGGTTTAAATTTATCCTTTTGCTTAATATTTTATCAATACCCCAATGCACGTGCAAATACCTTACTAAAAATGTCGAGTGCATTTCCTTCGGGACCAACAATTTAGCTTCGTCCAGATGAAGATCTGATCTTTATACCTTCTTAAATCTACATGTCCGCGATCACCATACACTGAAGATAAAAGGCTTCTTCGTAACTAAAGTATTTTGAGGCCACTTATTGACGGCTCTATCGTAGAGTCATTTAATTACAGAAGTATTTATTTTCTCATCAAACGATAAGGCAAGTGTAATAATTTGTTTTTCTAAATTTGTTATACATAGTTAAACAATATTTTAGCATGATAACAATGAAACAAGCTAAATAATTCCTTCTCACACCTTTAAATATTTTTCTTATAAATCACAAAAGTTTTACAAAACATTGCAGGATATTAGTAAAGTAAAACTGTTACATTAACAAAGGGTGAAAGGTTTCGTTTAATGAAAATGATACTTGTGACTTATAGTTCAGTATACTATCTCTACTCTTTTAACTTTTTTAAAATATTAGAGCTGATTTCACGAAAATTTTGTTTACGTATTTATGGAAAATTGTGACAATTTGTCAAAAAAATATGCGAAAACTAAAAAAAACGGCCATGATATTACTTAAAGACCTGAAGTGTAGGACACATTCGAAAGAATGTGAACGTTTGGATTTTTTGCAATTTGAGATTTTAATGAAAATCTGACGTAAACCAAACTTATAAGAGCACTTTGGTATATTTGCAGAATTTTAAAAAATGGTGCCGTTTAGAGAAAATTTTAAAAATATACGAGGGGCACAAAATTCGTTTCAAATTCATAAGGCTCCGTGTTCGGTCTAATCGGTCGAGGACTATTTGTTTGAAAAAAAAATCTGTGGAAAGTTAAAGAGCTAGACAGAGAGGTGGACATATGACGTTTAAGGAAACACTCGGTACGAGGGAATCTCACATCATGTGCTTCCTCGTCATGGTTTTTTGCAACATTAGATTCATGACTTTCTCTATGCTAGACATAAAGAAAGTACTCTTTATTCTACTTACACTTTGTGTATATAAAAACGTAAAAATTATTCACAGACAAACATGTCAGGCAGCCGAAGTCTATGCAAGTTGCAAATAGCAGTATACACTGGGTCTTGGGCCGGAAGATAATGATTCGGAACCAATACCGGACACTTCCATTTTATGCTTTGCATGTTGCAGCCAAAAGCCAAAAGACGTGAGCCAAAAGACAAAAGCGTTTGCTTCGTAGAGTACAAAGTTTGATCCTAAAGTTTCCAGAATCTCCCCACTACTGTCCTTGGGTATGCGGTCAGCCATGTCGCTGATCTCAACACCTCCCAAGCAGATGAGACGAATTGAAGTCGAAACAGTATAACAAAAGATGACGTAGGCGTAAGCCAAGAATAGGTTTGCTTGTGTTTGCCAAAGGCTATCTTGTTTAAAACACCTTGACCAATGGGTCCCAAATACCACTCAGAAATTTTGAGTTTTGGTAGGGTTGCAACGATCTTGGGATAAACTTCGATCCCAAATCGGCGGTCACTGCAAAATGGGAAAAACTAAAGACCTAGTTTTGCTTGACGTTTTCGCTGCTTTATGCTTTGCATGTTTTCAATGTCCCACTAAAATACCAAGCTCTCCATTCTTCAAACTACAATACATCATACGTAGTACCAGAGCCCTCCCATTAAAAAGAATTATAACAAGGATTTTCGTAAATTCAGACTACGCACAATCTACTTGTTCGTGCCCCTCCCCCCCCCCCCCGATTTTCCTCGTCCGCAGGCAATTACTCCCAATTCGCGCCCGCGTGATACGAGAGGAGCTCGGTCCGCGTGGGCGCGCCGGAGCAGCCGACGTGCTTGGCACCCCTGAGTGACACCGCCGACGCCCTGTCTGCCGCTGATCATGCATCCAGACGGCGGCGGCGGTGGCGGCGGCGGCGTCGAGATTGGTGGCGTCTGGTGGGCGGGCGCGCGCCGCCTTTCGCGCGCGGACCGCTGCACCCGCCGCGCCGCGCCGCGCCGCGCTCAACGAGCTCCCAAGGTCTGCGCGGCTTTCAAGCTCGCGCCGCCGCCGTCGCCATTGCCACTCGCCCGTCACCCCTTGCTGCTGGTCCGTCTCTGTTCCGAACGGGAATGTTCCGCTCCGCTCCGTCCCACCACGCGGCACCCAGTTTCACTCTACCATGATGTGTACCGCCCCGCTTCACCTCGCCCCGCCCCGCCCTGCCCCAACTCCATCCCGTCCCTTGCCGTCTCTTCCCATGCCGCCCTGTTCCCGTCTTGCCCCGCTCCGCGCCGTCCCGTCTCGTCCCGTCCCGTTTCGTCCCGATCCGTCCCATCCCGTCCCATCCCGTCCCATCCCGTCCCATCCCGTCCCATCCCGCCCCCTCCCCGTCCCCTCCCCGTCCCCTTCCCGTCCCCTTCCCGTCCCCTTCCCGTCCCCTTCCCGTCCCCTTCCCGTCCCCTTCCCGGTCCCTCCCGGCCTCTCCTGACCCCTCCCGGTCCCTCCCGCCCACCCCGATCGGCCCGGTCCGTTATACCTCGACTCGTCCCTGCCCCTCCCTCACCCCAACCCGTCCCTGTATGTCCCACCACGCGTCAGTCAGTCCCTCCTCGCCCCGCCACGCCCTATTACGCTCCACCGCCATCACCACCCTCGCCTTTGCCTGTGTTTGCAACTTGGCCCTCACCCTTCGCTCCATCACCCCGTCATCGACACCCAGCCCCGTTCTACCCTGATCGTCCCGCCCTTCCCGCCTCGCCCCACTCCACTCTTCCCTCTTCCCTCCTTCCACACTTCCCACTTCCATCTCGGTCCGTCTCACCCCACCTCGCCCCATCACTTTCAATCCCGTCCGCCACCGTTCCGTTTCGCTCAATCCCGTCCAGTCGATCTCGAGTCCCGACTCGTCCCCGCTCTCCTTCCTTTTACCCCGTCGTGACCATCTCCGCTTCTCCCCGTCTAATTCCGTCCCACCCCATCCTAAGCCGCTGGTCGCCACCATCTCCTCTGGGCGCTGAGGTAGTGGGGGGCGGCGGCGGCGGCAGCGTTGGCGCGCATTATAGATGGTGGCGGCGGCGGCGGCGGCGGCGGCGGCGGCAGCCACAACTGGAGCATGACGTCAGCGACGACAGTGATTGAGTTCCTGCTATTATGCAATTGACGCCATCTTGGTCTGGCCCAACAATTGTCTGGCCGGCGGCGGCGGCGGCGGAAACCGCGACGCCTAGACGAGGCCGGCGCGGCGCGGCGCGGCGCGGCTCAGCCCGGAGGGGCCTGGGCGCTCATAAGCAGACAGGCTGCGCTGCGCTGCGCACTCCCCGCAGTCCCCAAAACATTCCTGCGTTTAGCTGATTTCCCCAATATTGAGTGCAGCTCATACTCAATTGTATTTCACGTCGAACCGCGGCAGCCAGCACGCATTTCACCAAAACTAGAAGAAATGATATATCCAAAATAATCTGATTGTATAATATTATTCAACTACCAAATTGCCACTTAGATATTCAATATAAATAAATTAGCTTATTGGAAATAACAAAGAAATAAGAAAACTTTCTCCTCCAGAAATCAACCCTTGAATGAACCAACCCAACGTCACGTATTAATACTATTCCACTTAATTTCAAGAACATAAAAATTTTACCGAACTTACTATAAATATTTTGCGGTCCAGACCCCATTGTGTATCCAGTTTAATTCCCCCATTTTGTGTGCAGCTGTCAGGCGGGTTGGAATTGTGAGGTATTGCGTATGAAGAGAATCACGAAACTATCAAAAATTAAGTGTTAATGTCCTTGAAAACCTCCATAATGTTTTCAATTTTTTGTCTTGAACACGCGAATTGTTGCCTGGTGTGTTTTTTTGTGTGAAAGGATATGGAAATGGAGGTGGCTGCGCTATTTTCTAGCGCGTCTGGACTATTGAGAGCAAACATGGGTCTCTGATACGTAAATTTTTGGAATCCATCAAAGTGATTTAAAAAATTGTGAATGGACAAGGCTTTAAGCCCCTACGTCACACAGTTTGGCGAACCAGCTTTTACAACATTCGAAATTGCCAATCCTCTTTATCGTGAACGTGGGCCTCCCTGGGAAATAAAATGTGAGGGGAGAGACATCAAACAAAGTGTATATATCCTAGTAATTTTGTTCAAACCAAGAATATTTTAATTTCTTATTTATAATTTAATTTATATGAATACTTTAATATTAAAGTTAACAAAGAGCACGCGGCGAATTAAAAAATGGCAAGTTATGTCATTATTCGTGAATTCAATTATCTTCTCTGACAATTAACGTACAAATGGCGGAAGACACGAAAGTGATGGCGGCAGCAGTGGTTGGAGCGGTAGTAGTGGAAAGCAAGATTATTATTGACTCTTAGATATGGAAATGCAGGCTCGTGGGGGTAACCTCCAAATCTACTTGCCAGATCTGAAACATCTTCATAATTTTCATTTCCCACACCCACCATTAAAAAAATTGACAAATAGAAGACGGCAAAACTGTTTTCAGTACACCATGTCATCGTTTCACAGTCTGGTTAGAGTTAACATAAATATTTGAATCATTTTAATTATTATGAAATTTTTACAATGAATCAGTTGTAATTATGATTTTTCATTATTTACATGCAATTTTACCTGCCTGTTGTGAAAAAAATAGGTACTTAATGTTTCTGGGTGAAACTAATTACGAAAACGTTTACTGTGAAATATTGCAAAATAATTCTAAATATGACTATGTTAAAATAAAATATTAGACGAAGGTAATCATTATTTTACCAATGTCTATCGGTAATTGTCATTTGAACGTACATTTATGAATTCCCTTTGCCACTGCACACGTTACTATACGCACCTATTCCTCTGCATTGATATTGCAATCCGTGCTTTAGCTTCCTGCAAATCAGAACAGGTGTGTTGATGCTGAATTTAGTGAGCAAGCTCAAGATCGTGCGTTCAAATAGACGTAAGTTGCAGACTAGTAAATAGTTCTAACGAGTTTTACTCACAAGTACATTCTAACTATAGAGATCTATACGTATAGTACTGAGCACGAATACTTTATGTATGTACTGCCTATTTTCTCGTTCGAAATGTAACTTTTAACAGGTGGCAAGCATTGGTGAAGGAACCCAGCTGTCCAAATTATATCTTCAGCTTAGTTTAAAATATGAATATTAACTGCTTGAAAAACAGTTTTAGCGAGAAATGGGTAATACATAATTTATTTTAGTTTTACAAGGACAACACTAATTTCCACGTATTGAGTACTTCACTGTTTCATTTATTCTTTAGTATCGTTTTTACTTCAGAATAATTATCAGGCATTAATACTTCAGCACAAATAGTGATGATAAATGAATTTTACATTACAAAAATTCGAACTTCAACATCTTAAATGAAGGCATTCGTATATTACCTATCACGATTGCAAAATTTGCTTCTAAAAATGTCTTAAAAATTTTGCATCTCCTTGTAAGTACCATTTGACATTACTTGAACCTCAGAAACTAAGAAAACATGACATCGCGTTATCATCTATATACAGTACTCGAGTAACCTGCGACTGTCCGTCGATACGTCCGTCCGATCTTTCACTCTTAGATTCACATCCCGTCCACTAATCGGACATTTGAGCTGCTATTCGACGCGCCTCGGTCATGTTGCAGGTGTGTCCAGAAGATTCCAAGAAAATTCTAAATTTGTTTTAATCTCTGCGATCAGTGCTAAAAAATTTAGCGCAATTATATCGCTTATTGAGCGATTGCAGCGCTGCGGCAGTAATGGCCACTCAAACCGTGTGTCCCAGTGCTGTGGTGTGATGACAGCTAAATGCGACAACAATCCGACCGTCCGCGTATTCAGGCGATGAAAGTGAATTGAATTGAATTTGCCTTATTTTACGTGGCGAGACTCGGGCCATCACGCCCGCTCTTCCGTCTGACCACGCAAATTTCGCTGCGCTCCTTTCATCAACTAGCAGAGAAAGGAGATATTTCTTGGGCGAAAAACAGGCGATTTGAATTTAGCTCAGAGGCGTCATTTAGGCTTGAGGATCTTTTACATGCAAGTAAATCTACGAACATGGGACAGCCGGCTTTACTTCCCCTCCGAAGGAAGGCGTACGAAGGATTTTGTCGCCCTAAAAATCCACGGCTTCGATCGGGTTTGAACCCGCGAGCTTGGGTATAACAGTCCGGTACGCTAACCGTCGCACCACCGCCGCATAAGTGAGGTTTATAGAGATTCTATAGCCGGACGGCGAAGATTTCAGTATGCAATACAGGGCTTGGACCACTCGAAAGGAAAAGGTTCATCGGCAGCGTTGCCACGCTCGGAGATAATTATCGTTTGTTGTTGGTTCTTTTTAATTTTTTTTTTATTTTTTATTATTAATGATTTTGTTATGCGCACCTTATCCGTACGATAGGGCTAATAGGAAAGTTCCTTTTGTAGAATAATTTCAAAATATATCTTATTGTTAATACATATTTCTTATAAATTTCAATATTATATTATAATTAAAATTTATAAGAAAGAAACGGTATGACCTAGAATCTGAGTGTGCATATGTACAAATTTTCATTAACAATCCGCCTGATAGCTTGCAAATGTACAAATTTTCTATAAAAATCGCTGTGTATTTCTTTAAAAATCGCTGTTAATGTAAAAAATCGCCTGATAATACACTGAAAGGATGTACTCTTCAAAACAATTCTCCTGAGAGTTAGGTTCTTCAAAACGGTATTAGGGAGTGGGTAATGTCCGTAACCCGTAAGAACACACATTGCGATCACATATATTGTATTTTTTTTATTATTTCATTTTAACTAGCGTACCTGTGCGAGAACTCTCGTATATTAAACCCAACCGTCTTCGTGGTCGTTTCATTTCCATATTAAGGGGGATAGTTGTTAACGAAATGTGTTTATTTGTTTAAAAAAGGTAAAAAGGTAACTTCCCTTGTACTCACAGAATATCAAATTTAAAAAATGCAATTTATATTTGAATATTTACAATAAAGGTTTATTCAGTATTATAGACAGGTATATAACATTTGAAGTACTTATACAATCCTCTTCGATAGTTTTCTTTTCGTTTTTCCTGATGGTCACAAAAATATTAGAAAAGCTTTTTACTCTTGAGAAAGCCTCGTAAAGTTGTCCTTGCGAAAATATAGAACCAGGCAAGTTCAACGCTACTCATTGGGATGTTTGAAATTGAAATTGCAATGCAATGAAGTATCGAGAATCGCTAGCGAAAATGTTCTGCGGAATGTTCAAGAAAATAACATCATGTAGATTACAGTGTGAGAAACGTGTGTTCAGAGTCGCTGCCTCTGAGCTAACTAGACCGGAGCTACTAATTTGCAAAAAAGAGAAGAACACGCACGATCCGAATGTGAGTATTGAGAAGACCTCGAAAAACGAACTTAAGTCGCCTAAATTTGTTATCGCTAATACAGCAACAGCTGCGAGTGCACTGCGTGAATTACTATCACTTTCTTGGATGTTTTAGAACTCGGCTGCTCAAACACGAAAATTGGGGCCAGAGAGCCTGCGGTTGCCCGCTGCAGTAGTAAGCGTGTCACCCGCATTTCAGTTGATGGAAGTCGGTAGCCTTCGAGTGACACCAACTCTTCCCCCTCGCGACGCGCTGACTGTACAAGCATCGGGCCGTATCAGTGGCCAGCAGATAGGCCAGGACACGCCCAACGAATGATTAGTTGATTGATTGATTGATTGATTGATTATTTCGTGTTTCCGGGAGCGTCGTCAGCTATGGCCATTAGTCCCGTAAGTGTAGTGGAGGTGATCTTTCGCGCTGGATGGTAAGTTTCGGCGCCGCCATACACGTCGGCAACGGGGATTTCCCCAACAAGGTATCTCCCACGAGCGGGGCACCGCCCCAGCCTGCACAAGCTATAAACTCCCGACTGGCCTCCCGACATTAGTGTCGTGAATGTAAGTGGTCCACATGCGACATTGATGCCGATGTTTGCAAAACATCAATGTTTCTATAAAAATATGGATGTTTTAAACATCGATGTATTGAAGACGATTTTTTTGAACATCGACGTTTTGTGCTCAATGCTTTTACCTTTTCGATATTCGTGGATAAAAAATTACAATAATCACAACTTTGTAAAAGTTAAAATATGAAAGAATAACTGAATGTACCACTGTTTATGTGTTCGAAGCACTCGAACACTCGTTTTGAATTATCTTAATCGAGCAAACTATCCCTCACCCAAGATGGTCGTGGACCCGTGGTATTTCCTTCTTCTTTCCTCATATTCAGCGTTTTAACTTTGTTTTTAATTAAATTTTATTTATAAAGTGATATAAACCACTGTCATATTAAATTTCGTTGCGCCCGAATTCAATGTTAGAGTTTACAAAAAACATGGATGGAATTTCGTATTATTAACATCGATATTTAATTTTCAACATCAATGTTTCTCAATATCGATAGTTTGTTCTCGATGTCGCATCAAGAGTAAGTGGAAGTGTGTTTAAGTAAGGGTAAGGTGGGACAAGGAAGAAGGAAATATCGTGCGCGGGCCGTACTGCTTCCGCATTCGCTTAGTGTTGATTGGAGAAACCACGGGAAACTGTTGTTGTTGTTGTTGTTGTTGTTGTTGTTGCCAACGCCCACCCTTGGCATTGTTAGCCATTTCGTGACGCGCCGACCAGTATAGACGCGCAGACTTTCCCCTCAGCTTGTAGGTATCCGCACGCCCACAATGGTCAAGCACGTAGGAGGCGAATCACTGTTGCTCATTTAGCGTTACCCAGGGGACACGTGTGGTAGACCACGGACGCGAGCAACTTTGTCCCCGCTGTGAATTATTATTATTATTATTATTATTATTATTATTATTATTATTATTACAGGGAGATCATGAAAGGTGGCGAAAGTTCTAGGTTGATGGTAGGAGGTGTTAGGTGGGAAGTGATTGTGGGCTTTTGAAATCATCCTAGCATTCGCCATGCGACCGAGGGAAACCACGAAAAACTCCTTCAGGATGGCAGATCGGGAATCGAACCCGGACCTCCCGATTGCGAAGTCAGCGCGTTACGCACTGAGCCTCTTCGCTCGGGAAACCAGGGGAAACTAACGACCAGAGCAGCCGGCCACTAGAATTATACTCCAGACCGGCTGAATGCGACCTAACTAACCAGGTATTGACGAAATTCCTGCCCCCTTCGGGACTGGAACACTCGAACCCACCTCTCCGTCAGAGGTACTCCGGTGACAGCAGTTGACACCCATAGCCACCTCAGGCGGTGGGCACGCCATTTGGAACAAGGGACCGAAGGGACGTGCTGCCGCCGCTAGAGCCGATCAGGCTAGAAGGGCCCGCCCTTCCGGAGCGACTGGAGAGACGCGCGACAGGAAGGTGCTGCGCGTGGGGCGATAAGGCTATCGCGACAGGTTGTCTCACCTGTGAACATCCGCTCGCGCTCGTCCCTCGCTTGTGCTACTTCCACGTCTAATAGGAAAGAAAAGAAAGTAACGATAAGGGGAACCATTGAGAGTGGAATAAAAATGAATTAAAAAATAAAAATAACCAAGTTCATTTATCAAAAATCTGAAGGAACTGACAAATATAATAAATAAACTTAACTCTTTAATTTCAAGTAAGGACGTAACAATGAGAATACGAATCTTACTGCTTAAAACATTATGAGAAGCGCGGTAACATATGTCTCTAAAGTTCGGGAACTAAACTAAGTGTGACAAACATAATAAAAAGTGTTGCATACAGCTTTGTTAGATGATTGGAAAATTTTGAACTTTTGTTTGAGATGTGTTCTTTTCAATGCTTAAAATAGTTTTTTCTAAGTTTGTTATTTTTTTTTATTTCATTGTACTATTACAAATGCGCACGTTTATGGAATATCCCACGGCCATATGCAGTTCAAGTGGCCATTATCATTAAAAATTAAAAAAAGAAGTTATTTCGCGAGAAATTTAAAAAAGCAATACCAACTAATGTCAAGTTCTCATGACACATCAAAAGCAGAAAATCCTTTTGGACAAATTCTTTCTTGTAGATAGAGAACTGGTGTTCACAGTCGACAACTTTAAGAGCTAATGAATCTTAATCTGGCTTCTCCCTAAGTTACTTTTTCTCTTATTTGGCCCGACTCGAAACATAATAACCCTTCTAATTTCGAAGATATCTTTACGATTCATGTTTTTTAATAGCTGAAAGTCAATAATTGTGCCCACACCTTAAATTATTATAGAACATGCAAATAAGCAATAATAATTACTCTGTTAATTGTTATCACTACCAATGATTTTTAAAAGTTCTAATTCTAATTTTTGCAAAGTACATATAACTCCCTAATGACTCTTCAAATTTAGGTTCAGATACTAAAGTATAATCCAAGTAACAATCTTAAAAAGGAATTTTCCAAAAAAAAGTTTAACTGTTTGTGAGTCAGTATGATGTTTCAAATTGTACGCAGGTAAATCGGATACATGGAATGAAATAATTAAAATAAATATTTTAAAAAATAGTTTTGATCTAATCCGAAGAGCAATCACGATTAAATTCAGACATATGCCTCAAATAAAAAAATTAAAACTCAGGTAGACGAGTACCTTATGGTACCGTAGTTATTGAATTAATAACTAGTGCAAAGATATTACAAGTACTGAATTGTGAATACCAAGAGAGAAGATCAGTAGTTAAAGTTCAAAATTGAAATCGTATGCTTTCGTGGCCAGAGTCATGTGTATGTCCGGGCCAGCCCTGACGAAGACCACGACAAGATCAAAAAGGTTGACAAGGTCGAAACGTCGGCAACACAGCCTTCGACGCGGCATCACCCGGACAGCCAAGATCATGTAAAGTTCAAAATTGATAAGCGTAAATAAATGTTATCAAGATGAATGCTAAATTCCGTTTATGTGTATCAAACGATAATCCATGTAGAGAATTGAATACAAAAAATGTGTGTGTTGACCATATATCATCAATACCACCAGTGCTTTGGAAATTGTTGATAAATTCACAACTCGCGAAGCGAGTAGGGGATTTATCTGAGAATTTCCAAAGCATGAGTGGTATTTCATAGGACTATTCCACAAGTGAAATTATGTCCAACAGCGTTCAAAATGTAGGTGTTGTGGTGCGTTATCGTTGGCATTTTTCATGAAATAATTATAAACGTTGTCATTGCCAACAATAGTATTTAATATAAGAGCAGCTTTCGATGGCTTAGCCATCATCATCAGTTGTCTGATACAAGAAGAAAAAACAACAACAAAACATTAAAACGTTAATATTCCTTTGATTTTACAACAAGATGACAAAGATTACAAATAATTTACAAATTTTTGGAAAATATATTTAACATTCTAGAAACTGGAAGAAAGAAAAAAGTGGGGGGGTAAGTCATTAATACTAAAGAAAAGCGAATAAAATAGAAATAGGACACCCCGCGTAGTCGTTTTGTGGCTTCCATTCAGCTGGTAAGGAATGGCTCAACTTACATTTCTATGTTTTCTGTTTAAAAAATTTTACGTGTCCTATTTCTATTTCATTCGCTTTTCTTTAGTATTAATGACTTAACCCCCCAACTTTTTTCTTTCTTCCAGTTTCTAGAATGTTAAATATATTTTCCAAAAATTTGTAAATTATTTGTAACCTTTATCATAATCTTGTTGTAAAATCAAAGGAATATTCACGTTATAATGTTTTTTTCTTCTTGTATCAGACAACTGATGATGATGGCTAAGCCATCGAAAGCTGCTGTTATATTAAATACTATTGTTGGCAATGACAACGTTTATAATCGTTCCAAAATGTGCCAAATATTTAAAATTACTGAAAACTATGTTAAATTCAAAGAGCGGCTGTTTATTGAACATCGACGTGGTGAACGATGAGTACCGCCTCCTAAAATAGATAATAACAGTCTATGAATTCCCAGAAGGGAGAAGTAGTAAGAAAAATCGGATAGAAAATAGCTTTTTATATACTTTTTATATATAATAGATACACTTTTTAAGATACACCGCCATGATTGAAGCATTTTGTATGAATAGTTACACACTTGGTTTTAATTTCAAGAGTGGAATAGTCCAATAATTGGACCAATCGTGGAATTCCATCCTCTAAAACGAATTGGATAGTGCAACCCACCGACCTTCAGAGTCGTTATATCATGTTACAACTGAGACTAAAATGAAAATTAATTTAAAGGCCATTTAAAAGATTAAAAGGATATTTAATCGGCAAGAATATTAACGTACCTTCTTTTATAAATAAAGTATTCCTTAATACTAACAAAAAAGTGCTGTAACTAGACTTAGCAAAACTGGAGAAAAGGTCGACTAAGAATGAATTTGGAAAAAAAACGAAAACCTATTGTAAGTGGAATGGGAGACCGAGACTGATGCAAGTAAGAAAAATCGGATAGAAAATAGCTTTTTATATACTTTTTATATATAATAGATAAACTTTTTAAGATACACCGCCATGATTGAGGCATTTTGTATGAATAGTTACACACTTGGTTTTAATTTCAAGAGTGGAATAGTCCAATAATTGGACCAATCGTGGAATTCCATCCTCTAAAACGAATTGGATAGTGCAACCCACCGACCTTCAGAGTCGTTATATCATGTTAGAACTGAGACTAAAATGAAAATTAATTTAAAGGCCACTTAAAAGATTAAAAGGATATTTAATCGGCAAGAATATTAACGTACCTTCTTTTATAAATAAAGTATTCCTTAATACTAACAAAAAAGTGCTGTAACTAGACTTAGCAAAACTGGAGAAAAGGTCGACTAAGAATGAATTTGGAAAAAAAACGAAAACCTATTGTAAGTGGAATGGGAGACCGAGACTGATGCAAGCGGACCTATTTAAAGTAAGATTGCGGGTTCGACTCTGGGTATGAGTGTTAATGGGCCTGTATACCCACCCTGTGGTCTCAAAGTCACAATCATACTTTTACAAATTACTGTTTAAGAAACTTTTCTTTGGTCATTAACATATAAATGCATTTGAAATTAGTCGCACAAAAAATGAGTTGTTTCTTTCATGCGAGTTTTTTGCTTCATCACGAAAAGTAAAGAAATCCCAGTAGGCGGACAAACGTGACAGGAACGAAGACAATGTACCGACGTGTCTGTAATTTCACATTCATACACATTATGGTAATGGCGTTGGAAAAAACTGAGCAAGGCGTGGCGCATGCGCAATCTGGAGCGGCGCCGACAGGCACGTGGCACGTGGAGGTGAGAAGAATTCGAAGGGCGAGCGCCGCGCCGGGGCGACCACAGGCGCCAGCGGCTGGGACAGTGATGATGGAAGTGTTGGTATGGCGGTGGCGATGGTGACGGAGGTGGTAGGTTCGGGGTTGGTGGTAGGCGCGGGGAGGAAGGGGTGGCGGGGACGGGAGAGTGATCGGTGGCGGTACTGGCGGTGGTGTTGACGGGGCCGGTGACAAACGCGAGGGTGAAGGAGGTGGCGCGGCCCAACACGATGACGTTGACGGTAACGGTGATGATGACGGTGACGGTGACAACGACGGTGACAACGACGGTGACAACGACGGTGACAACGACGGTGACAACGACGGTGACAACGACGGTGACGGTGACGGGGACGGGGACGGGGACGGGGACGGGGACGGTGACGGGGACGGGGACGGTGACGGGGACGGTGACGGGGACGGTGACGGGGACGGTGAGGGGGACGGTGACGGGGACGGTGACGGGGTCGAGGGCGGGGTCGTGTCAATGGTGGTGGTGATAGTAACGGCGGGTGGCGACGAGCCGGTGGTGGGTGGCAGTTGGACGCAAAGGTGGTAGTGGTGACGGGGATGAGGGCGGGGTCTATGGCGGTGGCGAAGGTCTGTGGTGAGGGGGAGGGGGCAGGGGCGGGGAAGGGGCGGGGACACAACGGGGCGGGGTCTGTGGCTGCGGATGGGAAAGGGCGGGGTCGGTGGCGGAGTCGGTGGCGGAGTCGGTGGCGGAGTCGGCGGCGGGGTCGGTGGCGGAGTCGGTGGCGGATTCGGTGGCGGTGTCGGCGGCGGAGTCGGCGGCGGGGTCGGTGGCGGAGTCGGTGGCGGGGTCGGAGTCACTGGCGATGGCGGAAGCGTTTGCAGTGAAGTGGGCGGGGCCGCGGTGGCGGCGAAATGGCAGTCGAAGGCTGCCCCGGCGCGAGGGAAGGCGGCGGAGATTGCAGGTTCCGAGCGCAATTAAGTCAGCATTCGCTTGAGGCAGCTCGAGACGTGTTAATTTGCGCGGCTTTTGGACCTCTGTCGCTCCCTCCACCGCCATCCGGGGCCTCCACCCCGTCGCAGTCCACCTGCGCGCTGCAATCACCACCGCAACCTCTGCCATCTCGAGGGCGCCCTAGGCGGCGGACGCGTTTGGGGCGGCGAGCAGGCGACGCGCGCTGCAGGTGCGAACTTAAGGCCCAGGTCGGCGTTATTTATTTGGTGCAGGCATTTGAAGCGTGAAGAGACTAATGTAGTTCGGCGGGTGGGTTAACATTTAATGTTGAGCTCTATTCACGATTGACTCGCAATGGAGGAATGGTCGTTTTTATTGGCCTTCGGTGGTACATATTTTATGTTGTTGTTTACTCTTTGGTATATTTCATAAAGAACACGAGCTGGGCTGTTTTAGGATGCTGCACAAAACATTGTATAGTGCAATAGAGAAAGAGAAGTGAAGTGCAAGTGAAGTGAAGTGCTGTGAAGTTCTGTGAAGTGAAGTGCAGTGCAGTGCAGTGCCATGAAGTGTATTTAAAAAGTGCATTAGTTAAAATATCCGTGCAGTACAGTCATAAAATGTAGAGTTAACGCTGTTGTTGTTATTATTGTCTTTATTGTTATAATATTATTATTATTACCATTGTCTTAAAATATTTTAAAATTACATTGTATTACTATTCCTAGTTGTAATACGTAAATTGTAGTGTTCTGGCATCAGGTTGTGTAAATCTGCAGAAATAATAAATCTATTTTGTTTCTCCAATACTCATCCTCTTAATTTTTTTGCGCAATTCATCGAACAATGAAACCTCTTCACACTCTATGTTTGCCATTCGGGACTGTCTACAAAACATGAAAGTTCGGATGACACAGCGCTCTTTCCATTGAAGAACGCTCATTACCTCACTCACGTTGGCAGGTATCTCTCGTTAAGTGCGAAAAGTGTTTTGCTACGAACGTCTGTATAGAATCCACACGTTTATGGAGGACGCTACTTCAAGCAGCTTAATCCATTTGGCAGTTGTTATTCAACTGACAGCTAAAAAAGCGTGTGATTCATAGTGCAATTAAAAGTTTAAGGATTTAGAATTGTTCACTTCTGTTTTTAAAAAAACCTCCTTAATAAAAATGAACATAATTATGATTCGACCCCAATATATCAAGTGCAATTTATTTTGAGAAATCAAGTACACGATCCAGATGCCTCGAATGAGAACATCGGCAACCGGGTACCGGCTACTGGTTGGCAATTCGCAAATGGTCGGGAGTTCAAACCCCAAGTGAGTTATAGTTGTATATTATGACTCTCGCATGGGCAGCATTGACAATGCACAACGTAAACAACAACGTCACCTAACCCATGCCTGCCCAGCGAATAGTATTCAGGGCATTGTGACCATGAAAACGACCAAGGCTTCTCCCAGAGACCCTTCTTCAGCTCTGCCATACTGAAATCGCACTTTCTGTTTCGATTCAAGGGGCATTCGGTGTTTTCCCGCGAACAAAGTGAACGAGATTGTATTAAAAAATCCGCAAAAGAAATCAACAGATAAACAAAAAAAAATCTCCATTGAATAGAATTAATTTTATCGCGTATATAATGATACGAAATTCGTATTATGTATTCTTTACATGGAAGAATTGAATTGTTTGCGATTAGCGCTTCTCGTTGGACAATCAAGAGCGTTGTACGAACGCAGTCTTCTAAGAACTGATCTTGATGTATCGCGAGTGGCACAGCCTGGCGTGCGTGTGTCTGCGGCTGACTTAAGCGGTACTCCTAAAACCAACACTTTGAACAGATCTCATCTACTTCAAGCATCGGTTCATTAAAAACATCCACTCACAATGAAGGCCACATAGCAATACCAGTTTTTCTCTGGGAGGGACGAAACACGAGAATAATTAGGAAATAATAGCTAGTGGATTTGTACAAATAATGTAAGTATTTTTTACTTACACTTGATACATTTAATGATGCTAGCTAAGCCCGTAGTATATAGTTTGTCGTTACGAGAAACGTTGTTAAAGATGACATCAACTTGCATAATTTATATTGTGCTGAAAGTGTCTCATCAGCAAATCAGATTAACTAAACTTAAATCGGATAAATCGGATTAAGAAAACTTTCTGTTGATTAAACTGGTGTCCAAAATTGTGATACAAATTATTATTTCATAAACTCGTAGCTTCCCAAAGCCAATTCATACGCGTAACTACCGCTTCTTACGCTACTACGAAACAAAGAGGATCATGGTCTTAATGCATCTCATGGCAGCGCCGGATGTGCCCCAGGGAAGGTACAAAGCATCTCGACTCAAACCCAAATACATCTTCTCAGGGAGCAGGAGGGGCAAGAAGGAGACAGCTGTTGTCACGGGCGCGGCAGCTCTTACCTTCCCATCTCAATTATTCTATATAGCAACCACATTGTTTTGAAATCCTGTCACACGATTCAAACTTTCATCCTAAATAGTGTGGAAAAAATACTGTTTTTTATTGAAGTTCTCACCTTAATACTTGCACTTGCTGTGGTTCCTGAAGAAAGAAATCATAATTAAGTACCGTTAGTTGAAAATATCTTGCCTTGTTTTAATTTACCGTGTTCACTAAAGTAGTACGAAGCTGCGGATGAGCTACCTGATAAAAAAAACGCTTCACAAATTAAGCAGCATTCAAGCTCGAAAAATAACTTTTTGGCTCTGAGACACCAAAACTGTGACGGATGTCATACTTCTGTAAGAAAATAAGGTTGTTACTACTAAAATGTAATTTCCAAAGAGTGTACGTTTTTGTTCTTGAAGTAATTACGGTATATGTTGCTGAACATGCGCAACACTCCATTGAATATAATTCTCAAAGCTCTTTGTAACTACAGAGGACTCACAGTAAATTCCATAAACAAAAGTATCTAATGATGTACTGCCACCACTGTGAACAGCTGTGAGAAGAGATATATTGTAAAGAGACTGCTTCGTATCCCAACAAGCGCTGTTCTTGTTTTGAATCGACCAAAAAAGTCTCTGGGTTTGAATATGGTTGGCAATAAGATAGCGGGATATTACGAAAAACTGATACATGAGTGAGAGCTTGTAAGCAATAAAGATAAACCTAACCGAGAATAACAAGCATACAGATTCGCTTACGAGAGGAGATATTATTGGAACTGTAAGAAGGCGGCCGTATGGCCATAAATCTGCAGCCTGAGCCTGCCGAATCGCTTGCTAGATCGATCCGGAATAATGGGCACAGGGAATTCGTGATTATGAGCAAAAATATAATTTTAAAAATAAAAATAAGAACAAGAGGCACAAACTTAAATAGACCGAATGCGAAAGGGAGCTGTATGCTGGACCACGATTGACAAAACCGAAAGGATCTTCTAAAAACATAGTCCTGGCCTCATACCAGCGATACATAATTCAAGGATTTAAAGCAAAACGATGACGAGTCATGTAATGTAAACATTTCAGAACGGTTTCACTAAGATTAAAACGAAATGAATAATCTATTTGAAATTGTATGAATAAAACACAAGATGTATTATCCAAATTTCTTCTTATAGGCATCTGACTAAAAAGACGTTTACGACGAAAAACAAAGAACTGTTTATTCCTGGACGGTTACGATATGATGATTGTTGGTTTAGATAATTATTCTACAATCAACATTATTACAATACAAATGTTTCTCTGAAGCGAAATTCTAAAATTTGTGAGAATGTGATTTATAGGTTACAGTACTTGCAATAAATGTAAAAGGCATGTAAATAATATTTTTATAATAATGTATAATAATTTATAAATTTTCCGCCCTGAAGATGATCGCCACAGGATCAAAAAGATATTCAACAAAGAGGTACGCAGACAACACGTACTTCTGTTGTTTTCTTCACATGCTTCAAACTCTCCATCAATTACAAAACGAACGGAATGAAAAAATATTTCTACAAAAAGCATTGAATATTACACGAACTTTAGTAAGAGCGTCGTGTGCGTTGAGATGCGGCGCAGCACCAGCGCCTCATTAAAAATAAATTAGTTTCCTGAATGTTGATATGTGTGTTATAAATATATTTAATAAAATTCAGTGTAAGTAACTATGTCTTCTATGTAATTAAGTATTATTATTAATTTTATTATTATTATTATTATTATTATTATTATTATTATTATTATTATTTTCGTTAATCGGCCGACTAGGACCACGCAAGCAAGCATCCTGCATTTACCGTGGCTCAGTTTTTATTTATTATCGCGGTGGCAGGTGCTTGCAACAATTCTTAGGGGGGACCAGCATTTAGCTGGATCCGATTTTTATCCCCCATGGTTGTTAGCCCGGGGGTATGGAAGATGAAAGATGATAGGAATGGATTAGGAGGCGATAGGTGATCGTGGACTTTTGGAACCATCCCAGCATTCGCCTTTATGACCGAGGGAAACCACGAAAACCCCGGTCAGGATGGCCGGCCCGGGAATCGAACCAGGACCTCCCGATTACGAAGTCAGTGCGCTACGCACTGAGCCACTTCCCTCGGTTATTATTATTATTATTATTATTATTATTATTATTATTATTATTATTATTATTATTATTATTATTATTATTATTATTATATTATTATTATATTATTATTATTATATTATTATTATTATTTATGTGTAGTGCAGTGGCGTGAAGTGCAGTGCCGTTGTGAAACTGATGGAAACGACTGTGTAAGAAAGACATTACCGCTCGGTGCTTCGCAGTGTGGTGAAGTGAAGTGTGGCGAAGTGAAGAGTGGTGAAATGAAGTGTGGCGAAGTGAAGTGTGGCGAGTGCAGTGGGGTGAAGTGTAGTGTGGTGAAGTGAAATGTTCTGAAAGATTGCGCGGTGAAATGGTCACGTTGATTTGTAAAGTATGAAGATTTTGTAAAGTTGTTAAGTTCAGTAATGTTAAGTTAGTGTATTCTGCCACCAAGTTCTCAAACTTAATTGCAGAATTATAAATAAATCTAATCGAAAATCCAATCTAATTACGTGCGGCGCCCGGTGCTGCCGAGCGCCGCTGCGGCTTCTTTGGAGGGGCGGGCGCCCGCCCCCCTGGAGGGCGCTCTCAGCGTGAACCGCCCGCGCCGCGTCTTATAATCACCCGCTGGCCAGAGTTAATCATTTATGTAAATCCAGGGCGCAGCGGAGGCGGTGAGGGTGAGGGTGAGGGTGGCGGTGGAAGTGGCGGTGACGGTGGCGGTGGCGGCGGCGCCGGCGGCAGGGACAGGGGGCGGCGGAGCGATGGCGGCGGCGGTGGAAGTGTCGGCGGTGGAGACGTCGGCGGTCGCTTGTGGCGGCGATGGCGGCAGCAGTGGAGTGGCGGCAGCGGCAGTGGCAAGTCGCGGTGGCGGCGGCGGAACGATGGCGGCGGTGACCGTGGCGGTGGCGGTGGAGGTTCGAGTGGTGGAGGCGGTGGCGGTGACGGTGGCGGCGATGGCGGTGGCGGCGGTGGCGGTGGCATGGCGGTGGCGGTGGCGGTGGCGGTGGCGGTGGTGGTGGCGGTGGCGGTGGCGGTGGCGGTGGCGGTGGCGGTGGCGGTGGCGGTGGCGGTGGCGGCGGCGGTGGCGGTAGCGGTGGTGGTGGTGGTGGTGGTGGTGGCAGTAGCGGCGGCGGCGGCGGCGGCGGCGGCGGTGGCGGTGGCGGTGGCGGTGGCGGTGGCGGTGGCGGCGGCGGTGGCGGTGGCGGTAGCGGTGGTGGTGGTGGTGGTGGTGGTGGCAGTAGCGGCGGCGGCGGCGGCGGCGGTGGCGGTGGCGGTGGCGGTGGCGGTGGCGGTGGCGGTGGCGGTGGCGGTGGCGGTGGCGGTGGTGGTGGTGGCGGTGGCGGTGGCGGTGGCGGTGGCGGCGGTGGCGGTGGCGGCGGTGGCAGTGGCGGTGGCGGTGGCGGTGGCGGTGGCGGTGGCGGTGGCGGTGGCGGTGGCGGTGGCGGCGGCGGCGGCGGCGGCGGCGGCGGCGGCGGCGGCGGTCGAGGGGGCGTGGGCGCTGGCGGTGGCGGCGGAGACGGGGGCGGCGGTGGCGGTGGCGGTGGTGGTTACGGGGGCGGCGTGGGGGGTGGTAGCAGTTGCAGCGGTGGCGGCGGCGGCCGTGTTGAGGGGCGCCGTGGTGCGGTGCGGGTGGAGGGCCATGGTGTGGGGCGGTGTGCTGTGGAGGGGTGTGATGTGGAGGTGTGTGGTGAGGCGCAGCTGCAGGAGCGCACCTCGCCAGCCGCCCACCGGACAGAGCAACGGCTTCTGACTAGGGGCGGAGCTACACACTCGGTTGCAGCAGGAGCAGGCAGGGATTTACGGCCTTCTTGTACCTCAGTGTTATTTTGTAATACAGTAGGCTAGCGATTATACGAGATTCTCGACCGGTCGTGATGCCTATGCAGCGACTGTTTCCTGTGCAGTGGCATTGACCGGAGTTCCTAGGGTTCGGGTACCGACGGGGTGGATATTCAACACCAGCTGCACCATTTTCTATACCTTATTCCAGTTAGATGGGGTCGCCTTTTTTGGATGGCTTACTACGATCCATTAAGATCTGACTGTGATATTTACAACCGACTGTCAGTCTGACGTCAACCGCAATCCGGAGGATGAAACTATCTACATATTATGTCAACTTCAGCCCCTTTATGGAAGATAATTCAATCGGCCGGTGGCTGGTAGTTTTCCATAGTTTCTCCGATCAATAGAACGCAAGCGGTACCTCAACAAACCAGCGATCTCGTATGCGCACACTCTTCCATCACTACACTACTATGCATTTCGGGAGATCTGTTGAGAATTTTGAGCATGTCACGGTTCGGGTGTTGCCTCGCTGCGCGAGATAAAACACATGGTAATTTTCCGTCAATGAAGGTAGTTTCCTCAAGTACAGAAAACATGTAGCCGATATTTCAACACTAATAAGTTTGAACACAGTGTGTTCAATTCAAGATCTGTAAGCTTTTTAGTACATTTATTTATATAATATTATATTTATTTTCATTCATTAATTCAAAAAGTAATTGCGAATGAAAAAAATAAATTGCTTTCTTTGTATTGTGTTAATTGCGCTTTATAATGCTCATGTGCGCTCATGATTTTGTCTTGTTACAATCATCTAAATCTCATTTTCGTAAATGTTTCGCTTTTCCTTTTGTATATGTATTATAATATCTAGTTTTTCAACAAGATTGTAAGGGTTGAACGATCCCCATGACTAACTGGAAGAGGTCATATGATGACCATTCTCCCCCATTAACTTAATGGTACGACGAGTATAACTCCCGACGAGATGAATTCCCGTGTGAATATTACGGAAAATAGGTTCGAATAATAGCTGAGAGTGCATTTTGGTAGTTGATTTCCTTGAAATAGATCGCATATCATATTTGTTATTAAGCTGCTGCAGTTTTGGAGAATTTATTTTTCAGTGGGACATAATAGCTTTGTGATATGCATTGGTGACAGTTTTTGTTTCACACGTGGGACGTAAATGTTTGTCGCAACGATTCAGAAAATGTTACTACGTATTGTATTGTACGTCGCGATATTAGAGAGAAAAATAAATGGAAACACATACACGTACAATCGAGTACTCTCATTTAACTTTTATTTTATCCATTCCATATCCATATCCATTTATTTACAAAACACCAGACGTGCACATAAAATGATTCTGCAAATTAATAAATGATTCACTGATTAATTATGTACTACTAATCTCCGTGCTCAAAGACACTTACTTGAACTCAGTACATTAATTTCATAATTTGTTTTCATTCTCTAGACATTAGTACCAAGTCACGTAGTACCAAAGCTTTTCCGCAAGACTTTTTTCTCCAAATATACCTAACTTTAGTAGACCGTGTTGCTGTAGTACCCCATTTCACACCCATACGTTATTGCGCATATATATATATATATATATATATATATATATATATATATATATATATATATATATATATATATATATATAATGAATAAAAGAAATTCATAGGTTACCACATCTGAATCAAATATTGTGGGAAGATGAAAACACATTTGAAGATAATCTGTCAATTTTCTTTAACGATCATATTGTTAAAAAACGATAATCACAATGTAAGAAAGATTTTTTCTTTAGTAATAATTGCGGAATCATGTCTAATATGTTAGTAATTGATACAAAAATAAGACGTACGAATAGATATTGAAATAGATTAACAAATTACGTTAAATTAATCTAGGTGGAATTAGAAGAAAACAATTTATAAAGACAAAAATAAGAAAAGAGGAAAAGATAAGATTCATCAATGAATTTAAAAATTCATTTAACTTTTTTTCAATTATGCTGGACGATATCCTTGAATTTTATCATCTCATAATTTATTATCAACATACTTTCGTTGTGGATGAAATGTTAACCATTCAGATTTTGAAATTTTGAAGAAGAATTACAAACGATGCCAGCAATAAAATCTTCGTCGAATAGATTTAAATGAGGGCCTTATGAATTTCATATATCCGGAGGAATCGATGAGACTCGAAACCCGAATGGTCATTTTCCTCAAGGCATTCTCTTCCAAGTTTAAACGGGATCTTATCGGAACTCAAATCAATGCGGCAGAAAATGCATTATGCCATGTTTTAAAGGTATCTTTTAAACTTTTATTGGTTTTCAACATAACCAACTGTTACCAAAGAAAATAACTCTCTGTGTATGGAAATTTATACGTCTTGGGAGCATTTACTTCATTAATATATCCAAACGCAAAATACTTCTAGCCCGAAGCTTGGGGAAGAAAACTTGAGGCTCCACTGCCACAGACATCAATATGCATCTGATATAAATATCTTTGTTCATCGATTCCTAGGTCGAAAATTCTATACCATAGTGTATTTTTCTCAGAGGGTTTCTAAAACATATGCCTATATTACATGGTTCTTTCCACCGTCTTAGAATCAAGCTTCTTTGTTTCAACCTTTCTCATTGGTCCATCGTGGTCAACTTTGTTTTTTCCTGGCGAAATAAGATGTTAAGCGATTTATAATTATATTAGAGCGATCTGGTTAATCAGGATTACGCGAACATTAAAGTTATATAAAAAGTGGCAGCCTTATTCAAAACACCTCAATGTCATCCTTCAACACCCTCCTTTTGGAATTCCCCATTTATTTTCTCGCAATAGTTATTCTTATTTTCTGTAGTATACAATTTAAGAAACAGTGCCCAGCGTACCCGAGGCACCCTCTTATTCCAATCTACATTTTGACGTAACCAGTATTTTTATAAATGTATTTGGGCCAGAATCTAAGTGGAAAACAAAATCATTTTTCTCACCATCCTTTTATGGCTGCAAAAAGCTAGCGGCAATTACCAACACACCTACATCACTCCTCATATCCATTAACCGTGACTGTGACCGAGAGCATACTTCCCCTACCCCACTACCGCCACCGCTTCCTCAACCACCTTGGTATCCATCTCTCTTCCCTCCTCTCTCTCCCTTTCTCTTTCTTCTCCCCCCGTCTCTCTCCGATCGTATAACCGGAACAGCCGCGATCGGGAGGCTATGTCCCTTTTGTAAATTTGTATTAACCGCATTGTTCCCAGTTGGGTTAATAGATTATCTCGTGTTTCCCGGATGTCAAAAAGCTACGATCCATAGTTCCGTAAGTATAGTGCATTTTTATAACGGTTTCTGGAATTGTTCTTCCTCCGCTTAATGGCGAGATTCGGCGCGGCCCTACACGTCGATTTGAGGGGGAAATTCCCCAACCAGGTATCTCCCAAACCTAGGCATTGACCCAGCCTCAGTCAGAACAAGTTTTAAGCTCCCAACATGTGTGGTAGTGTAGTGTATGTAATTGTGTAAGTGTATGTAAGTAAGGAGTGAGGATAGGATCAAAGATGAAGTGAGGATGAAAAATCGCGCGTGGAGCGTGGCGCAATTGTTAGAACACTGCTCCGGCATTCGCCTGCTGTTGATCGGAGAAATGACGGAAAACTGCCGATCAGAGCAGCCAGCCTGTTGAACTCTCCTCCAGACAGCGGCTGACCTGGACCTCGCTATGAACCTAGTGTTGAAAATCCTACCACAGTCAGGACTCAAACCCCAGGACCCCCAGTCAGAGGTACTGCAGAAATCAGTTGACGGCTTCAGTCGGTCTCTGACGACCTAAGTTGAATCACCTCGGCCGGTCCCCACCTGCGCCTTCGCCACCACCTTCGCCACCGCCTTCGCCTCCGCCTCCGCCTTCGCCTCCGCCTTCGCCTCCGCCTCCGCCTCCGCCTCCGCCTCCGCCCTCGCCTCCGCCTCCGCCTCCGCCTTCGCCTCCGCCTTCGCCTCCGCCTTCGCCTTCGCCTCCGCCTTCGCCTCCGCCTTCGCCTCCGCCTTCGCCTCCGCCTTCGCCTCCACCTTCGCCTCCGCCTTCGCCTCCGCCTTCGCCTCCGCCTTCGCCTTCGCCTCCGCCTCCGCCTTCGACTCCGCCTCCGCCTTCGCCTCCGCATTCGCCTCCGCCTTCGCCTCTGCCTTCGCCTCCGCCTTCGCCTCCGCCTTCGCCTCCGCCTTCGCCTCCGCCTTCGCCTTCGCCTTCGCCTCCGCCTCCGCATTCGCCTCCGCATTCGCCTCCGCCTTCGCCTCCGCCTTCGCCTTCGCCTTCGCCTCCGCCTCCGCCTCCGCCTCCGCCTCCGCCTTCGCCTCCGCCTCCGCCTTCGCCTCCGCCTTCGCCTCCGCCTTCGCCTCCGCCTCCGCCTTCGCCTCCGCCTTCGCCTCCGCCTTCGCCTCCGCCTTCGCCTTCGCCTCCGCCTCCGCCTTCGCCTCCGCCTTCGCCTCCGCCTTCGCCTCCGCCTCCGCCTTCGCCTCCGCCTTCGCCTCCGCCTTCGCCTCCGCCTTCGCCTCCGCCTCCGCCTTCGCCTCCGCCTTCGCCTCCGCCTTCCCTCCGCCTTCGCCTTCGCCTCCGCCTTCGCCTCCGCATTCGCCTCCGCATTCGCCTCCACCTCCGACTTCGCCTTCGCCTCCGGCTCCGCCTTGGCCTCCGCCTTCGCCTCCGCCTTCGCCTCCACCTTCGCCTCCGCCTTCGCCTTCGCCTCCGCCTTCGCCTCCGCCTTCGCCTCCGCCTTCGCCTTCGCCTCCGCCCTCGCCTTCGCCTCCGCCTCCGCCTCCGCCTTCGCCTCCGCCTTCGCCTCCGCCTCCGCCTCCGCCTTCGCCTCCGCCTTCGCCTCCGCCTTCGCCTTCGCCTCCGCCTTCGCCTCCGCCTTCGCCTCCGCCTTCGCCTCCGCCTTCGCCTCCGCCTTCGCCTCCGCCTCCGCCTTCGCCTTCGCCTCCGCCTTCGCCTCCGCCTTCGCCTCCGCCTTCGCCTCCGCCTTCGCCTCCGCCTCCGCCTTCGCCTCCGCCTTCGCCTCCGCCTTCGCCTTCGCCTCCGCCTTCGCCTCCGCATTCGCCTCCGCATTCGCCTCCACCTCCGACTTCGACTTCGCCTCCGGCTCCGCCTTGGCCTCCGCCTCCGCCTTCGCCTCCGCCTTCGCCTCCACCTTCGCCTCCGCCTTCGCCTTCGATTCCGCCTTCGCCTCCGCCTTCGCCTCCGCCTTCGCCTTCGCCTCCGCCCTCGCCTTCGCCTCCGCCTCCGCCTCCGCCTCCGCCTTCGCCTCCGCCTCCGCCTCCGCCTTCGCCTCCGCCTTCGCCTCCGCCTCCGCCTTCGCCTCCGCCTTCGCCTCCGCCTTCGCCTCCGCCTCCGCCTTCGCCTCCGCCTTCGCCTCCGCCTTCGCCTCCGCCTTCGCCTCCGCCTTCGCCTCCGCCTTCGCCTCCGCCTTCGCCTCCGCATTCGCCTCCACCTCCGACTTCGACTTCGCCTTCGCCTTCGCCTGCGCCTCCGCCTTGGCCTCCGCCTCCGCCTTCGCCTTCGCCTTCGCCTCCGCCTCCACCTTCGCCTGCACCTTCGCCACCGTCTTCGCCACCGTCTTCGCTATCGTTCCCGCCACCCCATCCCCGTCACCGCCAGTGGCAGCTACTCGGTCGCCGCATCAACGCTGTGCCCCCCCCCCCGCCGGAGCGTCTCCGCTCGTTTCCTATGCAAATGCGGCGCAGCGCCCGGGGGCTCCGAGGCGCGATAGCATCTGGGCGCGTCGGGGCGCCACTGGCGCGCGCGCCGACGGCCGCTCCCGCGAGAGGAGAACAGAAGATTAGGGGTTTGACGAAGAGGGCCCTCTACGCCCTCTACGCTCGGGCCCAGATGGTCCGAGCACGCATCGCAAACACCATTCTCCAGGCTCAATCCTCTAGGGTTGAAGGTCGGCGGCGATGGTGTAACGGTTAGCGTTTCGGACTGTTGTACCCAAGTTGGCGGGTTCAAACCCGATCGAAGCCGTGGATTTTTCAGGGCGAAAAAATCCTTCGTACGCCTTCCTTCGGAGGGGAAGTAAAGCCGGCTGTCCCATGTTAGTAGATTTACTTGCATGTAAAAGATCCTCAAGCCTAAATGACGCCTCTGAGTTAAATTGAAATCGCCTGTTTCTCGCCCAAGAAATACCTCCTTTCTCTGCTAGTTGGTGAAAGGAGCGTAGCGAAATTTACGTGGTCAGACGGAAGAGCAGGCCTAATGGCCTGAGTCTCGCCACGTAAAATAAGGCATTAATTCAATTCAATTCAAGGTCTAAGATTCGTTTGGTTACGCTACTTTGGCATAAACTTGTGACTGTGTGGCACGAAGCAGATCTGTATCCACAATGCCATCTAGCAGCGAACTAGGGCAATGCTAGGGCAAAGAGTGATTTTAGATTTTAGTCCCGACACGTCGCACATCATCTTGCGCCGTTTTGCAGACGAAATGCTTTAGGGCTGAAGGTCTAAGATCACCACTATAGCCATTCGTTTGGTTACGCTACTTTGACATGATCTTGTGACTGTGCGATAGGGAGCAGATCTGTCGCCACAATGCCATCTTGCAGCTAACTGAGGCATTACTAGGGCAATGGGTGATTTTAGAATTTATTTCAGACACGTCACGTAGGCTCGATATTCTTTTACTACCCTGAAATCTTCAGCATGGTCATGGAAAAATTAAATTTTCTTTCTGGCTGAACACAGGTGTATTTTTTCTCCTTATTAGTCCGTGATTTCAACGAGTTTGTAACTCAGGAACTAGTGAATAGTTACACTATCCATTGCACCATACAAATATACAGATAAATAAAAACAGAAATTGGATAAGCAAGGTGCCAGGTGCTCTCCACTTGCCGCAGTACTAATGGTGATTGGCGGCGATGAGTTCTAGCCCTTTGCCTTCTCTTACGTGAATTATCAACGTAATTGACATCAAATGGAAACGGAGAGCTTAGCGGGGCCAGGGGGCGGAGGGGGCGGCGGGTTAGGCAGGAGGGCCAGGGGCGCGGGGGCGGTGGGGGCAGCTGGAGCGGAGGGAAGCGGGGGCCGGGGCAGAGGGAGCGGGGGGTCGGGGGCGGCGGGGGCGGCGGGGGCGGCGGGGGCGGCGTGGGCGGCGGGGCGGCGAGGGCGGCGGCGGCGGGGTGGCGGGTACGGTGGGGGCCGGGGGCGGCGGGGGCGGCGGGGCCGGCGGGGCGGCTGGGCGGTTGGGCGGCGGGGGCGGCGGGGGCGCGGTGCTGATCGGAGATCGTGGGCCGCGAGAGGAAGTGGACGATCACTGTTTGTTCAGGCCAGCTGTGTGTGCTCGCGAGGAGGTGCCAAAAACACGTCGCGGCTGCATTTGCATAAACTGTACCCAGGGGCCATCGCGCTCGTGAAAAGCTAAGCCAGACCACGCGCGATTCTAAGAAGGCTCCAAAACAAAATGATAAGCACAAGGCGAAACATTCGGCAATTCTGCGTGATTGCGAACGGTAAGTGAGACGTTAATCAGTATTGTACACCGACGTTCCATGTGAAAAATCGCAGGTGTTAGGTCTATACGCGGCTCCCACTTAGGTGCTAAAAGATCCTTGTGTCGCGTTTTACCTTATACGCACCACCGCAGACAATTTCAATAACATGCTTGCTTTAAATTCAACTTGAGAAATGATTGTCTGTAATATGCATAATGCGAACTAATTTAAAAGCGGAACAAGTTTTTGGTTCGGTAGTTAATAAATCAGTTAGCCTACAATCAAATGATAAAACCTCTAAGTTTTATTCGAAGCATCTCTTTCTTAAGACTGCCCACTTACAGTCCATAATTTCATATAAGAGGGTCAAACATTTAAAGAACGGCTAGCCAAGCGAGACGTAGATCTATTAAGAAAATTGTCGGTGTCGCGTTCCACTGACAGCACCATGATTCCTACTCGACCAGTTTTCTACAACAAAAAACTCATTAATAACGAATTTTGGTTCCTTTTTCACATTATCTTCTGCTCGTTACATAACGATATTCTGTTGAAAAGACCGATGAAAACAAGATATTGCTGAGTTAATTCTGAAAACTCATTCGAAGCTTCGAAGCATTTGCAAGTTGATACTAAATATAATTAATATAATAGCAAGCATTAGAGCAGCGCTTCTACAAAATATAATTAATAAAATCGAAAATGTTGAGAAAGTGAATGAATAATAATTGCATAACAATAATAATCAAAACTACAAACAATATTGAGATTAAATTATCCTAATCGAACAAGAAAGAAAATGAAAAACTGAATTTTAGTACCTGAAAAGTTAAGAAGATAATTTTTGCATTGTATTTGTTGAGGGTTATGATGTATCACATAACCGTCTTGTGACCGTCCCTCTGCAAGTTTCAATCACTTCAAATAAATATTATTTTTAGAAATGTTAACTATTATAGGTACATAATCATTCTGTGTCATATTTTAATTAGCTTTTATTGGTTCTTATTTTCTAAGAAAATCTAGTTAAGACATTGCTTAAAATCTAGTTGGTTTATGTATCATACTCACATCTCATGCCATGTTTCCAGATCGCACTCAACCCCATCCTCAGGCCAACTGTAAGGAATATATCACTGTAAGGAATATATCACTGTAAGGAATATATCACTTACACATAAAAGAAACATTAATTAAAATAAAATTAAATAATGGCAATACACTTATTGGATAACAATAAATAAACACATAATAATCCACAAGAGATGTATTATTGACTCCCATTACTTTCCTTTAATTTATGTACAATTTTTAACAAACATATGAACTTGTTATGACAAGTCGAATTATACAAAAAAAATTTATCATCACGTCTATGTCATTTATTAAAAGGCACTATGAGAACATCTGCTAAGGTTCGAGAGCCAAGGCCGGCTGAGAGTTGCCAGTAATCGCGGAAGAGAGAATGACGGGGAATGAGGGAGCAGGGAGGACGGGAATAAATGGCTTGCACACATAATAATAAATGTTTTTTTTACGATTCTTTACCATGTTTTTGTTCGTTTCTAAGAAGACTTTGTTTCTACGAAGTATGTTTATTTTTCCACAATTGTTCGTAACGTTATTGCATTTTTTTTAAATATGACAAAAATAGTTTTGTTATTATTGGTTTCATTATCTACAATGTTTTTGTTTATTTGATTTAACCTTATATATAATTATTTATTTACATAATTATTAACACATTTATGGGATAATTGTTAGCTCAAATTATATAAATTATTATTATGGTAGCATTGGCCAGTCGGGTAAATTGCCCCCTTCAATAGTCCATAAATTACGTTGTTTTTTTGTTGCATGGGATGTTTTGACAAATAATGTAATATACGTCCAGTTGCAACATTAAACCAGTTAACCATATTTCCTTTTCAATAGGAACATTCAAATAACATATTTCACAAGAAAACTGTGTACTTGTATGGTATGTACTTGTATGGTTAAACGATTTAATTGTATCAGGTATGTTTGAATAATCACAATGATAATGCGAAGATAGCGCTTGTATAACATTAACATGAACTGAAAATTATAATTTCTAGTTGACTTTTTTGCAATCTCTATAAGCTTTAAACAATAAACATTACGCAAAAAGCGTAATAATGATTTGTGTTTCTATTAAAAGTGTAAAAATAAGAGTAAAGTTAAGGAGCAACAAATAATTCAATCGATGGTCTCATTTCGCGCATTGCCATTCAACCGTTGCTGAAGATGGGGTATTTACAATGACACACGATCCAAAATATCCATCCCATACTAAAATGACAACTATCTACACAACTACCTACTTCATAATGTACAAATGAATTTGTGTATAATTCTTTATATCGAGTAGCATAGAAAGAATTGGTCAGTGAGAGTGTTTGTGGTCGCTGTCATTAAAAAAATAACACAGTGCTCTATGAAGCGGCCAGCGGTTCAACTCAACGAATTTGGATTTATCATACAAAGGTCATGTTTTGTTAAATAAGCGCCTTTGTGTAGTTCAGCTGTGAATACTCTGCGGATTCCATGCAGTCCTCTAGCGGGTTTTCTTCGACCCATGGGTAGCAACTATAGAATAATAATTAACAAACTTAGGAGATTTTATCTGATATTTTGATTTTCAAATTCCTTCAGAGAATGCTCGAGAAGTGCTTACAGAAGAAATATAACTTTATTTTATGTTCGAAAGTGGTGGTAAATCTCTCTTCAACTTATCAAACAAATCACACAAAAGAGAATAAAGAGAGAACACTCGAAGTACATATAACAGTTGTTTTTCAATTACTTTTTGAATATGTAATTTGAAAAATCATAACATCGGTGAATTTTTTTTTTTTTTACCTTCAGGCTTCACGACCCTTAAAATTTTATCAAAATTGTTGATGAAGTCTAATCCTTGTTATATTCATTAATTATTATCAGTTTATTGAAGATATAGTTTCTGAACATTCCAAAAAGGAATTCCAACATTCCAAACCACAGAAATGTTCGTTTCGATGATACATTATAATCGGTGCATTGTAGTGAAAAGTTACACGATACGCAAATATTCTGCCGTTTCTGGTTCTCCAGCATGAGACTGGTTTCTTGTCAGCAGTGCACAACTCAGAGCCTGCCCAGACTTGTAAATCTCGGTCGAACATCGATCGCACGTTGTCGCCTTGAGAAACAAGGGACTCCTTTTACATATTCATGGTAGCTGAGTTTTGTTAAGCATTTACGAAACTTATCTCTGAGACATACGATGTTACTAATAAATGTTCAGTTAATATCTTTTCATATTTCAAAGATTGCGTAAGGCAAGCTCCATGATTCACGAGGAAGGCTTTCTGTAGACACACTTATCTTTATCTTAATATTTACTTCCTATCGCTTCAAGTCTAGATAAATGAGTAATTTACTGCGTACTGCCCGATAAGGTTTCCTGATGCGGCTACTAACGTGATTCTTGTATTTAAACCTTCTATCCAGGACTTGATAACTTGGTACAACGCTTTCCCTGCGGTATGTGATGCAATGTTTGGAAAGACATTTCTTAAATAACTCTTGCAATTTCATACTTTCACTTACTGAGGTGAAAAGAGTACAAACAGAAAGTCATCATTTTAAACCACCAATAATACTCAGTAATTTTTTAAAAAAATATTCAAATTATAAGTTAGTGTTGCGCCTATGACTATTGAAATGGATAAATCACATTTTTGCTGTAAGCATTTTATTAGTCAACCCCAGCAATTCAAACGTAATCTCAATGTGTAACAGTGACTCCATTTCCTCATGAATCTCAAGTAAATTGAAACAAGCTGGTTGACCCCAAAAGACGCGTGAGGAAATCATTCTCTCTCAAATATCTGCGGTGTCTTCAAGGAGAATACGTGGGTCGATGTTGGATATTTTTTAAGAGCTATATAATTTTCTGTTAAAAACATTTGATATAATGAAAGATATTAGACGATAAAGAAGCGCTTATACTACTATACTATCATTATACAATAATTGCATCTCGATTGTATTGCTATAATTGTATTGTTTTTTTTATCCCCTCCCCCTCATCAGAATCCATACTAGCAAGAGCCACAGACTTTAGCTGACGACGGTTTTTCACGCGGGGAATTCCCACGAACGAATCGTTATTCTGAGAAGAAAAGGCAAGTCTGGTGCCTAAATGACGTACAGTGATAAAAGTCCCACAGTCCCGGAGAAATATATTATATTTGACTTTTTTACATCGGATATTGATCTTTGATAAAAGTCTTGAGAATAAGTCAGACGAAGAAAAATTATACTTGAATAAAAATTTGTTTGTTGCAGCAATTAATTTTGTAGACATTATTGGATGTTTTCGAATAAAATAGATCTTGTTAAGTTGAACAATTGTGCTCTTTCGGAAGAGACGTTGTTTAATAAATATATTTATTCTAATGTATTAATATATTAATTGTAACATACGAATCTTTTTAGTTGTGTTGTTCATATCCTTTTACGTAAATGTGACATTACTTAATATCTTTACAAGAAAGAATCTCAATGCGAAATTGCTCAATCAGCAAAATGAATTGGAGCAGTTTCACATCGGATTTCTTCCAGTAAAAGCCAGGCGGTTTCGACAATAAATATATGAGGTGGGATGTCACTGCTCTTGACAACAATGGTTATAGGTTGTGTTGTATAGGGAAAAAGCGCTGTGATGTGTAAATAATGTGGCAGTGACTGTAGATAAGATAATGAATGAAATATGCGTTTGTTTGTTTTTATTTCAGCTAGTGTTGTTTCCGTTGTCTTCATTCCCAACACTTTCACATACATGATCAAGCGGGTCTGCTGTTATTTCTGTTTCCCAATACCAGTACCCATTTACAGAAAAGAGGCAGTCGAATATGTGATCCTAAAACCTAAATATTATACCTTATATGATTTACAAAATGCGTTCGTAGGCTTCCGCGGCCGGAGTCAATACATTCTGGGCTATCCGGGATGAGCCGCGACTCGGTCAAATGTGGTGACGTTTCGGCCATCTTTTTGTGGCCTTCTTCAGAGCTATACTGCTTTTCCAGAGCAGTATAGCTCTGAAGAAGGCCACAGCAAGATGGCCGAAACGTCAATACAATTGACCGAGACGCGGCTCATCCTGGATAGTCAAGAATGCATGATTTACAAAAGTTTTGATGCAGGTCCTGAACGTTTCCCGCGAAAATACAATTAAAATTAATATTTTAATATTGATTGTTTTAATGCTGTCTCATTATCATTACAGACACATTGTGTTCTTTAGAGACACGTTGAGCCTAGAGGACATTCTAAAAATGCCGACCTCAGTTTCTTAAAGAGTTTGTCACTCTCCGAACATTGTATGCAGAAAGACAATAAGCATCAGGGTGGAACCGTTGAGTAAGGTAGTGTATAATGCTAATAGAGCCCCTCCCCAAAATGACAATGCCATGTCGCACCCAAGGGGAAGACATTCCACTAGAATCTTTCAATAGGCAAACCTCAGCGTGGGAAGAACTGATTTAACAATTTGTCACTGATATTTATGGACCTTGACTGCTGGCGCCGCTTACTGGGATAGTGATGGTATTGGTGACCGTGGCCGTGACAGTGACCCAGCCAGTTTCAGAGACAATGGGTGTCGGCGGTTGCGGAGGTGGTTGGGGAGTGGTTGTCGGCGGTTGCGGAGGTGGCAAACTCTGCAATGGCGGGACAACGAACGTCCAAGGGAGGCAGGTGAATAAGACTGCTGAAGCGGCGGAGATTTGCTGGAGAGATTCGCAATGGCAACCGATGAATACGTAGGCGATGGTGGCGGGAGATTAAAAGATAGGAGCGTGAAGATTGGTGGAAGAAGAGTTAGTGGAGACGAGAAGGGGAAAATTGAGATATAAATGAAGGCAGCGGTGAACGTCGAAGAGGAAAAGGACGAGTAAGGGACAGAAAGGAGGACTACCAGAAAGTAGAAAAACAAAGACAACGAAGGCGATGGTAGTTTCTGGATGCAATGAGGGGACAAAACCAGAAATGAAGGCGAAGATGGCGCTAGAGAGGACGGTGTAGGTGATAGAGCAGAAGTTGAAGTGGCAGAGGAGCCGGTGGTGTAGACAACACTGAGAGGTGATGAAGGCGATGAAGGAAACGGTGGCGAAGGTGTCAGAGGTGGAAAGAGTGAGTAGTGGACTGTGGAACATCTATGGAATTGGTCGCAATTATAACGATTTATGACATCAAGTACAGTAAAGAGAAGTTAGCCTAAGAAGGAAGGAACCGAAGTGATTTTGGGAAAACTAGAGAACATAATCCTTATTTCAGAGATGTATCCCTCCGCCAAACAGCTACCTTTTCGTAAAACATTTATGATCGTTGATCGCCTCCCTAGGGACATTATTTGTGAAGTGAATCACGTCGAGAAACTACGCACCTCTTCGAAGAAACTCAAGACTCGGCGGCGACGGGGGCGGCGGGGGCGGCGGGGGCGGCGAGGGCGGCGGAGGCCGTGCGGGCGGCGAATCACACTAACAACCAATGATTAAAGAATCACAAATAGCATGATACGTTATAATTTCAAATACCTCTCTTGGCGTACTATATATTCATCGAACAATGAGATCGCACGAGCAAGGGAAGTCAAATTCAAGTGGACTATTTACAAACACATGAATAAAAAAGCGTCAATTGAAATTATTGACGAACGCATGGTTAGAAACTTCAATTATATTTCCAGCAGTGACCAAGCAGTTGCTGTCACATTGGTTCCTTCTTATTTTCCGATTTAAATATAGTAACTTGTGACAGGTCATCAGTTGGACGCTGTTATCCAATCTGGAGCTTTGACATCTAAAGTTAAAGCCACACCTGAGCTCCCGATTGGATAACCGCGTCCAACTGACGCCATGTCACAAGTCACTATATTTAAACCGGACAAAAAGCCAACGTTACTGGAGGTGGCGGTGGCAACAGAGGGGCGCATGCGAAGGTATGTGAGAGCCGCAGGGCAGCAGCGGCGGAAACGGCGTCCCCCGCCGAAGGCCCCATTCTATGCAGTGCTTGGGGCGTGTACAATTAAAATCGTACCGAAGTTCCCGATTGGATAACAGTATCCAGCTGATAATCTGTCACAAGACACTATATTTAAACAGTGAAATATACTAATGTCTCTAAAGATTAAGGGGGTAACAGCGGGTATAAGGCTACTCGCAAAATGATAAGCAGGTCAGTGACGTGACGCAGTGTGACTCACGGTGAGTTTCTGATATCCACTGGTTTTTGGACCCGTGCACGAGAGTGGATCCAACAAGCAGTGGTTTATCATAAACTCACCACGAGTCACCCTCCGTTACGTCACAGACCTATGCTTCGTATTGCAAGTCTACAGTGAGCCCAGGGGGGGGGGCGAAGGTAGAAGGTTGGCGCCGCAGGGCGGCGGCGGAGGCGGCGGTGGCGGTGGAGGCGGTGGAGGCGGCGGAGACGGCGGAGGCGGCGGAGGCGGCGGAGGCGGCGGAGGCGGCGGAGGCGGCGGAGGCGGCGGAGGCGGCGGAGGCGGCGGAGGCGGCGGAGGCGGCGGAGGCGGCGGAGGCGGCGGAGGCGGCGGAGGCGGCGGAGGCGGCGGAGACGGCGGGGGCGGCGGAGAGGGCGGTGGGGGCGGCGGGGCGGCGGGGGCGGCGGGGCGGCGGGGGGCGGGGCGGCGGGGGCGACCATGGCAATGGAGGCGGCGGAGACGGCGATGGCGGCGGAGAGGGCAATGGGGGCGGCGGGAGCGGCGGAGGCGGCGGGGGCGGCGGCGCCCTGCGGAGCGCCCCATTCTATGCAGAGCGCGGCGCGCGCACGCGGGAGAGAGAGAGAGACAATGGACGCGGAGCGCTATGGAAATAGCGCACGTGAGGGATGGCCCCCGCGCCTAATGACGCGCCTGATCCCCGTGGCCGCCTCCCGCGCCCACACACGGCGGACGACGCCCCGCCCCACCCGCCCCGCCCCCTCACATGCACGCGGCCATTGTGCCACGTGACACTTTACGTGCCGCTCCGAACAATACACCGCCGCCCTCGCGCGCTGCCTTCGCGAATGGTGTGTGCCACGGGGATAATGAAACGACGAAATAAAAGAACACCAGTCGCGGGAAGTTGTGTTCCGAGTTGTGTAGCGCGTTCCAAGTCGCAAATTCACGCCAAGATACGTGTGAATGGTCCCACAGTGTTCTGGTGAATTAAAGTAATGGACCGATGTTTTTGAAATGTATTAATATTGACAAAACGTTACAAATACGAGGTGTTCATGATTTTTTTAAATGATTGATTGATGTTTCCGGGCGAGTCATCAGCTACGGTTAGTAGTCCCGTTATGTTGCGGTCGGTAGTCGCATCCCGTGAATGATTTTGATGCCTGGATTTGGCGGTGTTCCTCTTCCGCTGGACTGTGAGATCCATCACCGACCTACACGTCGGCTCTCGGGAGAATTTTTCCTTCCAAGTCTCCTCTAGCGGCGCACCACAGGAGGCGGGACGAGCTCTGAGCTGCCAACTGATATCCCGACATGTGTGGTAGTGTAGAGCTTACAAGAGTAAGTTTCTATGGGTGAGGGGAGCGGCTAGCACACGGAAGGGGAAGGAAAGAAAGCGTTTCGTTTCTTAGGATACTACTGGGGAAGTCGCTTGTTGTTAATCAGAGATACTACCGATCAGGAAAGCCGGTCTCTAGAATTCTCCTCTAGACAACGGCTTAATTCGACCTAGTTACTCGTATACGAGTATACTTATAGTCGAAAATCTGCTTCCACTCGAATCCTATGACCTCCCGCTCAGAGACGCTGCAGAAACATTGAAATGCTGGCTCTGAGCTAAATCAGCCTGCATAATTCGTTAAAAATGTTAGTATCTTCCATTAGTATTTTCGTATACTCAGGCATCCGACGGACATTTTAGGTACGCCAGTACTTACTGCGTCAGATTCTAAGTAGGTTCATCACCGTGTATCTACGAAGTCAGTTCAGCTTTTTTTACCGAATTCATTTTCCAAGACCATGTCTTTATTCTGTAGCTATAACAGGGGCTCTACAAATTTTATATATATTGAAGAAATGGAGTATATCAAGACATTAAGACTGTTATAGTATATCCGTAAAATGCACCCATGGCTCGTGAATAGGAACTTTCACGAACAAAGAGATAAATTACACGATGCAAACTGAAATAATATGTTTACTTTCCCGTATACAAACGTATATACGGAGTAATATACGTAGAATAAGGAAAGCTAAGAAATGCCGCCGAAAATCGATTTCGAAATACACTCTATACTACATGCACTCTATACGGTGACATAGACACCATATTGCTGTATCTTTTGTTGTTGTTTTTTGAAAAATACAAAAATATAAATTTTTTGACTTGTCTCTCGCGTCATTAATATTTACGTTAGCGGCGATGTGTAAACATAATTGTATTTACAAGTTCATGTGCTTTAAATAATGCTCCAGAAAGATTCTCGAAACCTCAACCGTATTCTGGGAAAACTAGCTCAAAATTCCGCATTTTCTGAAACGTTCAAACGTCATTTTCTCAAAAATGGCTTCCAATATTTTCATCAAACTTTCCGAACGGATAGTGATAATTGTTCGCTTTAATGTGACATAAAATTCATTCCACGGTATTTTTTTTTAATTACACAAATGTAATTTTTGTGAAAGATCTCCAACGCCGTTAATATGCACTTTTCTAGTAACTTTTAAACATTAATGTATTTGTGAGTTAATTTGCTTCAAATGATTTCAAATGAAGATTTTTGAAAACTCCATACTTTTCCGTGAAGATCTTCAAATTTCGAATTTACAGTAGCCCTTTAGCGCTATTTTCTTAAAAACGGCTCCAAACATTTAAAGTTAATTGTAATTTAGGACGATGTTTTACTGTTCTTTACTATTCTTAAAATAATATTACTGTTCTACTATTAGGAAACCGAAAAATTAAGAAAATTTCAAAAAATGTACTTTGGCGGCAATAGATGGCAGCTGGCAAGAGTATGTGGAAATTTCGTATAGCTAGCCGAGACCAAAGGAAATAGTAAACTAAAACCGGAAAGTCCATGACATTCTGTAGCACCACTAGTTTTCTTTATGAATTTCCGTACTGAACAAAGCTGTTGCTATGGGAATCTGCGGTTCCCTTCCTGGATTCCAGTGTTGTCATTATTCGTACAACAGTTTTCCATGGTCATCGATAATTCTCGACTTCACTCCTTCGGTCGTTGAAGGGAAAGATTGTGAAATTTAAGGCGTTGGTCTTTGAATATCGTGAAGAATGTTATCGTTGGTACACAATGTGATTTTGCTCGAAATCATTTTATGTATAAGAAAACGCTTAAGGAAAGACGCTTTCAGAGTTACATCAGGAATGTCACTGAATAGTCACGAACACATTTTAGTCACAGAGTTTATGTTGTTTTTCACGAATATGTTTTCGTGCTAATATAGGTTGATTCATGAGTCATTATGTGCGTCACTACCAAATACTGAATCGGTAATATCTAAATGAGATGGCTTGCTGGCTACATAAACAAACAATGGAAATTCAATGGAGGAAATATCCGTCACTGTATCCTGCTCACACACTAGTATAGTCAAAGGAAAGGTCGATGAACACACGTCCTTGTCTCAATCTATTATCTCTCTCTCTCTCTCTCTCTCTCTCTCTCTGAATCATTAACTTGTTGCTTCGTCAAGAAACGTTTGATAACTGTAAATAAGACAAAAATTCAGAACATAACGATAAATACTTTCCCTATCGCTACAGAATCTGTAGGTAATTTGAAAAACAAGGTTCGGGTTTATATATAAGTAGCATTATGTCACATTTTTTGACGAAAGTAAGATGATACTTTTAACGAAAGTACACATACTCGCCACATCTATTATTACATTTTGTGCGAGTATTGTGCCGGTGTAAAAAAGACGCTGTACTACGAACAATCCTCTTCTGAACATGTGCTGAGAATTGTCGAATTGAAACCTTCATCCTCTTATCTCACAGAATGAATTTTCGATGTTATAATTCCATCCGGAGCCAAGTCTTTCTTATGACTGAAGTAGTACGTTCGCATTTTAAATATTTTATATAACACATTTTGCATCTAGCTGCGATGATAGATTTCCTTCTATCTCAAATATTTATTCGCTTTAAGTTTATCAGATGAATCAGAGACAGAAGAATATCCGTTAACAGGCTCCATGGGTCCACGTGTGTAAATCCTGTTTCTTCATACTAACAAAACAAGCCTTCTCTAAACTTCACCATTTTCGTTGAAGGTCCATCGTATTTCCACAGACGCTCGTCCCGCAGACATATGCCAAGCCCACTCATGTACATCTAGCAGGCAGGTATTAATAAATCTAAAATTACATGTGTTGCTCTAGGGCCTTCAGACGCAAGGAGGAAAGCGCATTGTTTCCTACCCTTTCATACCCCCGCCGACAGAGCAAAAAAAATCGTTAAGAAGTCTCCGCCTGCCTTATTCGTAGAGCTGCTCCATATTAATGGAGTCACTCCCATACCAGTTCTTGCCCCAGCCGCTTCGGCGAAGAGCGACCTTGTCGCCACGAGAGCCGCCGCGTGCTCGCTGGAGAACGGCCTTAGATACAGAGATTGATACAAACATTCGAAAGGAACCCGCATTGTCAGCAGTCATCTGGCGTCAGTGCAGGACGAATTCTTGTATTATAACTGGCTGAAATACCAAGCAACAATTGTTGGCGTTGCAGTGTCTCTGACCGAGAGGTCGTAGTGTTCGAGTCTCGACACGAATTTTCGACGTTAGCAAGTTAGCTAGGTGGAATTCAGTCACTGTGTGGTGGATGAAGTCTTGTATTATAACTGGCTGAAATACCAGGCAGCAATTGTTGGCGTTGCAGTGTCTCTGACCGAGAGGTCGTAGTGTTCGAATCTCGACACGAATTTTCGACGTCAGCAAGTTAGCTAGGTGGAATTCAGTCACTGTGTGCTGGATGAAGTCTTGTATTATCACTGGCTGAAATACCAGGCAACAATTGTTGGCGTTACACTGTCTCCGACCGAGAGGTCGTAGTGTTCGAGTCTCGACACGAATTTTCGACGTTAGCAAGTTAGCTAGGTGGAATTCAGTCACTGTGTGGTGGATGAAGTCTTGTATTATCACTGGCTGAAATACCAGGCAACAATTGTTGGCGTTGCAGTGCCTCTGACCGAGAGGTCGTAGTGTTCGAATCTCGACACGAATTTTCGACGTCAGCAAGTTAGCTAGGTGGAATTCAGTCACTGTGTGCTGGATGAAGTCTTGTATTATCACTGGCTGAAATACCAGGCAACAATTGTTGGCGTTACACTGTCTCCGACCGAGAGGTCGTAGTGTTCGAATCTCGACACGAATTTTCGACGTCAGCAAGTTAGCTAGGTGGAATTCAGTCACTGTGTGCTGGATGAAGTCTTGTATTATCACTGGCTGAAATACCAGGCAACAATTGTTGGCGTTACACTGTCTCCGACCGAGAGGTCGTAGTGTTCGAGTCTCGACACGAATTTTCGACGTTAGCAAGTTAGCTAGGTGGAATTCAGTCACTGTGTGGTGGATGAAGTCTTGTATTATCACTGGCTGAAATACCAGGCAACAATTGTTGGCGTTACACTGTCTCCGACCGAGAGGTCGTAGTGTTCGAGTCTCGACACGAATTTTCGACGTTAGCAAGTTAGCTAGGTGGAATTCAGTCACTGTGTGGTGGATGAAGTCTTGTATTATAACTGGCTGAAATACCAAGCAACAATTGTTGGCGTTGCAGTGTCTCTGACCGAGAGGTCGTAGTGTTCGAGTCTCGACACGAATTTTCGACGTTAGCAAGTTAGCTAGGTGGAATTCAGTCACTGTGTGGTGGATGAAGTCTTGTATTATCACTGGCTGAAATACCAGGCAACAATTGTTGGCGTTGCAGTGCCTCTGACCGAGAGGTCGTAGTGTTCGAGTCTCGACACGAATTTTCGACGTTAGCAAGTTAGCTAGGTGGAATTCAGTCACTGTGTGGTGGATGAAGTCTTGTATTATAACTGGCTGAAATACCAGGCAGCAATTGTTGGCGTTGCAGTGTCTCTGACCGAGAGGTCGTAGTGTTCGAATCTCGACACGAATTTTCGACGTCAGCAAGTTAGCTAGGTGGAATTCAGTCACTGTGTGCTGGATGAAGTCTTGTATTATCACTGGCTGAAATACCAGGCAACAATTGTTGGCGTTACACTGTCTCCGACCGAGAGGTCGTAGTGTTCGAGTCTCGACACGAATTTTCGACGTTAGCAAGTTAGTTAGGTGGAATTCAGTCACTGTGTGGTGGATGAAGTCTTGTATTATCACTGGCTGAAATACCAGGCAACAATTGTTGGCGTTGCAGTGCCTCTGACCGAGAGGTCGTAGTGTTCGAGTCTCGACACGAATTTTCGACGTTAGCAAGTTAGCTAGGTGGAATTCAGTCACTGTGTGGTGGATGAAGTCTTGTATTATCACTGGCTGAAATACCAGGCAGCAATTGTTGGCGTTGCAGTGTCTCTGACCGAGAGGTCGTAGTGTTCGAGTCTCGACACGAATTTTCGACGTTAGCAAGTTAGCTAGGTGGAATCCAGTCACTGTGTGGTGGATGAAGTCTTGTATTATCACTTTCTGAAATATCAGGCAACAATTGTTGGCGTTGCAGGGTCTCTGACCGAAAGGTCGTAGTGTTCGAGTCTCGACACGAATTTTCGACATTAGCAAGTTAGCTAGGTGGAATTCAACCACTGTCTGGTGGATGAATTCTTGTATTATCACTGGCTGAAATACCAGACAACAATTGTTGACGTTGCAGTGTCTCTGACCGAGAGGTCGTAGTGTTCGAATCTCGACACGAATTTTCGACGTCAGCAAGTTAGCTAGGTGGAATTCAGTCACTGTGTGCTGGATGAAGTCTTGTATTATCACTGGCTGAAATACCAGGCAACAATTGTTGGCGTTACACTGTCTCCGACCGAGAGGTCGTAGTGTTCGAGTCTCGACACGAATTTTCGACGTTAGCAAGTTAGTTAGGTGGAATTCAGTCACTGTGTGGTGGATGAAGTCTTGTATTATCACTGGCTGAAATACCAGGCAACAATTGTTGGCGTTGCAGTGCCTCTGACCGAGAGGTCGTAGTGTTCGAGTCTCGACACGAATTTTCGACGTTAGCAAGTTAGCTAGGTGGAATTCAGTCACTGTGTGGTGGATGAAGTCTTGTATTATCACTGGCTGAAATACCAGGCAGCAATTGTTGGCGTTGCAGTGTCTCTGACCGAGAGGTCGTAGTGTTCGAGTCTCGACACGAATTTTCGACGTTAGCAAGTTAGCTAGGTGGAATCCAGTCACTGTGTGGTGGATGAAGTCTTGTATTATCACTTTCTGAAATATCAGGCAACAATTGTTGGCGTTGCAGGGTCTCTGACCGAAAGGTCGTAGTGTTCGAGTCTCGACACGAATTTTCGACATTAGCAAGTTAGCTAGGTGGAATTCAACCACTGTCTGGTGGATGAATTCTTGTATTATCACTGGCTGAAATACCAGACAACAATTGTTGACGTTGCAGTGTCTCTGACCGAGAGGTCGTAGTGTTCGTGTCTCGACACGAATTTTGGACGTTAGCAAGTTAGCTAGGTGGAATTCAGCCACTGTCTGATGGAGAATTCTACCGTCCAGCTGCTTTCATCAGTAGATTTTCCGTGTTTTTCTTTCTGATCACTTACCAAGCGACAGCCGGTGCACTTCCCTAACAAACGGGTCCTTAACAAACTGTTGATAGAAGGAAATCACAGAAAATTACCAAACGGAGCATTCGGTCCCTAGACTTTCATCCATCCAATAAGTTTCGCACTAGCCATTTATTTGGAGTCGAAAGAAGACTATCTTATGCGATGATGAAACCAGAAAATGATAAATCGAAATGTGTATTTATATTTCGTATATTTGTAATCTATCACCGGGTTAATCACGCCAGACGGTCTCTCCATTGCATCAAACTCTCAAAAAAGGAACCATATGGTTCCAGCACCCAACACAAACCTGCCGTCAGGAGTCGAATACATGCTAACCTAAAAATTTGATCAGTGGCATCAACATTCTTTCAGAAAAACGAACAAATTGGAATGACTGTTCCAAAACTTGTCGTAAAGAAGCCTTGGTATCTTGAGTTTGCGTACCCAGCTTACAGCATTTTATTTTACGAACACGTCTAAAGTAAAAATGTTACGTTATTTAACCTGAGTTTGTCCGTCTTGCTGTAGATAACGTTTGGCATTTTAGCCCGCGCCTCTGTGTTGGCTCTTGGGGAGCATATTAGCATATTACCGGTGGTGTGACCCCGCGTTCGATTCCCAGTCGAGGTAAAAATAAGAGTTGTAGCTTTCCTTTAAAATCGCCCCAGTATCTGTAGCTGAGTGATAAAGAAAAACTCAAGCAGGTGGATCTTGCTAGTTGCGGTGAAGGGACATGTTCACCACATGTCGCTCTCATCCCCAAGCATGGGAATGTAACTAGGTCCAGAGATGTGGGACACTATTAGCTGACTGCCAAATTCGAATATTGACCCAAAATGACAAATACATTCATACATTTTAGCTAGCTTGTAGGCTTATTAATATTATTGTTTTTGTGCTCAATTGTACTTCCGCTCATTATTTTATATCTTTCGGTAGGTTACCTTGTCTTATAAGAGGCTTGTTGTTAAACACATTTTGGAAATTTACGTATTGGACACTTTACGTATTGGACACGTTTTGCATTGTGTAAGACATTTTGTATTGGAACAGTTTGCATTGGATAATTTTTTTCACGGATTATTCTGTCACTAGACATTTCTGAAATTGACTTTATATTTTGGAAGTTTCTTCAGTAATCCATTATGATAGACCTGGCTCGGATCTTGGTAATGTTTGTCATGCAAATCTCCAGTTGGTACCACTGCCAGCGCCATCTTGGGGGCTTTCGGCCCTCAAGTCCATGTGCGACGAATAATAATAATAATAATAATAATAATAATGATAATAATAATAATAATAATAATGTCTTTATTAATGGCGAGGCTTAGGCCATAGGGCCTGCTCTTCCGCCTAACCACTGAATTTACATACATATAGAGTAGAAACATTTTAAGAGGTGAGGACAAGCTGTACATTTAGGTCTGAGAGAACAAATCTAGGGACCATCCCGGCATACGCCTTAAGCGATTGAGTAAACCCAGAAAACCTCAATCAGGCTGGCGGCTTAGGGCCGAACATCATCAATGTACGGAGAAAAGTGGAAGAGAAGGAAAAATAAGAGAAAGAATCAGAATGAAAAATAAGAGAAAGAGTAACGAACGGCGAGGGCGAAGACTGCTCGCGGGTGTCCGGGGGCCACAAGGGTCGGCCTCTTCGCCCCCGGCAGCCTGGCGCTAATCAAGTCGATTAAGAGCGCTAATTGCGGCGGGCGCGCTAATTAAGTGCGAACGAGCCACGCCAAAACAGCGCTCCCCCCCCCCCCCCCCCCCGGCGAATCGCGCGCCCAGAGCGCCGGCAGGAGCAGGGCAGCCAAGCAACGCGCTTTGATTGACCGCGTTCTTGAAAGGAGCAGCGGCCGAGGCAGACGTCGCGCCGGCGCGCACACGTGTGCTGCACTATCAGCAGACCATCATTTGAGAGCGTAGGCTTCCGCGGCCGGAGTCAGTGTTTACTAGGCTGTCCGCCATTCTGCGACCTTTCTCAGGGCGTAATGCACCTCCGCCATGGACGCGGCGTCACCCGGACAGCCTAGTAAAGACAATCATTTCTTCTGCACCCTGGCGGATGGGCGCCGCACCGGCGTAGGCAGATACTGCTCCTTAGACCAGGGGTTTTCGAACTGTGCGTCGCGGCTCCCAGGGGCGTCGCGGCCATATTGAATTGAATTGAATTGAATTAATGCCTTATTTTACGTGGCGAGACTCAAGCCCATTAGGCCTGCTCTTCCGTCTGACCACGCAAATTTCGCTACGCTCCTTTCACCAACTAGTAGAGAAAGGAGGTATTTCTTGGGCGAGAAACAGGCGATTTGAATTTAGCTCAGAGGCGTCATTTAGGCTTGAGGATCTTTTACATGCAAGTAAACCTACTAACATGGGACAGCCAGCTTTACTTCCCCTCCGAAGGAAGGCGTACGAAGGATTTTTTCGCCCTAAAAAAACCACGGCTTCGATCGGGTTTGAACCCGCCAACTTGGGTACAACAGTCCGAAACGCTAACCGTTACATCATCGCCGCCGTATGGTAGGGGCGACGCGGTGATTTATTAAAAATGATCTTTAGATTTTATTTTCTTTACTCCTTCTGACATTTATGTCCACAAAATTATTTTGTACTATCATAGTATGTATTATTTCTGATATAGAATAGAATATTTATTTTGCTGCTTAGGAATACATGCAATATTTCTGGTGGTAGCGTTTTCTAAGTTGTTACTACAAATACACAACGCAAACAATCAAAGAAACTTTACAATATTTTATATTGCATTGTATTGTATATAATAAACTTGTTATTAATTACTACAATTTTCCAAGATTTGTATATTAAACCTATCATGCTAAAGCTGACATAAAATAACAATAATAATTTTAAAAAAATTAACGTTAACATATTTTTCTAAAATTAAAATTTATTTAATGTAATTAAATTTGTTTCTATATTCTGACGGAAAATTTCCAGCACTGTTGCAGACAAAATATGTGATTTATTTCACTAATTAATTATGGATTAATTGAACCTGGCATGTCCTTTACCAGTAGGATTCTGTGGCTCGTTTAGCACCTTACGATTAATATTTTTCATACGGGATTTTTAATGTTTCTACCCACGCAGATCGAGTTCCCGTGCCCACGCGAGCTGTGTCCAACCTGTGTTTGGTTGCGATCGAAATTGGCCGTCGAAAACGAAAGATTTTCGATCGAATTCAGTCGCTTCCTGGAGGAGATTTCTAGCAGTGTAATGTTTTAGCACCTTGTACTGTGAAGAAAGTACAATTACATCTACTTAAAAACTTCACTCGCATCTAATGACTTATGTCAATAATAAACTTATTATTATTGTCTGCATGGTAAATGAAGTTATAATTCATTTGATGGTCGTTAGCAACATAAAAAATTACTTCCTCACATTTAATTCAGTTGTCTTTTAGTAAAAAATTTGCAAAGATTAAATGTGAGGAATAATGTATTACATTTGTTTTCTTTTATGATGTTCATAATTAGCTACATTAATGGTAATTGTGTTTAAATGAACCACGTTTGGGTCACAGGCGGCTCATGAGCTGTCCTACTCAAAATCAAGTTGCAGTGGCAAGGCTACCTATAGTACTTGCAATTTCTGGTTTATGCAAACGTTAACATACTGGCGTGTTGAAATAGCTTTAGGAATTGCTTAGGACTGACAAATTGACTTTTTGCATGCAATTATTATGTTAGAAATAAATCAACTCCAATCCAACATAACGATTCTTCATCAATAAGAACACAATACATGTCGAAATAGAATAGATGTTATATTATCTATTTGACAGGACTAATTATTAAACTAATTACTCTCTATAAATCGATACACATTTTTCATCTTTCGTTCCTTCATTATATCCAGGTGCTGTGTGACGTCGGCTCATCTCTTTGACCGTCATCACACATTCGTCTGTCATTTGAGTTTCTCCATATACTTTTTTCACTATTGATTAAAACGAATAACTCCACCGATACACATCATGCTACATTTTCCTCGCAAAATTATTGAAACATGTCTTATTCAAAATGAACTGACAAAAAGACGTCTCAGGTGTCGACGGTTTGGTCGTTGTGTATTAATGCTCGCCATCAAATCGTAAAAAAAAAAAAAAAAAAAAAAAAAAAAAAAAAAAAAAAAAAAAAAAAAAAAAACCCTCGTAATTTTGTCGTCACAATCACAAACGCTCATAAGCGGTTAAAATTGCAGTAAACCTGCACAACCGATTGCGAGAAAATTGCCACATAAAAATTTAAGTAAAACCTCGTTTCCCATTCTCGAGGACAAAATTACTCCGCAGATTGTCATAACACCGCAGAAAACAGCCGTTTCCTGAAATGTGACCAATAATACCAAATATGGTGGCGGGCGGAGTTGGTCGCATGCACGACGGCGAGAATTCTTCTCTTCGATCGGCAGTGAAAAGTACATGGAGAGAAGGCTCCTGGCGTACCGGAGGCAGCTGCGGAGTCCGAGGCTGTTATTAAGAGATGGGGCTGTGACGGCGAGTGCAGTGTTGATGAGGGTTCTGGGCCGGCAACGTCAGCCCACAACCCTCATCCCAGAGCTTGCGGCAATGCGAATGGGAATAGTGATGAGAAATCATGAAGAGGGTGTTTCGGCGACCTACGGAAGCCTGAGAATGTAATAATGATTTTTACGGTACATTTGTGTAAGAGATGAGGTCCTGCTGTAGAATATTAGCATTTCGGTACTCTAGAAGAGAATAGTAGCACATACATTTCTTATTTCCTGCTGCTACGAACATAATATTGAAATTAAATGATGAGGGTTCTAGGCTGGCAACGTTACAGCTTGCAGCAATGTCAATGGTAAGTGATGAGAAATGATGAAGAGGGTGTTTCCGTTAGATGTCAGAGCGACCTACGGAAGCCTGAGAATGTAATAATGACGAGGGTTTTACGGTACATTTGTGTATGAGATGAGGTACTGCTGTAGAATATTAGCAGTTCAGTACTCTAGAAGATAATGCATTCCTCATTCTCTGCTGCTATGGACATTATATTGAAATTAAATAATAAATAATTACAAAATGAATAACAGTTCAGAATAATAATGAAAAACAGTTCGAAGTATGTAAATATTAGCACATTTCAATGGAAGTCCTTTGATGAACCGAAACTGTAAACGAATTCTAGAATTGCTAAGAAAATAATTTGCAGCAATTTTATCTCATGGTTTACTGTACATGAACAATACGTTTCACAGGCTAATTCTGCTAGATGTGTTCTGACTTTTCTTTTAAATGGAAGGAGAATTGATGTCTCCTGCCTCTGGGCGACGGTATCACCTTTGAAGCAAGTCGTAGCGGAGAGTCCTTTAGAGAGAAATAAATAATTATAATTTAAAACCCGGTTTGCGGTCGGTGTTTAAATCATTGCTTGGTTGGTGTATGACCGTTTCTTGACGGACATCAAAACGGGACGATCTTTTCGTGTTGTTTGTCTTTTGGTAAACTAACGCGATCTCATTTGCGTTTTCCGCTCCTAGCGGGCAGCTTCAGTCCAATCCCCGATGTGGTACTTATCTTTTCGAGATAAATTTGGTTGTGAATATACAAAATATAATTGAAAATTGTTTAAATTGCTGTAATTTGTAAAACGCGTTTAAGAAAAGAATGGCGGGTAGTTTGACTTCGAAAATCGTCTCACTTCAACCAGGTTTGCACAGCCTGCGATAGTTCAGTGGGAATAACTGCCTCTGCAGCATCTTTGATCGACCAGCAGGAGGGAACCATCGAGGTCACGTTTCTTGGTAGAGGATTGTAAAGGCCCATTCACAATGCAAACGTAAACATAAGCATAACGCATAGACATAAATATTAACATAGGTGATAGACTGAAGTATGTTAGACATAGTGTCTAACATAAACGTAATAAAATAAGCTGTGAGGCATTCTAGTTTATTATTGGTTGGATGTAAGAATCGATTTCAAGGTATCGACTGTGTCCATGACCCATATGGCGTTAGTACTTCTATCGAATTCGCTCCAATTCTGATTCTTGATTTTGAGTTACCGTTCTGTGATTGGTTCATTTCTTATGTCTTACCTTAGCATCGACGCCGCGGGGCGGAGGACGGCGGCGGGCAGCGGCGGCCGCCCTCACCGGCCATGCGCCTCACGTCCGCCCAGAGACCCTCGCCCCGCCTCGCCCCGCCTCGCCCCGCCCCGCCTTGCCCCGCCCCGCCTCGCCCCGCCTCGCCCCGCCTCGCCCCGCCTCGCCCCGCCTCGCCCCGCCTCGCCCCGCCTCGCCCCGCCTCGCCCCGCCTCGCCCCGCCTCTCCCCGCCTCGCCTCGCCCCGCCTCGCCTCGCCCCGCCTCGCCCCGCCTCGCCCCGTCTCGCCCCGCCTCGCCCCGCCTCGCCTCGCCCCGCCTCGCCCCGCCTCGCCCCGCCTCGCCCCGCCTCGCCTCGCCTCGCCCCGCCTCGCCCCTGCCCGCACCGCCCCACCTCTCCTCGCACCACTCCACCCCTCCCCTCCCCGCCCCGCCGTGCCCTGCCCCGCCCACCCCTCCCGTACCGTCCCGTCCCGCATCGCCTCGCCTCGCCTTGCCTCGCCTCGCCTCGCCTCGCCCCGCCGCGCCGCGCTCCGCCCCGCCTCCCCTCATCCCTCCCGCCCCTGCTCCCTCTCTGGGCTCCGCCCAGTCCAGCCCTGCCCCGCCCCGTCCCGCCCCTCCCCGCCCCGCCAAGCCCCGCTCCTCCTTTCCCCCGTTTCGCACCGCTCCGCGTCGCACCGCTGCGCCCCGCCCTGCCACGCACCGCCCACTCCGCCCCCACTTCCCCGCCCCGCCCTGCGCCACCCCGCCCCTCCCTGCTCCGCCACGCCCCTCCCCGCTCCGCCCCGCCCCGCCCCGTCCCGCCCCGTCCCGCCTCCCCCATACTCTCCCGCCCAAAGCACCGCCGCGCCGCGTCGCAATGATACACTGCGCCGGGCATTGTTCCGTCGAGTATCTCGTGTGCGCGGGGTGGAGTCGACGCACCGACGCCGGCGCCGCCGCCCACCTCCAGAGGTCGCCTTGGGCCTTCACCTATGCAGGTGCCGCGCCGCGACCGTGACTCATGTCAAGAGCCGCTTGGTTAGCTATCGCGGTACTTAGGATTTAACCCATGGATAGCTTACCCTTATTTAGACCCGTAACGTTCCCTTCAATAGAACCAACGTTGAAGATACGATCTTCGAAATGTTATTGTAAATTGTATTGGTACTAGCCATTTAAAACCATGAATTTATTTTTAGCCTTTATTTGTCTCAAGGATTAGAGAATGACTCATCCGAAATGTTGGTTTTGTAAGCCCTCTACGTACTAATAATTTTAATCAATGTATGTGTACATAACATTCATTACGGCTGCTGCTGTCAAACGGAATTTGCCGAGCAATGAATACATAACAAGTAGCTGCAATTCATTAAACTGACAGTCATCACTCCCCTTCTATAATTGCCACCCCGCGCAGATTGCAGATTAATTTTACTGTGGCTTTCAAGTGGAGTTCGATAGATGTTTACAAAGAGTTCTACAGGCAACAAAAATTCCGTTCTCACGAAATCTAATATAACAAATTATCGTGCTTCGGAAGTCATTCGATATGATAATCTCATTGTGAACTTGTTGTAACATACATGATGCGTCAATAAATATCTTATGCATACTCATTACATTGTTCTCCACCCACTCTCAACATACACATGGGGTTTGTGAACAAAGAGAGAATGCAAAATTTGTAGTTTTTGAAAATTACTGCTAAATGTTTAGTACCTCTGTTCCATGTAGTGTAACTGATTTACAACTTGCATTTATTACAGCGTAAATATATCTACAGATTGATTATATTCTTCATGATTAATTAAACACATGTCATTTTGGTGTTTATATTCATGTTCAAAATGACGTCTTACTATCGTGACAATTATACTATTAATACTAATAAGAATATAACGTATTTTCGAATCATAGATTACAACTGTGAAATAAAAATGCAAATGCATAAGGCACTAAATAAAATTCACACAAACAACGTCTTTGAAACCGAAGCTGGAAAGTAAGAGCGTATGTCCCGAATACAACGAATTTTCTTGCTTTCCGCACGCGATAAAAGACGAAGATAGAACGGCAAGAGTGGATTGAACGCAGAGTCGCAGAGGCTAACGCAGAACGCAGAGACGACAGAGTCGCAGAGGCTAATGAATAAAAGATGGGTAACGGGAGTACCACGACCGTGTACACCTACATTGCGTTCAAGATGGAAAGGAATTTGCCTGACGGATGAAGAAGGGACTATTGTTGACCAGCGTTACTGGATTTTTTTTTCCGATTTGCAAACGCAATTAACGTTCCATTTAGGAGCACATTTTACATTTGCCTTCGGGGAAAATAAATCTTGTGAGAAAGAGGAAAGTGCAAAACCAGCTCTATTTGAATTGTGATCGAAAAGTTTCGTGTATTACATTTTATCGATTACTTTCGTATGGGGTTTCAGACTCAAAACAAATCCAAGGGTCAGCTTCTTCTGAGTCAATTCAGAGGTCATTGTGAATCACGAAATGCAAGTGTACTGAACAGTTATATAACATAGCAATACAATTTTAACTTAAGTTTTGTTTACTCAAACGTGTGTGTGTGTGTGTGCGAGCTAGGGTGGACGTGTGTGATCAGGGCAGGCTGGTACATTGACATCTTCCCTCTCTTGACCTCAATGCGTTATTGAAAAGAGTCAGAATGTAGACAGTAATTCCTCAATAATGTAAACAACCCTCGATACTTGCGAGATTTCGTTGACAAAAATCTACGCAATCTTTCTTTAACATCTTTGTCAAGTCTGGCTAGGGAGCACTCATACATCATTGTTTTCTATCCATATAAATTAGAACGTTCATCTTCAAAATTGTACTAGTGATAGTAAGGTTACTATCACTAGTACTACTAATACTACATAAGATAGTAAACTTACAGATTGTAATGTTTATAATCTGAGAAGCTAAGTACGATATTCTATGGACAGTTACGATGTTTTAAGATCGGATTTCGATTTGGATTTGCGTAATGTTATTATTAAACTAATGTTCACCTTTTTTTATTTATGTTCTGTAAAGTATTTAATTATTGAATGAGTTTGCAATATATACATTTACTAAGTAAATATTAATCTTAGTAATAATCTCTAGTAAACTCAATAAATAATATACGAAATTGGTATGCTAAAATATAGCCATAATTGTCTGAATGTCATTTTCGGCCCGATGACCAGCAAAAACCTAATGTAAGCCGAACTACAGTTGAGATTCGAAACGTGAGCATCTTTAACAGATAGGCAAGAACAAAGCAGGAAGTATAGGCAACCTGCTTCTCATGCCCTCCACGGCTCTTTCGTGAGACGCCAGCCCACGCGAGTGAAAAGAATCTTTGTCGATCTCGAACGCCGGGGTTGAGGGGTGAGGCACACAGGAACAGGCCTGGCTCTTCCTCCGACCGACCCTGGCACGACACGTGCGCATCGGGGAACAGCTCAGGGCTGTGGCTGGCATTACGATGCAGCACCCAAGGTCATTTGACTCTCGGATTACTCCTACCCCTTGAGTTGAAATAACAGTTGCTTCCCGCATCGATTAGTTGTATCAGACAGAGGTGGATTTACGCATAGGCACAGTAGGCACGTGCCTACGGCGGCAAATTTTCAAGGGCGGCAAATTTTCAAAGGCGCAAAATTTTCTTGATATTTTCTAAAACAAATTTAGGTTCTCTAAAAACTATAACAGCATAAATCATATTTTTATTTTAAAAATATCATATTAATATTTAATACAAGCTATTTATTTGTCTACTTCATTAGAGTATACCTTATGATTTCAGAAGTATCAGAATCTAAAACTAAGGCCCGTTGACGAAAGAAAACATGTTGCAATTCTAGTTGTCATGTTTTAGTTTCCTTTTAATGTTAACGTTTCAGTGTTGAAACGTTAATAATGTTGAACGTTACTTGCTATGAAGATACAGATTATATCCAAAATTAGCTAATCCAAAAAAAATATTTAATTTATGAAAACAATGTGCAAAATATAATGTTATTTTTAAAGTTAAAACGTTTAAATTAATGAGGAATTGTTACTGAAACGTTACAATTTGAAATGTAACATTAATTTTAAACAGGGGCGGCAAATTTGATGTGCCTACAAGCGGCAAAAATATTAATCCGCCCCTGGTATCAGATGCTGCAAGAGTATTTGCAACACGTCTCATCTTCGAAAATAATATTTTTAAATATTACTACATTGAATGGTAAAGGAAATAATCTCCACAAAAGTTTTAATAATTTTATTAATAATTTTCCAGAGTTATTTTTGGTTACCTCTGTCCATTGCAGTCTCCCATTCCAAAAGATGGCTGCCACCTAGCTGTAACCAGCATGTTTTGTTGTTTTCACATTTTTTGACCATGTTGTGAACATTCATGGGAGATCCACGTTGCTTGGGCAATATCCACTGAGGATGGGAAAAGTGTTTTCCCGAAAGTTAAATCTGGAAAATTATTAATAAAAATTATTAAAACTTTTGTGGCGATTATTTCCTTTACCATACTATGGATTACCACAAGATATCTTCTACCACCACGGAATTTATTACTACATTAATAAATTCCCTAAATTCACCAATACTTAACGCAGTTTTCATTTTTTAAATTCCAAATCGGATATTTTCCTATAAATATCGCCATGTGCTTTCGGTACAATAGAAGTTTAATAATAATTTTATAGTTTACAAATAGTTTTATTCTCTTAATTATTGCAACTTCTATCGTACTACCTCTTCAGCCTTCTTTCAAAATTCTCTTAACGAAACGGCCCCAAAAAGAACAGAAAAAATTAAATTCAGTGAATTGTGCTCCATAGTTACAAAAATATTCAAGAATAAACTAAAATGTCTCGCATGGTTCGGGATTTGAACCCGAAACATGTGAGCCCTCTTCATGCGAGAGCTTTACCATAGTATTAAACCACAGGTTGGCAACATTTTCTGGACCGCCGCCCCCTGTGGAAGAAAACAAATTCCAATGCCCCCTAGTCCATGACTGTTACTTTTATAATGAAATATCAAAAACTTTTTTTTAAGTATTCCAGCATTATAAAAGAACCTTTTCTATTGCAAGAAATCTTTTATAATCGGGCATATTACGACACAAGTTATGCCGTATTAGATTTTATGTCACCAATGATTGTGTCATCACACATTCAGCCAATCATAGCGAGAGAATCGGGGGTAGGTAGAACTAAACGGAACAGCCGACCACTGTTTACTCGCACGATGCCAAATACCCGAGACGTCACAGGGAAGATGTTTCGCAAAAATAAGTTTGATTCTCTTATAAATGCTGTTATACAAAAAAATATATAGTATGCAACTCGTTTAGAATGTTGCTTTATTACATTCGTACAAATTTGAATACTCGCTCCTAAAGACCCTCGTTTTGAAAACATGTAGTCATGCAATAAAGCTTAACATTATAAACTAATTGCATAAACTACTAGTTTCATTTTATCTATACCTAATTTATCTCTTTATATACTATTGAAAATCACAAAGTATAAATTAATAAAACGGCAACGAAATGTACATTAAAATTAACTATTTATTAAAATTAAACACAAAATCAATAAGAAATAAAAAATAATGTGATAAACATAAAATTAATAATAAACAAGAAAAGAATGGAATGGTTGAAGCAGGTGGAGTTCTGTGTTGATAGGGTAGGTTTGCCGCAGCAGCTTCTATTGACTGCATCAACACCCCCTCCTACCTCATTTGTCACTGGGTGTGCAACCGCCCCATGGACGTGTCCAATGCAACGGGCGGAAGCGCCCCTGCTGGGAATCTATGAGAATGTAGTATACTCTGTGTTATCTAGGCTATCCGGGACGAGTCGCGTCACTGACATGGTGGCTAACGTTTCGGCCAGCGTATTGTGGCCTTCTTCAGAACATACTGTACGCTCTGAAGAAGCGTACTGCACGCTCTGAAGTGCACGCGCAGCAGTACGCTTCGAAGAAGGACCTGACTCCTTGGACAACTCTCTCAAACCCTAGAAAAAATCACTAAGATTTTGAAATGTGTAAGCTAAGGATTTAAAAATTTAACATTAAGGATTTGAAAGAATTAAGAGAGAAGTACCTAGTTTTAATATTGAATGTTTAAGGATGAAAAATTGTGAACTTTTGCAATTATCTTAATTTCGGATGTTTTACTCAAAATCTAAACGAGTCTATATCTAATATGAAAGCTTTGTTCTATTCTTGTAAAACAATATTTAAAAACTTTGTAGACAACTTCGGGAAAATTTGTGTTTGTATTGTGATTGTAGGGAAAAGTGTTAAGTTTTGTTAGGCGTATTTTTCACTGATGGAAAGACTGAAACAGAAAACACTTTTTCAGTGTCAAGGATCTTCAAACGTGTACTGCCGTCAAATTCTCGGCATCGTTTATTTGCGGCATTCTATGACACTCTTTGAACAACGTACACGAGAAAAAAAGCCGTAAAAGTTCTCTTCACGAGACTATTTTGAGAAAGTGTAGAATGTTCAGTTTACGGTGGCATCTGATTCCTAAACAATTCTCAAAAGCAAACAAACAAAGAAATTTCTCTTCCATCCGATACATTCTTCATATTCTGGAAGGTATAGAAATACAAAAACTGCAAATATATTTATCAAGAAATGTAGAGAAAAGAAAAATTAAAATTTGGGGTAAAAGACGTTCATTTTAACAAGAATACATTCTCTTTGAAGGTTAACAGTAGAGTTTGAAACAGTATTATGAATTTGCACTCCTTATCAGAGCTAGAAAAGTGTCCTTCTCATTATTTATTAGCGGACAAGGCGTTTTTTCTTGAAATGTAGAAATAATTGGAATACAACAGTTATTTGGTGTTTCAATTTGTTATTAATAATGGCATAAATAATATTTGATCTTCATTTCTCACATATTAGTTTGTCATTCTAAATACGGATAAATAAAAGTAAGGTTATAAAATTAATAGTGTCATATAGGCATAGCCGCCTAAAGGTTCAAACTTTCAATTGGCCCCAAATGATAGTAAAAAAATATAATAAGGGCTGTAATTAAGTTTCAAATAAAAATGTTATTAGTTCATAAACATGAAAAGAAAATTTTATCTATTTTACTAGTTGTACAGTTTTTCAAATACACGAGTAATTATTTAATATATATTTTAAAATTTTTGCATAATTAAAATATGAATTATAAATGGGTGGAAGAAATAATTATATCTTATAATAATATTACTTGCGCTAGATGAACTAGAAGCGCAATTACTAGAAGGGAAGGGTCCCAATCTTTTGATTTCTTAGGTCTTGAAGACCGGCCCTGAATATGTAACACTATTATATTATTTCAAATGAGAAGCAAATTATTAACTCAGAAGAGCCTCGTTTACCTCTGCATTATATCGATACGCATCACGTTCACAAAACAAATGCGTTGAAACAGAAAGCACTCGTGTCGTATGAAACACTTCACACAATTTCATTGAAGTCTCATTGCTTCCCCTCGTAAAGAAAGGCCAGAAAAAGCCGCAGTAAAAGATAATACCACATTATGAGCCAAACTATTAAGACGTACGTGACTGGGAATGAGTTTGTCAACGGAGACCGCACCGTCCACCCGTGTAATAACTGACTGCCCTATGACACTGCAGTTCCGAGTACTCGTATATATCAGGTTCCCCGAGTGTCCTTTCCGCGTCACACCCGGTCAAGCAACATACCTCTGCGACAACTCCAATGTCATTCCTCTTCCGAACAGGACGAGCAAAACCCAACAGTTGAAATGCGCCTTCTCCGGGTGTACATTGCGCGTTTAATTTAAGACTCACGCACACAACGACAAGAATGTAAAACAAACGACGGTGTAGAGGTTACTGTCGGAAAGGGCGGCGCGCGCAGCTCCGCGCTGCGGCCGCCGGCCGAATCACGACCGGAGACAATGGAGCAGCGGCTAGCGTTGGGTTCGTTACCAGCGGAACGAAGTTAAGCTCTAGGGGGCGGCGTCACAGATATTTAGTACAAGGGCGGAAGGGATGAATCTATTCAGAGGGAATGGCGATTGACCCACCCTCAAAATACTTACTTCAATTATTAAATAGTGTTTTCTAATTCTGAATTTCGTATGATTGTAAGTCAAATGCGTAATAGTTTATGATTTTGAAAGAAGAAATTTTGAAATAACATTTTTCGTAATGCAAATTAATAGTTTTCATTACACTAAGTTATTCAATCCCTGCCTCTGCCCGAAAAAATCTATATATGGCTCTAAGTAACGGTATGGCGTTAAACAATGATTCAGAACTTTTGTACCAAACTTATTAGAACACAATGTCTATATAAATACCTTCAATATCTGAAGAAATACCTTCAGTGTATCGGTCGTGGGCTGCAATGATGCCAAACTAAAAAAATAGGGGGTTGAGATAAATGAGTTTGAAGTTTTCTCCTTGTGTTGAAATGCACAATTCTTGCATTCACAATACTGCCATTTGTCGGTGGAATACTGTATTGTTAGATATGCTGCTGTTGCTGCTGGAAGGTAAACCAACCTGCAATTCTGGAGAGTGCATTAAATCAAAATTATTTTTTTTAAGTTGTGCCACTATTGCAGCTCCTAGCGATATTTCTTACTGAAAGTTGTGGATACTTGTTCCCTACCATATCCATAAGATGTCTGATCCCATGGTATGGCAATACAAAATTATTCAACGAGTGATAATGAATTGACGTAAACAAATATTGTACCTATGATATCAAATTTGTTTGTGGGTTACGAAATTTAGGAATTTTGACTACTCGTGCCGATTTTCTGGTCAAATCAACGGAAGCACTTGAACAAATGGTTCCCGGCAAGCCTACCATTTTAACTACTGGTGCCATCATTATTGCCGTATTGAAATTTTCCTCTGCACTCGTCTCCACCACACCATTTTTACCTATTCTTCATTCCTGAAGACCTAAGCACTCGGTGATGCCAGCTTTTCATTTGTGTTTGGTTTTTTTTCCTGTCTGCTTGTCTGTGTGTGTGCCTGTATGTCTGTCTGTCTGTATGTCTGTCTGTATATCTGTCTGTATGTCTGTCTGGTTGTCTGTCTGGTTGTCTGTCTGTATGTCTGTCTATATGTCTGTATATAGATCTCTCTGTACATCTGCCTGTCTTCTTTCTGTACATATGTAAGTCTATATGCCTGTCTGTACATATTAATGTACACTATGTGATCAAAAGTATCCGGACACGTAGCTGAAAATGACTTACCAATTCGTGGCGCCCTCCATAAGTAATACTGGAATTCAATAAGGTGTTGGCCAGCCTTGATGACAGCTTCCACTCTCGCCGACATACTCTCAATCAGGTGCTGGAACGTTTCTTGGAAAATGGAAGCTCATTCTTCACGGAGTGCTGCACTGAGGAGAGGTATTGATGTAGGTCGGTAGGCCTGGCACGAAGTCAGCGTTCCAGAACATTCCAAAGGTGTTCGATAGGATTCAAGTCAGGACTGTGCAGGCCGGTTCATTACAGAGGTGTTATTGTCGTGAAACTACTCCGCCACAGGCCGTGCAGTATGAACAGGTGCTCGATCGTGTTGAAAGATTCAATCTCCATCCCCGAATTGCTTTTCAACAGTAGGAAGCGCAAAGTTGTTTAAAACATCAACGTAGGCCTGTGTCGTGATAATGTCACACAAAACAACAAGGAGTGCAAGTCCCCTCTAACAAGGGATTGACGCGATGTGACATGTCGAAACCTGTCATAATCATTTTTTTAATCGAAAGAACATACCGTATTAATCTCACAAACTTTTGGGTGCAGATACACACAGCAAGTCAATTAAAGAACATCCTGAATTTGCAAATTGGCCCTATGCTTTCACCAATGTAAAAGTGGCCATCCCTGCAAATCACGTGTTACCCAGCGCGCTCGCTTGTGATTCAACACCAGTGCTCGCCGCAAGCGGCAGACTCTCTTCCAAGGTCGTTTCCTGCGAGGGGCAGGCGGGAAGGCAGCTGCCCCTCCTAGTAGCTAAAATAATAAAACTAATAACACTAATATTCACTATACATAGTCCAAAGTACTAAGACAAGCTTTTTTCTGAATTTTAGTTTTATCTGTTGTTCATTTTCGTAAGAAATACATTTCGTCGTGATAAACCATGCCGCAACCGCACATCTTTCATCCAACATGAGTTACCTCCCTTGGAGCTTGTTCCTCACGAAATTGAGAGCTCTTGTCTGAGTCCACTGGCAAACTGGTTAGTTGTGTACGGTGTTGTACACACGTTAAAGGTCGGTGCCAACTGGTAAAGTTGTAAGTCTTTCGGATTTTCGAATGAGAAAATTGTCTCATCGACACAAATAGGCACAAATTAAAGAACGGTAATTTTCGCGAAGAAATAACCAAAATGAGGCCATGACATGTGAATTTGATTGACAAAACAACACTTAAATCTCTTCTTTTCATAATTTAAATATAAAGTGATACAGTCTCTATGATAAACGTTTACAATATTTAATAATTATGTATATTGATAATATTCATAATGAAAAATGTAACAAAATTTATTGGTAAAGAAATAAAATATCTGAAATAAAATGGATGTTTACTAGAAGAAAAGCATTGAGTGAACTGGGAATGGCCTGCTCGCACCGAAAGTCATTTGGCCTTGAGGAATCAACCCTCTACTACGCCAACCTCGGCGCCCGCGCGCTCGCCGCTCGGTTTGCGAGGGCTGACCAAGTTCTCTGCAGAAACGAAAAATAGTACGAAAATGTTGGCAAATTTGGAAATTTTTAAAGTAGTTGGCAGTGTGTATTGGCAGCCAAAATTTACATCCTGGTATCAGAAGGGCATGTAAATTCAATGAAAAACATGTGAGAGCCTATTTTGAGATGTCGCACTGCGGTATTCCCTTGTACGAAAAGCACGTCCACATCATAACACCATTTTGGACGTGTCCGAATACTATTGATCACATAGTGTATGTAGTATATGTATGTATCTGTCTCTATATCTTTCCTCTTCTTTTGTTTCATTTTCTTTCTCATACTTTTCTTTTCACATTCATTATTCATTTATTTATTCTTTCTTCCATCCTTCCATCTTTTTTCTTTCGTTCCCTCCGCGTGGCGTGCGGGCGTGCTCTCCCGCGGAGACAATGGTTCGCCGGGCCGGGCCCGGCCGCGTGGTGTTCGTTAGAGGGCGTCGTGGCGCGCGCGGGCGACGCCATTGTGCTGTCGCGGAGTCCGCGCTCGTTACCCGCGGCGCCCCCCTCCCCTCCTCCCTCCCCTCCCCCCTCCCCGGCCGCCTGCGCAGCGCGTGGGCGAGCCAATTTAGGGGGCTCGCGGCGACGCGCGCCCGCGAACACAGGCGCTGTTCTCGCGGCGAGAGGAGACACCGACCTGCGTCATGGGGGAGGAGGGGGTCGTTCTGCTTCTCTGGGAGCGGTTAATGAGGGCCTGCTTCATTGGTTCGCTGGAGGTTTGAGAAATGAGGTACATTGCGAAGTTGGCGTGCTATTAGGCGAAATCGATTTTATTCCGTTTGGTTGTAGGTATGACGAAGAGTCGCGTCTTCAGAACAAATACTCGTCGGGGATTCTTCGGAGAGACTTTTTTTTTCTCTGTAATAAAGTAAAATAATTTTCTTGCAATTTCCACAAAGGGATATTCGAACGCCACATACGCTTATTCCAATTTTCAATATTTACTGGACTAAAATCTCACGAGCATAGTTTTTTGTATAAAATATGACCCGCGAATATTTTTTCATCACTTTTACAGTTCAGGTAATGCAAAACGTTTCAGATATTACTTTTAAAATACGAATAGAATTCTACTCCTGAATGGAGCAAATTTCAATTTTTAGAATGGATTACCATGATGTAGGTTTAGATGTTTCCTAGTTATATTGTACAGCACGTCTTCGTGGCACGACATTTAAAAATTCACCTGATGGTTCCCTTCAAATTCCAAGTTCCAGAGAAGCTCAAAACGTCGCCCCCCGCGGAGGTCTGCGTTGTGTCCACCTGTCGGCGGCCAGGACGGTGACCAACGAGCGGCCGCTAACGACGCGGGTGTCGAGGCGAGAGGTCGCGGGCGCGTGGGTGCGCCAATTTACGGTTCCCCGCAGTGGCGCGGCGCCGTCTGCTGCGGGCCTGCTCTCCGTGTCGCCGGTCGAGCGCCGTCGTCGCCACCACCGCCGCCTCCGCGACCTGCTTTATCTCTGGCTCTGCCTCCATCTCCACGACCGCCTCCACCATTTCCCTCCACAACACTTGGGCTTCCTCCTCCATTCCACCTTCGCCAACGCCTCCGCCTCCGCTTCTACCTCCACATCCGCGTCGACCTCCATCAGCATACTGTCCCCGACTGCCTTCCCTCCATCTCCGCGTCAGCTTCCACCTCCACTTTCGCTTACGCCTTCACTCTACCTCCGCCTTCGTCTCCGCCTCTCGCCTCCACTTCCGTCACCATTAGTGTCTCCGACTGCCTTCCCTCCTCCGCCTTCGCCTCCACCTTCGCCTTCGCCATCGTCTCCACCTTCGCCTCCACTTACGGTTTCGCCTTCCGCCTCCGCTTTCACCTTCTGCCACTCTCTACGCCTCCACCTGGGCTTACGTCTCCGCCGCCGCCTTTGGGTCTGCCTTCGCCTCCGCTTGCGCCCTCGCCTCCACCACCGCCTTGGCCTTCCAACTCCACCTGCTCCTCAGCCTTCACTTCGCCTCCGCTTTCTCCGCCGCCTACTCCTTCGCCTTCGCCCATCGTCTGCGCCTTCGCCTCTTCTTCCGCCTTCGCCTTCATCTTCGCCTCCACCTTAACCTCCGCCTCCGCCTTCGCCTTCGCCTTCGCCTCCGCCTTCGCGTCCGCCTCCGAATTCGCCTTCACCTCCGCCTTCGCCTTCGCTTCCGCTTCCGCCTCCGCCTTCGCCTCCACCTCCGCCACCGCCTGCGACTTCGCCTTCGACGTCTACCTCCACCTCCGTCTCCACCTACCTCCACCTCCTTTACTGTCTCCTGCCGGGCGCCCGCCTCCACCACCACCGCCCCATTACCGTCACCGCAGCGGTCGCGGCCGTCCCGCGGCGCGGACACGCGCGTGCCCCGGCGCTCGCCCGCGTAATTGGCACGGCGCGGCGCGGCGCGGCGCGGAGCAGCGCGGGGCGGGGCGGGGCGGCACGGCGTGACCGCTCGCGCGTCGTCTCGCTTGCCTGGGCGCGAAGGCGCGGCGCGGCGCGGCGGCGCTGGCCGACGCCGGGGCTGTTAAAACCCGGAACTGCTTCGGACAGAATGCATTGCTGCGCATGGTTTCCGTGCCACCTGGGCTGTTCGTAAAATATAATTAACGTACGTGTAAGAATATACATTTACATTATTTAATAATAATAACAACAATAATAATAATAATAATAATAATAATAATAATAATAATAATAAATATGAATAATATATAATATAATATAATAATATAATATATATAAAATATGAAGATGGAAAATGGAAACTGAGAAGCAACAAAGAGATCTACCAAAAAAACAGAAAAAATAACAGACACAATGAGAAGAAGAAGAGTAGCCTTCTACGGACATATTAAAAGAATGGACGAAGGAAGATTGACAAAGCGAATATTCAACTACTTCGATAGAAACCCCAAAACACAGATGACATGGATCAAGGAGGTCAAGAAAGACATGGAAGAAATGGGAATAGATGGAGAAGAGGTGGAGAGAAGAGAAGAATTCAGAAAAAAGATTAGAGGATTCCAGGGTTTCCAAGAAAAGGCAAAGAAGAAAACAGGAGCAAAATGGACAGAAGAGAGAAAGAAACAGCATGGAGAAAGAATGAAAGAGTACTGGAAGGAAAGAAAAAAGAGAGAAAATCAATCATGAGAAGTTATTTCACGTGGTCCATAGTAGGCCAAAATCGAAGGAATAATAATAATAATAATAATAATAATAATAATAATAATAATAATAATATAATAATAATAATAATAATAATAATAATAATAATAATAATAATAATAATAATAACAATAATAATAATAAAATATGAATAATAAAATAGTAATACAATAAAAATAAGGCACATATTGTGCACCTCGGTTCATAACAAATGCTACACAAGACCGACACCTTAATATAGCAACAGTTCAAGAAAAGATACCAGAAATTAGCTCAAAATATCACTAACGTCTGGAAATGCATCCTAATCATCTAGCTCTAAACCTACTTGGTAATAAGGAAGTGACATACTCTGACGACGAACATTTAAGGATTAAAGGTTTAAGCCTTAAACATTTATACCCCCTCCCCTCTTCATGGACACATGATCGTTAAATTGTTAGATCACAAGTGCAGAGAAATCAACATTTTTCCAAAATCTCAATACCTTTAAAAACTGAAGATCCTAAAAATTTATAGTTTGCACATTATTAACATAATGTATTACACACGTTTAATTTATTTAATTAGAAAATTAGACAGTCAACTTGTCTGCATATTCTTCTATTGGCGTCACTGAGACAACTGGAGAATACTTTCACCACCAGATACCGATACCAGATTAAAATGAATAGATAAATAAATTATTTTTCTTGCCAACACATTTAAGGATACGAAGCTGGTTTTACAGCACATTAACTACTAAGTACTAATCTGCCTCTAATATAGAAACAATTTCCACAACGTAATTGTTGCGAGTGGGCAGACATCTACCCTGTTGCCGCAGTATTGTTGCGAGCCAACAAGAAAATACCGTCTCCGGGGTTATTCCACTACTCAACGGAGTCCAAGAGCAGAAACGCTAGTTGGATCAAGGTCCTTCTTGATAACACAACTTTAAATCCACTATTTAGCAAATATAAATACCATTTATTCTTTCCGAATACAAAAGAAACAGAAAGATGATAATAATTCAACCATGAATCAACACACTCCAACTTAAGACTGAAGAAATCTTGTTCCTACGACGCGACTACGAACAGCAACTGTCATGTGCACCGTGTCTCGCCAACGCCTCTACCGGGGCGTCGTCCCACTGGGTCCCACTTCAGCTCCACGGACGGGTGCCAACTCAACCGGCGTTTGCAGTGGCAGCGGGCACAGGTCGCTGCTCACGGCGGAGGGCGGTGCAGAGCGTCGCGCCTTCAGCTGTTTTAAGATATGTCTCTACTTTACTTCAGCCATTCATTTATTATTAGGATTCCTTATTATTATTATTATTATTATTATTATTATTATTATTAGCAATTCATTTATTATCATAGGATATTATCATCCGTTCTATGTTATCATATGAAAAACGGAATATGAAACTTAAGTAGCAGTTCACAAGTTAAGTGAGATTGCTAATGAATACGGTATGAAAATCTCACCAAATGAAACAAACGTGTTGCCATTTAAAGGACTTAAGTATTTTAAGAGCAAAGATTTTTTGATGTAAGGTTCCTTAATATGGACACACAATTGAACAAATTAATGAATTTAAATATCTTGGATATCATTTGATTTATATTAAATCCAGAGATAAAGAAATAAAACTGACAAATTTCACATACTTATACGTGGAACGTTACAACAAATTCTAAAGCATAAAGTGCAAAAAGCAACTCTTTTTAGATTTTACAAAGTTTTTGCCTTGCCATTATTGCTGTATGTAAGCGAGAGCTGGACTGCAACATCAGATCAGCTGCGGAGAATTGAATCTGTAGCAATGAGATTTTTTCATTTTTTGGTAGGATATTCACTATTTGACTACAAAAAAGTGTAGATAACAAAGAAGAATTAAATATTGAGTCTGTTATAGATGTCATAACGAAATATCGAGGAAACAGGAAAGGTCATGTCCGGAGAATGCCAGAACATAGGATAAGTAAAATTACTCTTCAATATGCACCTACGCGAAAAAGAAGTGTAGGATGTTCCTTGAAGAGATGGTATGAACAATTTCGAGACGGAATAGATCAAGAGGTCTAATTATTGCTGTCGGCTATGATGATGATGATGATGATGATGATGATCTGCGGTCTAAAGTGCACCTTAAGTCTCTTAGTGGAAATTCACAATTTGACAGATATAAATACCATTTATTCCTTCAAAATGCAAAAGAAACGAGGTGAAATTTAATCAACCATGAATCATTTCCACTACTGTACAGGAGTGGGATATCGCTTGCCTTGACGTGATCCGATTCTCTTCCAAACGGTGCACCAAGTTGTTATCGTTCACTAGACAGGATTCGTTCATATTTTTGAGAAAACTTTAAATTAGCACTTCACAATTTTTGTCAAGCCATTTTTCATCTACATTGAAATTATGGTGCAATGTACTACACACGTCTTGTAAGCGAGCAAAGTAAATCCAATTATTCGTGTGGTAAGTTTTACCGTGTGGTAAGTTTTTTTTAGTTTCCTTTACAAAATCGGACAATTCAAAATTATAAGTGAAGGTACAAAGTAAATTGTCATTGGTACTATACTTGTTTCGTCGATAAAATCATTAAGTGATTTCTATGTCGAAGGTCGTCACACATACTGAACATTGTAGGGAAAGTGCGCGTTCCCAGAAATCTTACCAATTTGAATGTTATCGAGTTTATGTGAACAGCGAGAAATTACGCTATACCGAGTATTGTCCGCTGTATTGAGTGTTTTATTCATTGTAAATAATTATAATTTATAGTACATTAGTAGTTATTATGTAGTACATTATGGGCGATTTTTAAAATTTTTGCATTTGCGAGTACAAGTACTTAAAATGATTTCTTATGAATTCTCTCGCAAACTCAGAACATTTCTGCGAAAAAGAGCTCAAAATTGCGAAGGTGAAGAAACGCTCGAGCGACATTTTCTAAAGAACGGCTCCAAATTTTACAATTCAAAATTTGCAGACAAGACTATGTTTTACCCTTCTACAATATACGTAAAACATAATTCAATTCTACAATGCCAAAAATGGGAAAATCAAAATGAAACACTGAGAAAATGTGAAAAACAATCTTTTAGGTGTCAACAGGTAGCGGCTGGGAAGAGGGTGGGGCAATATCGAAACGCTAGCCTAGTCTAAAAAAAGTTAGAAAACTAACTAGCACCGGCTAGTAATTCAAAGATAAAAAGGAAGAAAAGTTTCGGTTTGCAGCACATTCCCACTGGATTTACGTGAACATTTCTCTGCATTGTTTCCGCTGCTCTTCTGTGGAAATTGTTGCGCGCCAACGAGAATATAACCGTCTCCGCAGTTACATCACTAGTTGGTGGAACTAGAGAGCAGGTTCGGTAGTTGGAACAAGAATCCTTTTGATAAGAAGACTTTCAATCCATTATTTGGAAGATTCAGATACTATCTATTCCGACTTTTAAAATGACTTATGAGAAAGAACCAAGGGGGGATTTAATTAACCAATTCCAACGCTCTCCAACTTAAGACTAAAGCACCACTGCAATCTCATTCCTGAACGAAGTCTCGCCAACGCCTTTACCGGCGGCGCCTCATTGGGTCTTCAGTCGCCGCCTCAACCGGCGCCCTTCAGTGGCCCTTCACGGCAGAGGTCGCAGGGCTCTGCCCGCAGCTATCACCCCTGCGGCGGAGGGCGGCGCGAGCGACGGTCGGAGGTGCTTCCAAGGCGAAGGAGGTGGGAGGCCGTCGGTCATTGCGTCGCAGTCCCTAACACAAGAGTCCCAATATACACAGGCGTGCACAAAGGGGGTTGGCAAATTCCGGAGCTCCATAAAAGTGCATTTTATTTCCGCAAATATGATCAATTCATGATTTCCCCCTTACTAAGCTGACAAGTTTGGAGAATTTATACTTGACATTTAAAGAAATGGATCTCCAAACCATCTGGCAATCTTGTAATTGGTTAAACATAACATAAATAGAATTTACTGTAGAACCAATTAATTTGTAATTACATCCTCCTTGTATTACGATTTATTTACTTCCTACCAGAATATTCCATATCTAAATAAAAAGGAATAATGGATAAGGAGGTCCAGAGGGGCCCAAAATGAAGTTTTCCCTCTCGTTTTAGGTTGCTCACGCCTCTCCCAATCCATTTTGCATTGATCCCTTCACGGGGGAAGACAATAGTAGGAAATGCTATGATGCTTAGATTTTCGATACATTTTAGTCGAGTTAATTTATCTGAACATATCAAATGCACGAGTGGAACTTTTTGATACTCTTCAACGAATGAGTTTACGTCCGACAGAGCTTCAGAATGCGATAAATATTAAATATGTTAATGAAACTGGCACGTCGACTCGTATGCCCGATGTATGGCAGCTTATAGCCAGTAGAAATTTTAAATACTTTTTATTTGGCAATGTTTGCGAACAAACATTTGGAAAAATTGCATAAATTAGTGCTGTTAGTAAATGAGAGGAGTAGAGTCCTTTGCCCGTACTCCACCAATATTACTACATTCATAGTAGTTAACAATAAATAGATACAATAATAAATACATAGAACAATCAATTTACAGTGGAATGTCTAAAGTATGACGTCGTTGAAGTCGTCTGGTGTGTCACTATTGTTTAGCAAATTGATGGCTAGAATATTGGAATGCTTAACATTTTGTAAGGAAAATCTGGTACAAGATGCGAGATTAAAAAAAAAATACACTACCCTGATTGGGTCTTGGAGGTTGCGTTGTCAAATGATAATGGTATTAATTTCATGAGTGGAATAAATTAAATTTCTCAGTCATACTCGCCTTATCTCTTGGATTTATAAAGAAATAATGAATAGAAAATGATAAATCTCCCTTCAGAATTGCATATAAAATAATAAATTATTGTTTTCCTTAAGTGAATCAACGTATAAAAATATGTATAATAATGAATAAATTTTGATATAGAAGTTCTCTTTTTATAATTAAAAATATTTGAAGGCCTTCCTAAACACAGAAAGTTTATAGTTTCCCTATGTAACTAATTCGGTTAACCTTGGATTACAGTGAACTTTACTCACGGGAAATTACAAGTTAAGTACGATTTCATCATGCTTCAAAGCAAAAATTAATATTTTGCGACTTGACAAAAAGAACCTTCAAATTACGTACGTTAATGTGGCTATTGATTGGTACAAAATTAAAATGCAGGAGGAATGAAAAAGACATATGAATCAAGAGTATTGAATCCTCAGCATTCAGCAGTCGTGTTATATTTTCTTTTTCATTATCCTGATCTTTCATCAAATTTAAGATGAAAAGTGATTCTAATCAGGGAAATCAATACCCACGCAACTTCTAAAGTACGATAGATGATGCACGAAAAGCATAACACACGAAGATAACACACAGACTTAAAGAGGATTGGAATGATCTGTATTTATAATTTTGTTCCGGAGCCATTGTGACAGTTATTTTAAGCTGATGCGTTAGGAATTTTAAGATATTATTTCTCTAACCCGTTTTGGATTGTCTTCTCTGCCGATCAACTAGCATATTTGTGCCTAGAAGTGGTCATCTTAATGGGTGATCATTACGAAGGAGTTTCACCAATCAAGTATGCATTTTGGCCTGGACGTAAATACCTAAATACATATACTATGTATTTATTAGTTTATGAATAAAAATATGCAAATAACATGCAATTTCTTAACAAAAAACATTCTACATACTATACTCCTACATTATTCTTTATAGGCCTTAAGTATATTATCTGAAATAATTGTCTGTTTGAATTTCTTCACACGTTCAGTCATAATAATATTTTCATCTCACCTAACAAATTGATTAACTTGTCATTTTTCAGTTCATTTGCCAATAACATATGCCTTCTAATACTGGAGAGTGCAACAGGTAATAATAATTGTTGAACTTGAAACCTAACAGTTTTTCCGACACTTTCTTCATTATGGTCAACTGAGTTAACTTTCGAAACCACGTTATCCCAAGTTTCATTATCACTGAAACAACCGACTCACTCATCTATCAACATCAATATTGCTGGCTTTAGCCAAATCCAAACGACGAATGACTTCTACTCTGCTGCCATGTACTGTTCAGGCAAAACAGCTCTTCCAAATCCGGAGTTTATAAAACAATTTCTGATTGTTTAAGGTTTCACTTGATTCCAAGCACGACATGTGAATTTGATTCACAAAACAAGTCTTTAATCTCTTCTAAACAAAATTTAAATATACAGTGATGCAGTAGTTATATGATATACGTTTTCAATATTTAATAATTATGCAAATGGACGATATTCATAATGAAAAAAGTATCAAACTCCCATTGGTAAGGAAATAAAATATCTCAAATAAAATGAACTTTTACAAGAAGAAAAGCATTGAGTGTTCTGGGAATGGCCTGCTCTCACCGAATGTCATTTCACCTTGAGGAAACAACCCTCAACAACCTGGGCGCCCGCGCGCTCGCCGCTCGGCTTGCGAGGGCTGACCAAGTTCTCTGTAGAAACGAAAAATAGTATGAAAAAGTTGACAAATTTGTAGATTTTAAAAGTATTTGGCAGTATGTATAGGCAGTCAAAATTTACATCGCGGTATCACAAGAGCATGTAAATTCAATGAAAAAATATGAGGGCATGTTTCGACATGTCACTCCGCGGCATCATCTTGTTAGGTTTGCTAGTTCACCATCGTTGCATTTGCCTTCTTTCACTGCAAACATTTTGCCCGGTATTGCATTAAAAATGAAGTCCTGTCTCATTCTCATCCGTGTGGATGTCACGTGGCGCGTATTCTTTGGTGTTATCAGAAATTCGCGATTCTAGTAACTGTTCGTATTTGCATAGAATTCACCACTTCCGCCACTAACACTTCGGGAAACAGTGTTCTGGCGAACACGAAATCAGTCATGTTCATTGCTGGCGCTTAAGTTTTCGACTCCAAGGGTCGATGCGATTCGAAGAGCTTTTACTAGTAACATTGGACTACTTACTATTATTAAACCATTGTAAAAGAAACTTGTTTATGCTTTCGTACAGGTGTCAACGTCTTTAGAGTCCTTATTGACGTTGCCTTCCCAATCTTTCAACTACTTTTCCCAATTCTGTAGAATTGCCTATATATGTCTTTTGCCACAATCAAACAGCTTAGCTAACTCCCACTGAAACATTTCTTTTCGCTTTCCCTTATCACTGGTAAGCGAATCTCGAGAGAAAGGATTGTGAGTTTCTTTTTGCGGTTGGTATGTGCCAGGATGTGATGAAAATTGTAGCGAAAAAACAGGTCCTTACTGAACTCTCATTACAATCAGCGGCAACTCTACAAAGCGAAAGCACGTTTAACGCTGGATTGTTTTGCAAAGCGAGGAATAAATCGGCGAAGCTGCCTCGAATGCCATTCTAAGAATAGCACACCCAAAGGGAGGGGTAGAAATGACAGCAGCTTGACAAACCCCGTGGATGGTCGGTGGTTGCTACCAAGGTCACGAGCAGCTACGTTCACTGCAGCTAGCAGAGAACGACATCAGACATTGAAAAATGTTTCTCGATGCTTGGATGAAAGTGATCGCCTCAAAAGGAAAAAAGGGTGATTTTTTAGAGGAATTGATAGTCGTTGGTTGGTAACAGAGGTGGTCGGCATAAAGAGGATTTAAATGTATAGGTCTTACGTGAAAAACATTCCGTGCCGACAAAAAGTGGTCGTGAATAGGGGTTTCACCGTATATCATTTACAAATATTCTGAAAAACATGTTGAAATTTCCTCCTTCAAAGCGAAAAAAAAATTCTGATTATTCTGTTCCTCTAAAGTAGTAAAATTAGTAATTCAGTTGAAGCACAGTCTCAGGAAACAAATAAGTAGTATCTTTAATATAGGACCCCAATATCTGTCATGTGCTTAAGGCATTTGTCAACATCCAAATATTTGATTACACCAGTTTCAATTATTGGCTGTCTCAAGCAATATTCTCCCATGCTGCTGGTTTAAATGAATTGCCTCATTGTCCCACACATTTGTTGAGGTTAAGAACTAGCTACCTCCGCAATACGATTTTCCCAACACACGTTCGATGTCCGTGTTAATCCCTCTCTCCTCTTAAATTCTTCCTTCCTCGTGTGTGCGAAAGACGAGTAAGAAAAATGAAAATACTCTCTCAGTATTGATTTTCAGAATGGGGTTTCTGAAAATCAAATAGAAGCTTCAAAGTTGGAACATGCTTTTAAACACTTTAGATAGAGTTTTAATGCAATTAGAAAATTTATTGAACTTCAATAGAAAAGCATTTTAATATAATTATATTTATTTCAATTGTCAGGTAAATATGAAATTTGTCGGCGTATAGAACGCGGTTTTTTATGTTTTTAAATAATAAAATGTCTATCAAAAAGGCGCGTTCACAAAACAAACGTACCCAAATTTAGATTTGTCTAATAATAATATTACAAGTTCTAAAATGTAGTCTGTGGATGGATAAGGGGTAAATAATAAAAGATAGCATTACTAATTATATCTCAATACATTTCTGTGAAATTTTTTGTTGCTGTTTAATTTCCAGTTTTTTAGTGAATATACATCGCCAATATAAATTCTGACGTCCAGTATTTTGTGTATATTCAGCAAGAAAAACACGATATGGCGAAATAATATTTGAAGACAACTGTTGTAATGAAATACCAGATAATAAACATTGTAGTCGGTATTTGTTTTAAATGTTAATACAGACGTTTATATAAAAAATGAAAAATACTTCATAATTGTGAAATCAAGAATTAAATAACAAAATAGCCACATAAATTGCGGATATTTGTTATTTTCTTCAAAAATTGATAGAGTTGACTCTATAATCTTGTGAAAGCATTATCATTCCAATGCCAAAAGAAATACAGTAACCCACTGAATATTGTAAAGAACAGCCACAAACTTCACAAATAATTCAATTTTTTCTTACATGTAAAGAATCGATCACCGAAGTATTTCTCATTTTTCGATGTAAAAAGATATACATATAATACTAAAATATTTTTGAAGCAACGACTAATCATCTTTGGAATCATCCGTAGCTGGCGCCGCGCCGGGACCTGCGCCACCCGGACCTGCATTTGGAAGACTTTTACACAGACCACTTACTTACACCTGCTTTTTGAACACCCTCTACACCCGTTTTGGAAGATTTTACACATGTGATGCCCACTTTTTATTGCTGTCTACGCACGTTTTGGAAGATGTTTATATGGGATGCCTACTTTTTATTGCTGTCTACGCACGTTTTGGAAGAGTTTATATTTGTGATGCCTACTTTTTATTGCTGTCTACGCACGTTTTGGAAGATTTTATATTTGTGATGCCTACTTTTTATTGCTGTCTACGCACGTTTTGGAAGATTTTTATATGTGATGCCTACCTTTTTACACCTTTTTATTGCTGTCTACGCACGTTTTGGAAGATTTTTATATGTGATGCCTACCTTTCTACACCTTTTTATTGCTGTCTACGCACGTTTTGGAAGATTTTTATATGGGATGCCTACTTTTTATTGCTGTCTACGCACGTTTTCGAAGATTTTTGTATGGGATGCCTACTTTTTATTGCTGTCTACGCACGTTTTGGAAGATTTTATATGTGATGCCTACCTTTTTTACACCTTGTTGATTGCTGTCTACGCACGTTTTGGAAGATTTTTATATGTGATGCCTACGTTTTTACACCTTTTTATTGCTGTCTACGCACGTTTTGGAAGATTTTTATATGGGATGCCTACGTTTTTACACCTTTTTATTGCTGTCTACGCACGTTTTGGAAGATTTTTATATGTGATGCCTACCTTTTTACACCTTTTTATTGCTGTCTACGCACGTTTTGGAAGATTTTTATATGTGATGCCTACCTTTTTACACCTTTTTATTGCTGTCTACGCACGTTTTGGAAGATTTTTATATGGGATGCCTACCTTTTTACACCTTTTTATTGCTGTCTACGGACGTTTTGGAAGATTATATATGTGATGCCTGCGTTTTTATTGCCCTCTATGCACGTTTTGGAAGATTTTATATATATTTGATGCCTACTTTGTTCTTGCTGTCTGCGCCTGTTTTGGAAGATTTTTACTTGGGAAACCTACATTTTATATTGCTGTTTTATTTTGCTGTTGCTCTTTGAAAGGTTAGATACTCCTTTTTTTCTGAAGTTGTTTGATATATGAATTGAGTATCTTCTAATTAAAATAGATATCTGCGGACCTCGAATGCACATCTTTAATATAATATTTGGAATACATGTTTTAAACGCACACTCAACTATTTCTACTGCTTCATTTACTAACAAAAATTTCATAAAAATTTGAATGTTTTATATAATACAGTGCTAAAAGGCATGTGATATGTTTTAACTAGGAGAATACTCATATTACATTTCTTTATCACCACTTGATTGCGATGTGCTTCAAAACCAATTGCTAGCCTCTTAAAATTTCATTCTACGTTCATAAATGATTAACTACTTTATAACTATCGAATTTTTGAAATGTTTTTTTAGACTAGCTTTTGCCGTAATTCAAGTTTATATATTTGAATAAGAAACCGGTAAATTTAATCACTGGCCTGAAGTAATTATTAAGATATTCGTAAAAGCTAATTGATCGAATATTAAAAATTATGTTCTCTGGGTAAAGTTTAAATAAACATCGGTAGTGAGACGGTGCCGTGCCCTTTTGAGCAGTAATCTTCCGAAACGAAGTGACAATGCCCAGTTTTAAAAAACCTTTCGGGCACAAATTATTGTTGAACTTCAATCACTGTTGAGTAGTATCCGACGGTTTTTAAAGCTAGATGTTAATAATGTGGATGACGAATGCAATTTTGAGACTCTGGCTGTCTGAAGCAGTTTAAAACATTTTATTCTGGAATTTAAAAAAAAATCAGAAAATTCATAACAAAACAACTTAAAAATCTTGATTACATGTCCGAAAATATATATGAAATCCATCCTTTATATGAATACATCTCCGAATTCCCCTGTAGTGAAACTCTACGTAGACGTCAGAACGTTTCTTGAAACGTGAATCCAAAACCTTTTGTTTTCTTATTGTAACTACAAAAAGGATATACACGCGTGGCAGGATCGACGCCTTAGAAACAGGTGATGTGTGCACTAGAGACAGATAACTCCCTTATTAAAAATAGTTATATAATCCATTTATCTAGTGGAAAATTCTGTTTGGATACTGAAAAAATATGGCAGAAAAAATGCAGTGAGCTTTCACGTACGTGTGCAAAACTTACAAATTAATTTCGATTAGAGAACCCAATATGTATTTTCGGACATTTATTCACAGGATTTCTTGGAATTTAGTTTATCAGGACATTTTCAAAGTTTGTGCGTTTATTTTGGAAACCTTCTGAATATAAATGTATGTATAATAATTTGGTATTTCATTACAACAGTAAATAAATTATTTTATGTTCAAGTGTAACGCAAGGACGGTTTCTAGCCTAGTTGTAGTTTTGTACAACCGCAACATTTTTATCTTACAAGACTCTCAAATTCGTTCACAGGTTGTCTTAAGTGAATACAGAGAGAAAAAATGTTATTTCTTCAAAACTATTTATTGACTTTGAACAGTAATTCGTTTAAAGCGTTCCGCTCAGTTAACTTGTCGCCGTCGAGCTCTACAGTCTGCTTATTTCGGGAGTTTGTGCACGCCATAACGGCAATACTATCGATCTTCTGCGCAGGCGCAGATGTACTAAAGTGATGCGAAACTTGCACTGCGCATGCGCAGAATCGATAGTGCTTCAACGTTCGAGGGTGCACAAACTCCCTCTTTACAGACGGCGGGAGTCGATCAAAATTTCATACAATCTGCGCGCGCATCTCCTACGTTTCATAGTAGCTCGAGACTTCCTGTGGTATATGACCAATTCAGTTTGTTGTGCGTGTTGTCCGCCTAGGGCGGGGAGAAGAGAGTACATATGGATTCATGCTGTTTCGTCATCTTCTTCGTTGTTGTTGCTGTTGCTATTATTATCTAAGTCCTTATTATTGACATATTGATAAACGTAGATTGGATTGCCATCCATTGGACGATGAATTATCGGAGTGTTGGTGAATGATGATAAATTAAATCTAATGGGCGGAGTGATATTTAGATGTGATATGGTGAGGGGTGGCAATATGTTAATCCAACCACAACCATATGGCGAATACACCTTTGCCTTATGAGGGACTAGTTTCCATTGGCTTCGGGTACTTGGGTGCTTTTCGAAGTGCCCGCGCCCCAAAGACTAATGTCATATAGACATGCTTTTAACAGTTAATGAGTTGATATTGCCCAGCCATTTCTGATTTATTGTCAGCTTGGTAGGACCGCTTTGAGTCTCTCTTGAATGCCTAATACGGCTCGTTGCAAGTACGAATTTGCTGCTGGGCTCTTTGCCAGTAATCCTATTGATTGCAAGATTACATACTTTCATTTATTTCATTTCAAGAGTAAGATAAGAACCGTGCCAAATCTCGTCCTAATTGTAATTGTTGCTTTTTTAGTTCATCTGAACGACCTTGCAGTAGTATTTTTACTCCAAGAGTCCTGTACTATATAAAAAAAGATATTATCTTACCATCGGGTGAATAATTTGCTATGAAACCTTGATTTTGAATTCATGCTTCACGAAGCTTGCAGTGCTGTACCCGAGTTTTCTGGACTAATATACTCTTCGTGAGATGCGGAATAGTCCTTCACAAAAACTACCATACCGACATTAAACTGCTCCAGAATCAGTCTTTTTAAATTGAATTTTGAAAAAATGTTGATTAAAATCCAGCAGACATAATTATTTTGATTCCAATATTTCAAACGAGTTCATTTCTGCTTTGGTAATGCCAATTTTTTTTTCAAAACACATCTCATTACGTGTGTGATAATATCAAGTTCTTTCATATCAGGTGCACACATGATGATAACGTGATGCATCGTCCTGTGCACAGACGCTCAACGCCTTCATATTTCACGGTGCACAACACCTTCGGATTACGATTACGGAGGGAGTCTGTGTAACTCACAACTTGTGTACATGTCTGCCCCCTTTGTTTGTTGAACCTCCCCAGAAACAAAAGTTTACTGAACACTTGCGATGTCGTCGTATCTGAGCATGCGGGTGGGAAGGCGGGTCGGGGGGCTTCAGGAGGAAGATGGCAGGGACCTCTGCAGGAAGGAGTAAGAATAAATATGAAGAGAAAAAAAAAACTGGAATTTTAGAAGAGAATTTACGAAGCGAATAATATCTATTACGTCAAGAAGTAGTGGGTTCATGAAACATTTTAATACGAATTGAAGAAAAGAATATCATTAGAAGTACAAAATGAAAGAGGAACTTATAAATTAGTCCAGGCGGAATAAAAATAGATTAGCAAGCACCCCAGAAAAATAGTGCACACGAATGTATGTAGAGGAGAACTTTCTCTAGAATTATTGTCCTTCTATTCGAGTAATTACTATTATCTTTCTATTCTGAAAGTGGGTTGTTAAATCTTCTTTCAACTAAATGTTATAAAACACAGAAATCTGTGATTAGTATTATGATGATTTGAATGATTTATTACACGAGAATGAGCGTCTTGTCGACACAATAAACAACCACAATTTTAAAGAGAGGCCAAGGAATTAGGGGGAGATCAAGACGAAGGACAAGTTTAAGAAAGATAAGAAGGAAAAAAATTAGAAAGAAAATAAGATAGAAGTAATGCAAAGTAGATATGTTAAATGGAGCATTGTGAAAAGGTCAGGAGCAAAACAAGACCAAGTACACAATATATTTCCCTCGTGAAACGGCAATAAATACCCCGGATAAGACGAAGAGAGAGCGTACGTAGTGAGTGCCCGAGGCTGTGGCGGGGGTGGTGGCCAGACTGACAGGACGAAGGCGGGCGGGGCGAAGGCGGGCGAGGCGAAGGCGGGCGGGGCGAGGGCGGTCGGGGCGAAGGCGGGCGGGGCGAAGGCGGGCGGGGCGAAGGCGGGCGGGGTGAGGGCGGTCAGGGCGAAGGCGGGCGGGGTAAGGCCGGGCGGGACGAGGGCGGACGGGGCCAGGCCGGGGGCGGAGGCGAGAGGCCGCCTGCTCGGGCGTTATCTGTGTTTGCGCGCGGGCGGGCGGGCGGGGTGGGTCGGGCGGCGCCGCGAGCACACAGCAGATAGCGAGTGTGTACCGTACCAGCCGCCCCTCCCGCGCCGAAAGACGACAGCGGCGGCGCACGCGCTCCGGCGGGGAGGGGAGGGGAGGGGAGGGGAGGGGAGGAGAGGGGATCGGGATGGGGTGGGGCGCCGGGGCGCTGCCCTCCGCCAGCCCCCACGCGCCCTCGTGCAGCCGTTGCCTCCACGGCGGCGCTCCAAGAGAAACAACAGAGACGTGGAAGGGCGCTTGATCTTTGGGGATTGAACCGGCTGCAATGGCACCGTGGCAACACTGTTTTTCGTACCATTGTTGATTTGGAGGTCGTGAGGTTTGCGTCGCGCCGGTGGCGGATTTTTGACACTAGCTTCATAGCTAGGCGAATTCAAGGTCTGTCTGGAGACGGGCTGAACAACCTTTCTTCAATAACTGTTCTCGGAATAACAGTCGACTCGTAATAACGGGTATTTATAACAGTTGAAAAATAACAGATCCATGATCAGCAACCTAACATGGCCCATTGAGGCCGCCTGCTAAGAGTTAAATCAGTTTTGACGACTGCTATTCTAGGTTTTATTTATCAGTGCACTTGATGTAAATCAGCTGTTTCATCCAATCGTGAGCTTGAAGTCACTATAATGACGTCACTGTAACGATTGGATGAAACAGCATCAGCATCTTGTGTCAAGTGCATGGCTAAATAAATCATACTGTAAGAGTTAAACCAAGCAAAACGAATAACGTCGGTATCACCGTAAAGATTGGGCAGCTACCTCACGGCGCTTGCTTGCACTACTTCCCACACATGTTCGGACAAAGAAACAGCTGATATAAACGAGCCTGGATGATCTGCTAAGGAAGAATAGTAATTGATAAGATGAGTATGACCTATAAGTAGAATGTTACTTGAACAACAGTGATTCAGGTTTCGGGTTTAAATTGTTAAGATTCTTTCGAATCGGGAACTTGTGCACAGTGAAGTGTCGAGTGACAAAAATAATGAAAAGGAGAAACTGTTTTTTGCTTACCTACTGCTAAAGGAGTAATGACTATTAAATATCTAGTATTGACTATTGAATATCAAATATTATAATGCTAGTTATTTGACCGTAACTCATTTCATTTTATCGGACTTAGAGAAATATTAGTAGTATCTCACCTAAGTAGCAATGAGACAAAAAGAAGTGAACATAGTTATTGGGCGGATTTAATTTAAAGTACATACGACATATTGTAGTCTATACAATAAAAATATAAAAGTATTGTGGCGCATTGTGTGTAATAATGATGAATTGTTTATTAATGGATCTATAATTAGAACACTTGCCAATCACGATTGAATAGCTGCAATGAAATTGCTATCGTACAAAATGGTTGCCGCGAAATCATGTAGTAGTTCGGATTTGGGCCACTAGATTGCAATGCTATGCATTTCAACCGATAACAGCTAATAACAGGATCAACGAAATAACTGTTATTTCGCGTAAGTTGCGAAACGTTAACTGTTAAGAAATATCAGTTTAGCCGTTAAGCTCACATCCCTAGTCTGGAGGAGAATTGTAGCGGTCAACTGCTAAGGGATGCTATGGCGTTTCTGATCAGGATCAGACGTATGCCGGTGGAGAACCCTAAGAAATTCCGTAATCTTCCCATCCTCTTCCATGTCCCCTCATCTCCCCTTACAGACACACACATACACGCACGCGCGCGCGTGCACTATACCACCACACGTATCGGGAGACAGCCTGTCTCAATCAGTGTGTATGCAGGCTGGTGCGATGCCCATCTGGGAAGATACCTAGGGAAGGAAAACTGCAACTCAAAATGCAGGTTGGCGGCGGGTCTCACGTTACAGCAGGGAAGGAACAACGTCACTCCCGAGCTAGGTATTTGACACGCCCAGAATGAATACTCACTTGGTGACGGCGCCCCAGCGCCTATATCTCCGTTTGGTTTCGGATCGGCGCGTATCGTTTTGGAACAGGGCCCGGTGGTCACATACCGACCTGTATGTGCCCCTTTCTGTCAACCTACTTCAACTTGTACTAGCCAATTTGCTATTTGATGACGTTTCGAAGTTTGCCTCCTACAATATCCATATTTTCTTGTTACGTACAAGGCAGTACAGAGCGCCAGCACTACCAAAATCGCTGTACTACACGTCATAGATATTCGAAATTGGAGGCATTCACATTCGGCACTCTTACAAAAACACCAAATGGCTATGAGCTAACCACATGTACACTTCACCCATGGCCGCAAAGCTGTTGGTAGGTCTTCTCTCGTAAAGAATTGTTGTGCCAAAGTACGTACATACTTACATACAAAAACACCAAGCTTTGGAGCCTCCAATGATTATGTTATTCAACCAATGCATTATGTAACATTCTCATTCAGTCAATCTCTCTCTCTCTCTCTCTCTCTCTCTCTCTCTCTCTCTCTCTCACACACACACACACTCACTCTCTCTGTGTCTTTGCCACTCTCTCTCTCACTCACTCTGTCTGTCTTTGCCACTCTCTCTCTCTCTCTCTCTCTCCCTCTCTCAGTGTTCATGAACGTTGCTCTGTTGAACAACAGTCTTTCGATTAAGAAGAAAAAAAACTCTTATATTGTTTTCAAGCTTGTCTATAAAAAGTGTCACCTCAACCTCTTTTTTTCTATCAACTTTGAAACAAATATGCAAAATTATTCAAAAAATGAAATATTATTGAAAATACTGTGCTCAGAAAGAGCGAGGCATGATACTTTTAATTATTAACACTTCTTATCAGAACACAACGTTTTTTATAATTTCATTATTTTATTTTAATCTTTTCACATCGTCATGGACAATATCCTATTCTCGAAATATTCTGAACGTCATTAATAAACATAAGTTTCAAAGTGTGACAGATGACCAAAATTTGGGGACTTTCTGTATCGATGTGCATTAGAATTTCAAATTACTCTATCAGAACAGTTTCGAAGGTGCCATAAATCAGTTCCACGTGAGAAAGATGTTTTAGTTTCGTGACGAGAACGGGCGCGCATGTCTCGCATGAGAACGATCGTCATTTGTCACAAATCTGAAGGGTTCAATCAAATACGGAGGCTAATACCCTAAGAGGTTGAGAGGAAGATCAATTCAACTTTTATTTTATGGCGATTCTGACAATGATGTGATTCTCTGATGTAGGGGATTTTTTTAAGTAAAAGACAGAATAAATAAATATTGGAAATCTCCGTTTCAAAATATCTTACCCTAGAAAAGGAATGCAGAAATTCCATGTGAGTGATCCTGATTCACTTTTTTGGGGGTGCAATGTACGATAGCGTAATCGAAGGCAACATCACAGAAAGATTAAGTGACTTTTTATGATTGCATCCAATTTGTAAACTTTTCTTTAAGTATTTAAATATTGGTGGCCCTAAAAGAAAATTCTACTCCCAAAACATATGCAGGAACGTGTTACACAGTTGTCCTGAAAGAGAATGACTACTGAAATACTGAAACAAATGGCAAAATATTTCTCATCAACAAATTACGCAATTGACGCCAATGACAGAGTACTTCCCATCAAACAAAGCACAATTAGAACGGAAGGATAACGACATTTGCCGTCGAGTCACCGACGAGAAATCGATGTAACACATTTGGAAGGAGGAAAAGGCTGCTGGGCCGCGAACAGTAGCCGGCAGGCAGAATCGTACTCGAGCACGGCGCCTGGATGCGGCGCCCTCCGCAATTACTGGGGCCGTGCACGAGCTGAGGGCGTTCCAAACTTCGGCTGATTGATTGAAGCGTAGCGCCGTAGATTGGCGCTTCATTGCGGCGGCTCTCGCAACAACAACAACGCCAGCAACAACCGGTTCCCGGCACCTCTCCCCTCCCTCCCTTCCCCCATCCCGTCCACAACAACGGCACGTGTAATGACGCCACAAATTGGCGTGTATTTGTGGGGAATATAAACAGTCGTATTGCCGCTCCGCACGGCTCGCTATTGAAATAGAAGACGCGTCCTTAATTACGGCCTTTTAAGTCGCGCGCTGCCTATATTCCAGCGAGAGGCACATCCTCGCAGGGATATTAATCATCTAAATTATAATACACTTTTGAAGGATTTGCCCGTAACGAGTTGGAGATCTGCGCAATTTGTTGGTCGTGGTGGGGTACGCATCAACAGTGTGCGAGTTAATAGGCCGTATAATTCGTCTGTCATCGCAACTGCCTCTGCTGATCTCGTACAAATGGACGAAAAGGAGTTGGGTTCTGTCGTGTGGAGAGTCGGTGACCGCTTGATGGTGCCCTTAGACGAGTAGTTCGTTTGGGACGCCGCCCCAACCGGGGTTTTGTCGTTCCCTTTGCTGTCGGGACGCGAACGTTTCAAGGGGGGGGGAGAGTGAAGGACGCATAAGAGACGTGGATATAGCGTGCTTTGGAAGTTTGTTGGTTGTTAATGATTCCGGGCGGGTCAACTGCTAAGGTCACTAGTCCGTAAGTATAGTGGATGTTTCTGTCTCAGGGGTAGCAGTGAGCTTCCCCCACTGGATGACGATTTCCGACCTACAGTCGGTAGCGGAGTTTTTCCCTGCCAGGTGTCTCCCCCAGCCGGGACGAGATCTACGCTCCCGATTGGTCTCCTGGCGGTAGTGTAGAGCATGGCAATGTAAGTGTGTGGAAGTGGAAGTCAGGGGTGAGAATTGGGCAAGGAAGAGAAAGGAAAGATCACCCGCGATCCGTGACCCGTTTGTTATGTACTGCCCCGGCATTCGTCTGGTGTTGATCGGAGAAACCACGGAAAACTACCGATTAGAGCAACCGACCGCTAGAATTCTCCTCCAGACAGTGACTGAATTCTACCTAGTTGTCAAGCTAGTGTCGAAAATGCTGCCACCGTCGCGACTCGAACCTAGGACCTCCTGGTCAGAGGCACTGTAGTGACATCATTTGATGCCCTTAGCCACCTCTCCCGATGCTTTGGAAGTATCATTACTATAATTCTTAGACGAAAAACATTAGATTTTGTGTTTTGTGTTTCAATGATTGTTCGTATTTGCGCATTTTATGTCTGGAGAAGAATAATAGGCGTCGCATTTTTAGATGTGTGGCATATATAGCTGACTGTCGTAATAAATGCTAACAACAAAACTTCAACTATTCCTCCACGTTTGACTTATTGGCAATTACTATAATTATTTGTGAATCATGGCATTGCAAAGACTTCTTAAAATATTCTGCCATAAACTTCCCATATTACATAAACTCACATTGTTATCAAATTTCGAATGAGAAGCTATATTATTGCTATTCTAAACAAATATTACCAACCAAGCATTAACTTTAGAGGAAGTAAAATAAAAAAAACAGCTCCGGTTACCAAGAGAGTAAAAAGTCAAAATATGTTGTGGAAAACTTCATTATCACATCGGAAAACAATAAAAGTTCATCTGGTAATGAGAAAAAAATGTCAAGTTGGCTAACCTGAAACCGCAGCGACGAACATCTGAAAGAGAAGTACCACTACAACTAGTTGAACATCTCCGAGACCGAGAAGCATTCAAGGAATTTGTTTGGATCGTCACGTGCGTTAAAACAGTAAAGCATTACGGTATTAATTACGTACGATGATAAGGGTTATTCCCAAGTGAAAAGACCAGTGTGTGTGGAATGAGCGTTGGAAGTGGAGCTAAGGATACACAATTGTTCTGGTCAGAGCTGAACCGAAGGAGAGTGCGTTCCCAGCATTGTGATCGTATCAGGAATCCGCCTTCGTTTCGACAACAAAGGTGTCATTGGCGGCCCGAGTACAAAAGAACCCCTAATAGAAATCTGACTACTCACCGTGAACAATAATTGAACTGATCTTCCAATAAATCAATCTGTGGCTGCCCACACTGATGGTTGCCGAAACTTCCAAAGAAAGGATAGGAGCAAACAACATGATAGTTTTAACTTCGTTTCAATTTATGCCAACCACAAAATACGATAATTAAAGTTTTCAATCGTTTCTTGTATTTGAAAAAAATGATACCTCTATATTAATATTGAAGGAAAAACAATAAATAAATGTCTTTATTGATGTCTATGCTCAGGCTATTTAGCTTGCTCTTCTGCCTGACCAATTTCAAAAAAATTAATACATTAATTTATGAAAAGAAGGTCATTCAAAGAGAAATACGAACCCAATTTGGATGAGAGGGTTTTTCCCATTGAGGACAGGAATGTAAGCGAGGGAGGAAGGAGTAGATAGAAAAGGAAAATACTCTCATAGTATTGATGAAATGAAATTTATAAGGGAGATGAAATTTATTTATTTTAATAATAAATGACTAAAGATATTGTCCGGTATCAAAACTTTTTAATCAACTTATGATCATTTCGATCGCGTTGCGATCATCATCAGAGCTAGCAGCTCCTGGGCCGAAAACAAACTTCTGTCCAGAACTTTGTTTTCGGCCCAGAAGCTGCTAGCTCTGATGATGATCGCAACGCGATCGAAATGATCATAAGTTGATTAAAAAGTTTTGATACCGGACAATATCTTTAGTCATTTATCATAAAAAGGTATCTACATCACCAACAATCCAATTAATTATTTATTTTAAGTTAGGGATTTGTTAAAGTTAATGATAAATATATTAGAAAGCTATGAGAATTTTTTTCAATTTTTGATAAATTATATTTTCTGACTCAGCAAATTAGATACAGAAAGGATTTTGTATAAGTCAGTGAAAGATTAATAGGTACAACTAAATATTTCACACAAAGATTTTGAAGGAACTAAGATTGCGTACGTATTATTGAATTACCCCTAAAGAAGACTAGAACATGAAGAAAATGAACTAGGACTAGAACATTGGAGGAAAATGTTTATCTTCAAATATATAATTTAGTTATCTCTGCACGACGAATTGGTGACTTGAGTCTGAATAAATTATTTTTAAAAACTTCTATATTCAGCTTCAGTCTATACATCTCTATTCGGCATAAAAAAAAAAGAAAATTTTCTTTATTCCCCAACAGTTGCGTGGCGTACCTCAACCTCTGAGCTAAAGATAACGATACCGATATTTTGACGGCCGTGAACTCAATGTGTCGTTCAAGTTTGGGGTTATGTACACATAAAGCTGAGATCACGCTATCTCTGTAAACACAACTGCACGATTTCCTATCTCTTCTAAACACATTATGGAAAGTTGCATCATTCAAAGTAAGCTGGTTATTGTTATTGCTCGGTGGAAACAAAGAAACCTTAATTAGTTTGTAGACAGATGTTAGTATTTATTCGAAAGTCGAATGTATACATGTTTTTGTCTTCTATTATTGTCTAACCTTTGAACATTTCAAGCAGTATCTTATTTATGATAGGTGCGTGCATTATTAACGACAGAAACAATTTAATGATCAATAACAGATTTTTCGCAATGGATTATAAAAGCTTGGATTAAATTAATTATTACTTTTGAAGATATCCATTTGCACTTACACCCTTCGCCATCAATGCCAGTATGATATACCAGGATTGATAAAGAGTGATAAACTGTGAATATTTACCTGAAGGGAGGAAAATAGGTTCACTAAAATTAGAAATAGAATTGAAAGATTTGAACCAAATTTACAGATTCGTCAAACAAACCTAACAATTGTAACTGAAACTTTTTGAAGGCGTTTTCGGGGACACATTATTGTTAGACTCACTTCACACGGAGAAAAATAGTAGGTTGTAAGGTATCAAAATATTTCTTTCAGGCACTATGTATGGATAAATACCTTACGAGCTCACAATTGACTAAATTTTGAAAGTTGTCTTCAATTAAAATTCTAAATTTATTACTTTATTTCAGCTAATTATTTGAACAGCTTTCTTGTATAGCTGTACCAACTCTCGCATGTTTACAGCACGCTTTGGTTACCGGAATAAGAGGACAAAGGGAATTTTGAGAAGAGAGAGTGGCACTAATAACGAACATTTAAAGAAAATAATTCATCATTACTCCCTACAAACCTCCATCATTCGCTAGTACATGGTATTTTTAGAATTGTTTACACTACCCCTCCAGTATCCTGAATGTATTCTATAAATTTCTCAATATAATGAACCTCATAGGTGAATTTTCTTTTTGAAAATATAAGACATTTTGTTTATCACTGTGCACTACATTTGATCTGCCATATCGTTCTATATCACTCACCGCCGTGAATGAAGGTACTAGGGAGAGGGGGGACAGAGAAGTGAACCCAGAAGGGAATATTTGAACATGGATGAATCCGGGTAGATCGCGACTGGTACCTACATAGACAGCCTGCATGGGGGTCGCTCAGGACCATACAGGGATAAAAGTGTCCTACAATGTACTGTGTAATACCAAGTAAAATATAGATGCGGATCAACAACTTAATCTATTTGGTGGATTTATAAAACAGACTCTTACATTGTTATTACTTCATCATGTACAGAGTATCTTTTTTACGTAAGGTAATAATTACAGTTTTACGTCTTTTAGGTATGTGATTAATAGTAATTAAAATAGCTAACCCGTCTGGCGTTTAAGCGTCACAAACTTTCATGTTGCAACGACTCATGCATTTGTCATGCCACATTAATATTAGTACAATGAGAGGTAGGAGGGGGAGGAAAAGGAGAAGTAGGAGACTAAGGGAAGAAGAATGAGGAGAAAAGAGTAAGGTAAAAAAGAAGGGGAGAAAGACGAGAAAACTAACAAGACGACTAATAATAATAATAATAATAATAATAATAATAATAATAATAATAATAATAAGAAGAAGAAGAAGAAGAAGAAGAAGAAGAAGAAGAAGAAAAATTGTGGAAATTATTTTCCGTTCTTGGTGCTCCAGTACAGCGGATACCCGACAGTTACAAAGATAATACTCGTACATTTCCATCCACGATTTCGTGATTAATTTTGATATAATTTTCATCCGGCTCTATTTTTCTAAAAAAAAACCGTAACGGTAAAATAAAATTAAAAAAAAAAACAGAACTAATTGTCTACCAGTCAGAACCGCCATTGCTCAGGAGCGCATTGGAGAAGCTCGTCACGCGTGGTGGTGGTGGTGGGGGGGCGAATGTCTCCGGAGTGGGCGTGGCCTCTGGGCAGGGCGGCAGGTGACGGCGGCGGCGGGGCTTATCAAGCATTCCCCGCACTCGGCGGCCACGGGCAGTTGGGGCGGCGCGGGGCGGCGCGGGCTGATTGCAAGGCGCGCGCGCCCCGAAAACCCACAGCATTAGCATACAAGCGGCGGAGCAGGCGCCCGGCCCGACGCCGCCCGCGCGAGCTTCCACGCCGCAGACTTCCCCCCCCGACCGACCGACGCCGCACCGGCGCTGGCCCCTCGCGCCAGCTCCGCGGTCAAAACCAGACGACGTGCAGCTTCTTAACAGGTTGCGCGAACGTAGACAAGGGTTTTGGCTTCAATTAGTGTTTAAAGTAATACAAAACAAAGATGTTTGTCTTGAGAAAATAAATGTACCATAAATTATTTGTAAGAATGTTTATCTGGCTGCACAATTGCAAGGAATTCACACATTTAATTCATTTATTTTGGGGGAATAAAAATATAATTTTCTTCAGAAATTAAATAAGCCTGTATTCATAAAAATATTCAAACCGTCACATACTGACCACCATCTGCATCCTTCTGCGCATAGCATTTAATTCGCTGGAAATATTTATCGCTTAAGTAAATATAAAGAAATACATAAAAAGATAATAAAAATATATTTTCATGAATATATTATAGTCATTTTCTATGTGGAACAGTGTTTAAATTAATAGGAAAAGTAACGAATTTCATGAAAAACATTCTTTTTACATTCCCTCGCACGTTTAAATTAATAATTTTTTAATAAAAATATTACATTGATAGGAATTAAACTAAATCTTATCGATTGATTACCATTTTAACTTTATACACACACAACTTTACTCTCAAATATTCATTCACTTGAGGGCTAAATTAACATTAAGGTAGGATTGTTAGGATATTAATTATTAAGGCAGGATTAATATGATTTCGTCCACCTAGACTCGCAGAGCAAGCCACCGTGTTCTGGCGCGAACTTCCACCTCCAACCCCGCAGGAGCCGACGCAGCCCCAGCGCCTCCAGTGTCGGCGAGGAGAGATAATGAAAGCGTGTCTCGTGTTTGTTTTCCCGCTCGCCTGTCGACGCGTGGCCCCCGGCGCCGCCACCGCCGCCACCGCCGCCGCCACGGATTCCGACCCATAGCCATAACCGTCTCGGACGCCATCGTAGCCATCGCTGTCGCCTTCCCTCACATTCCCGCCATCCCTGCTCCAGCCCCAGGCCCAGACACCACCCCCCCGTCCCCGCCTCCGCCCCCGCCTCCTCTCCCGCCTCCGCCCCGCCCCTGCCTTCTCCCCCGCCTCCACCCCGCCTCCTCCCCCCGCCTCCGCCTCCACCCCCCGCCACTCCTCAGCCCCCGCCTCCGCCCTCGCCTTCGCCCCCGCCTTCGCCCCCGCCTCAGCCCCCACCTAGGCCCCACCCGGTTCCGTCCCCGCCCAGCCTCCGCCCCCGTCACGTCTCCACCGCCCGCCCCCGTCCGCACTCCGTCCCCGTCCCTTACGGCCCCTCCCACGTCTTCGCTCCCGCATCCACCCCTGCCCCTGCCATCGCCCCCAGCTCCACCTCGGCCTTCGCCACCGCCTCCGCCCCTGCCTTCGCCAGCGCCGTGTCGCCACCGCCGCCTTCAACCGACAACCCTCTTCCGCCGCCCCGCCCTGCCACCTTCTTCACCCCCTACCCACTACGGAGCCCTTTCATTAAAGCGCGGTCGCATTACCATTATGATCGCGCCGAGGTCGTTTGTTGGACGCGCGCACATCCCCTGGGCCCACCTCGAATTCTTCGGAGCTTGTTTACTCAGCAGCTGCGCTCTTCAAATTGGATCAGCGACGACAATTACAACGCGACCCCGCGGCGGTGGGGCGATGTAACGCAGATCGCCGAGTTTGTTTTAGGACGGTAAATGGATCCGAGATATCGATGTCCCGCTAATCACGGCGGCGGAGATTACATGAAAATGCTACCGGCGTTTAACGGCTTGATGGGGACTCACGCATTCCAACGACAGTGATCAGTGGTGCTTGCTGGAGTTTGAGGCGACTGGGACGCTTTAGGGTTCTACCACCTCTCCGCCTTCGGAGAAAAACAAACAAACAAAAAAACAAAAACAACAACAACAACAACAACAACTGAAGAGAAAATGTCGAGAAAGAACTTTAGGGACAGGTGGCTTTGGAAGGAGGGTTGGTGGCGGAAACAAGGGTGGAGAAAGAAAAGAAGATGGGTTCATAATGTTTCTATTTCCGCCGAGCTGTTATGTGTAATGTATGTAATGTTTCTATGTATATTAAGCATTTATTTCTGTGTCCCAGGTTTGAGGCTGACCGGACGAGACGTGGTGTCAGTAACAACATGGCAAATGTACTAAAGGACAAAGAACAATGCAGTCGGTTTCTCAAGTTTTTGAAGGGCGTAAACTTGTACAGTGATATGTAAATAAAATTTATAAACTTGTTAATATTGTGATATGAATGTTGTCTCCCAACGTGTCATAACACACTATGTACAAAAATAATGTTATTGTGAAGATGTCTCTAATAACCGTGTAGTTGATGCGACATAAAATAAATAAACAAATAAATATTTCCGCTGCTGGTCTGAGCACTCATGAGCCAGAGAATAAAGAGAGTAAACGATTATGCATTAATCGATTGTTCACTGCATCAAAGAAGTGCATGCAAAGCCTATCGGCGGCGATAGTGTGACGGTTAGCGTACCGGACTGTTATACCCAAGTTGCGGATTCAAACCCGGTCGAAGCCGTGGATTTTTAAGGGCGAAAATATCCTTCGTACGCCTTCCTTCGGAGGGGAAGTAAAGCCGGCTGTCCCATGTTCGTAGATTTACTTGCATGTAAAAGATCCTCAAGCCTAAATGACGCCTCTGACCTAAACTCAAATCGCCTGTTTCGCCGCCCAAGAAATACCCCCCTTTCTCCGCTAGTGGATGAAACGAGCGTAGCAAAATTTGCGTTGTCAGACGGAAGAGCGGGCCTGATGGCCCGAGTCTCGCTACGCAGGGGCGGATTAATATTTTTGCCGCCTGTAGGCACATCAAATTTGCCGCCCCCTGTTTAAAATCAATGTTACATTTCAAATTGTAACGTTTCAGTAACAATTCCTCATTAATTTAAACGTTTTAACTTTAAAAGTAACTTTATATTTTGCACATTGTTTTCATAAATTAAATATTTTTTTTGGATTAGCTAATTTTGGATATAAACTGTAGCAAGTAACGTTCAACATTATTAACGTTTCAACACTGAAACGTTAACATTAAAAGGAAACTAAAACATGACAACTAGAATTGCAACATGTTTTCTTTCGTCAACGGGCCTTAGTTTCTGATTCATATACTTCTGAAATCAGAACGTATACTCTAATGAAGTAGACAAATAAATAGCTTGTATTAAATATTAATATGATATTTTTAAAATAAAAATATGATTTATGCTGTTATAGTTTTTAGAGAACCTAAATTTGTTTTCGAAAATATCAAGAAAATTTTGCGCCTTTTAAAATTTGCCGCCCTTGAAAATTTGCCGCCGTAGGCACGTGCCTACTGTGCCTCTGCGTAAATCCACCTCTGTCGCTACGTAAAATAAGGCAAATTCAATTCAATGTTAGTGCATCGTCATGGCGAATTTACATATTCGCTGGTTACCCTCATGGATAAACAAGAACGTTTCTTCTTGCTGGCGTGCACGAAATTCGTAAACCACTTATATGTGGCTGAATACAGCGGTATGGTTGAACCATTCTGAATCTAAGTTTGTGATGGATAGAATTTTGTTCGAAGATACGAGTAGTGATGTGGAATATAACAGAACCCTATTTTTATATTCAGAATATTGCAGACGCCATAATTGGCCAACGGACAATGTATTTCACCATTGGAAAATATTTTAACCTTAAAATATGTAGTTATTAAAAAATAATTCAGTACATTAATTTCGCTTTCTGTTTAGGAAAATATCTATTGAACTTGATGTATACGAAGTATGAAAATATATCGAAATATCATATTCACCACATTTTTTTACAAAACCCAATTCCCTTATAATCACAGAAAAGTTAACTACTCTGCACATGTGATGAATAAACAGAAACTGTACTTTATAGAATTAAAGAATTTTTAATAACATTACATTCATAATAAACATACATAACATAAATATTACATCAAAAATATCACAATACGGAAATATAAATTTCTATATTACAGAAATTATGTATTTCTGATGCTCATTTCAACAATTTTTTATTGCTGCCTTTATCCGCAATTCGGAACGAAAATATTTATTATAGGTAACTAAATTCGTAACGTCTTTTTAAGGTTTTGGAATTTTGTTTAGTTTCTTCGTATTCTATGTTTCTTGGCTACTTTTGGAGTTCAATTAACCATTACCGAAATAATAAGGTTAAAACGGACATATAACCTGACATACGACGCAAATATGGACCCCATATGGAGAGCATGTTCGTTTTTAGCAGTGCCACCTAGGTGGTCGCGTATCTCGCCACCTCAACACACACACACACACACACACACACACACACACACAGACACACACACACACACACACGCGCGTGCGCGCGCGCGCGCACACACACACACACACACACACACACACACCTTGACCGAGCGTAAGAAGGCCTGTCGTGTCGAGCGGTGGCTAATGGCCGCAGCGCGGGGAGGAATTTGTGGAAAGAACGATGGCTGCGTTAAGGTGCCACGCAAGAGCCCCTTTCCTAGAGATAGGGCGCGTTCCAGAACGCGGCGCCCGGACAAAGAGACGCGAAGACGTAATGGCCCGCTGCGCGTCAAGGGGCTGCTGTCGCGGCGATGCATAGCCCACTCACGGCCGGACACGTCATCCACCACGCAGCCACGCCGTCGACCGCTCGATTAAGAGTCGATTCCAACAGTCGAACTGCATGCCGAAGCAAAAATGGGAAATGTGTTTTGATGGAAAAGAATCAACATATCGCTTATTTCCATTTGCGTGTTTGGTTTTAATTCTTATGTCTGTATTCTCAATCAAAAATTTAAACAGATATTTGAGGGCTTGCATTGTGCACTCGCACTAGCCACGTCATAAACCAATCCGCAGTCGAGCGCTCGATTAAGAGTCGATTCGAACAGTTGAATTGCATGCCGAAGCAAAAGCGGGGACTGTGTTTTGCTAGAAAGAAATCAATTAATGGCATATTACCATTGGCGTGTTTCTTTTGTTTTTGTTCGCAAATTAATTCTTACGCCTGTTTGTCAATCAAAAATTTAAAAATATTGATATTTGCGGCCATGCATTGTGCAGTCACGCCGGCCATGTCATCCATCACGCCGCCGTCGAGCGCTCGATTAAGAGTCGATTCCAACAGTCGAATTGCATGGCGAAGCAAAAACGGGAAATGTGTTTTGCTAGAAAGGAATCAACATATCGCTTATTTCCATTTGCGTGCTTTTTTTGTTTTCTTCCGAAATTAATTCCAACGTCTGTATTCTCAATCAAAAATTTAAAGAGATATTTGAGGGCTTGCATTGTGCACTCGCACTGGCCACGTCATACACCAATCCTTCGTCGAGCGCTCGATTAAGAGTCGATTCGAACAGTCGAATTGCATGCCGAAGCAAAAACGGGGACTCTTGTTTCGCTAGAAAGAAATCAATTAATGGCATATTATCATTCGCGTGTTTCTTTTGTTTTTGTTCGCAAATTAATACTTACGCCTGTTTATCAATCAAAAATTTAAAAATATTGATATTTGCAGCCAAGCGTTGCGCAGTCACGCCGGCCATGACATTCACCACGCCGCCGTCGAGCGCTCGATTGAGTCGATTCCAACAGTCGAATTGCATGGCGAAGAAAAAACGGTAACTGTGTTTTGATAGAAATGAATATCGCATATTTCCAATTGCGTGCGTATTTTGTTTTCTTCGAAATTAATTCCAACGTCTGTATTCTCAATCAAAAATTTAAAGAGATATTTGAGGGCTTGCATTGTGCACTCGCACTGGCCACGTCATACACCAATCCGTCGTCGAGCGCTCGATTAGAAGTCGATTCGAACAGTTGAATTGCATGCCGAAGAAAAAGCGGGGACTTTGTTTCGCTAGAAAGAAATCAATTAATGGCATATTATCATTCGCGTGTTTCTTTTGTTTTTGTTCGCAAATTAATTCTTACGCCTGTTTGTCAATCAAAAATTTAAAAATATTGATATTTGCGGCCATGTATTGTGCAGTCACGCTGGCCACGTCATTCACAAAGCGACCGTCGAGGGCTCGATTATGAATCGATTCGAAGAGTTGAATTGCATGCTGAAGAAAAAACTGGGACTGTGTTTTGATAGAAGTGAATCAACATATTGCATATTTCCATTTGTTTGGTTTTCTTCCTAAATTAATTATTACGTTTTTTTTCTCAATCAAAAATTTTAAGAGAATGATATTTGTGGGCATGCATTGTGCAGTCACGCTGGCCACGTCATCCACAAGGCGACCGTCGAGGGCTCGATTAAGAGTCGTTTCGAACAGTCGATTGCATGCCGATGCAAAAACCGGACATTTTTTTTGCTAGAAAGGAATCAACATTCGCGTGTTTATTTTTTTTCTCGAAATTAAGTCATACGTCGGTATTCGTAATCAATAATTTGAAGAGATTGATATTTGCGGGCTTGCATTGTACACTCACGCCGGCCACGTCATCCACCACGCCGCTGTCGATCTGTTTTTTAAAGTCAAGTAGAAAAGCTGTCTTCGGGATTGTAATATATGCCTTCACACAACATTTTAAAAATTAATCCTCGAAAATCCACCTAGCAATGTTCATCTTCATATTTTCTAACTTTTACAGTAACAAAAGTTGTTTGAACATGCTTCCTGTGCACCTGGAAGGTGTTGCATTCTTTATCAACAAACTTTATCACCATTTATTTCTTCCAAACGTAATACCATTTCTGTATTTTCGCTTGGTCGAAAATAGATTCAAACAAATGTTCTTCCTTTGAATTTATTTATATTGGTTTTGATCTGAAGTATGATGTACTTTTCCCTTTATTTATTTATTTTGATAAATATGACAAATATCCTTCTATTATGAAGTTTGGCATTGTTCATTAGAGAATTTCATTATTCTTATTCGGGATCTGTTCAGAGTTCAACAACATAATCCTACATTCCTACTAACAGCTTTACATCTTGACCAGAAAACAGGTTACTGATGTGTTACTCATTGCTGCATCAAAGCAATGTTAACATGTTATTGGGTGTATCTGACATATATTCATGCTTCTATTGTAGTAAGTAAGTTTGCTTCAAATTAGGTTCATGTATCTTCCTAAACGCAGTTACGACAAATATGAATTAACCTCCATTTGTAGGTTACGTATGCTCTGTGTGCCCATTGTAGCCACATGGCAACAACTCATTTCTTATTCAAATATCTTCAAAGCTTTTACATAAATTTTAATATTGTGATAATATGTAATGTAAACAAACCCTATTTTCAAAATAGAATATAAATGTATGTCAGAAGTTAACCTTCGCTGAGAAATTCAGCAAAAAGTTGGACCCTGCAGTGTCGTAACATGCAAACGCATACCAAAGAGAAAATGACAACAGAAATACACAGGACAAATGTATATTCCTGATATATTTGTTAAAAAACTCAAATAAGTCACAGAAATTAATTGAAATAGAGTAAAATGAATAGAAATCGAATATTGCTTAAAAATATTTTCAAGCAGTATAATCACACCAAAACTGATGTAGCCGTATGGCTACAGTGGAACTGAAAGGGTTAAGAGAAATAATATCTATCTTCATAACTGTACTCGTAGGAATACGCTGAAAAAAGTTTGAATTTTTGCAATTTTCGAATCAGGGTTTTGAACAAAATTGAAAACTGCACGATACTCTTAAATGTCGTTCACACTCACCAATAACAAATTTTATTAAAAAAGATGAAGCCATTATTTTCAAAATTTTCTAAATGCCCAGGAGTTTCATGTAAACTTCTCCCGAAATTAAAATTTGGGTTTCAATTTCAAGCGGCCACGACGAATCATCCAGATGGATTGTGGAATATCAATTTTGGAGAAAATCTGCTGAATGGTTTAGCCGCTAGCGTTGTTCACTGACAGACACATGGAGAGACGTCAGCTGTCAATCGATTTTTCGGTATCAAGGAGCCAAAAAACATGGATTCTGGCCACACCACGTGTTAGAGGATTTCTTTTCTAAATTTAGCAACTGGAGATACCCATTTTTTTCGTTACTTGGGCCCTGTACTTCTCGTATGCGTTTTTCCGCTGAAAATTCGCCGTTTTTTCGCGCAGTATTACGTAACATTCTCTGTTCTACGTGAGCGGTAGCGAGAAACTAAAAAAATGTTAAATTTTCTAACTTCAAGATTAAAACGAGTGAAAGATTAAGATATAAGTTAAAAACATTTAAATTACATAATTATTTTGATGTGAGTTCATTTGTACCTGGTATATATTTATAAAAATTTCAAATTGTTTTATGTAAGTTTTACGAAAATATTAAAGTAATCTAAATATCAGAGAGAAAACCTATCTTTCTTTTGTCACATATTAAGTACTAATCAATCTTTCAATTTTACGACACTGACAAAAAGAAAGACTGAGAACAGCGCAATTCCTAACCCGAACAATCGAAATATGTAAGTATTCAATAGAAGTTATTGCTTTCCTCGCAATACAATTACTTTACTATGGCAAAGGTCAACTCTTCATAATTCTGTGCGCCTTTGACGTCAAACGACGTTTCACCAATCGCAGGTGTCCACCTGTGCTCGGTCTGGGCAAGGAGCTGCGTATAAAAGGGAGATCTACGGCAGCGTATCTCTACCCGAGGTCCTCTCACAGAGAATCACAATGGCCAGCACGCTTTCTTTCCTGTTGTGCGTGGCCACCTTCGTTGTGCTGGCGATGACGAATGTGGCTTTTGCTGAGCCCGGCGGCGCAGGCAAGTCTTCTGCATGTTCTAGTAGTCCTAGTCTAATTCGGGTAATGTGTTTCTTTTCAGTTCAGTGGTCTGGTAAAAAAGGTGGTGATACTGTTTTCGATCTGCGAAATATTCAACAGGTCGTATTGCTGCTGTATTATTGAGCACTTGTGGTAGGATGTTAGTTGTAGTTTTGTTATTAATCATGTTTTTAATTTCAGAACAGTGTATTAAACTAATTATTGTTGTTGGTGTATTATTGTGTACTTGTTTTGCATGTTGTAGTTTTTTTTCTTTGTGGGCATATAGATGAGGCGTTTTTGACATTATTAAAGGAAGAAATAACCGAAGTCATCTTTGTCAACATAGATTTATTCAGAGAGCCTGCTACCGACGGCTTTGCCGTCATCATCAGTCTCGCTATATGTGGCGAAAGTCCGGAGACAGTGCCTCTATGTGGCTCTGACGATGACGGCAAAGCCGGCTGTCTGAATAAATCTGTGTTGAAAAATGCGGCCTCAATTATTTCACCCGATTTCGTCTTTGCCACTTTTCGTTTTTTAGAACAGTTTTTTTAAAATGAATATTGAGGATCTCTAATTGCTATACTTCCTCCAGTATATGCTCTCAAAGCTACATTCCGCAAACTTCTAAAATACAACAATTTGGACACGCAAAGTTCCTGAGCAAACATACGTCATATCTGGGATTTGCAACCGTTTTCTTTCATGGAGCCCTGTGAAGGGAATTGTTTGCTTCAATGCCTCCCCTTACGTTTTCTCTAAAGTATACAGCATCAATAATCACAGAACAAAGAATTGCTCGTAATTGCCTTAAAGATAACAATTTCTTACATTGATATTCTCGTAAACATTTATATGTACAATAATTGAAGAATATTTCAGTTTTGAGTAGCTGAGTTTCTAATCTTCTTTGTAGTCTAATGCTGACAAAATTTTCAGGGTTTTTTTACGAACTAACTTTGAAATTTCTTCAGAGGGTGTTGTGAAGGTCGTTTTCTTGCAAAATACATTACAGTTGTGAAAGCAGAGTTAAAACTTGAATTTTCTAAATATCGTAAGTCTTAAGGATGAACGACATATACGAAAGAAGAAGAGCTAATATGTAATTTATTTCTAGTCTATAATTATATTTTCTAAATTTATATCAGGAGACAATCAGTTAACAAGTTCATTAATATTTGTGTTTGTTATCAATGAGAACTTGTATAAAATGATCAGTCCCCTATTCATTTTCGGTTATAGACCCTCAGTCAACCCCTTGCTCATCACTGACCCCCTTCAAAATTTCACCGTCCCCCATGGGGACATACCGATCCCAGTAGAAATCTCTGCGTTTGATGTAGAATGGCTCGAAAACATGTTAAAACAATATGGAAAGTAAACAATATAATCCCTCGTTCTTTAAAATATATTTATAAGCTTCTAAATAAATATAAAGCAAATGTATTGAAAGAAAATGTAAAGATCGAAAAGATGAGATTTACGAGGTACTTTTCTTAGCAAGTACATCATATTTCCCTAACAGTAAAACATCGTTATGGAAATTAATATTGAAATGTACGCTCTGAAAGTTTTTGGCCGAGATTTGCAGCATAAGAAAGAATACAGGCACCTGTAGGTGACAATTGATTGAACATTACCGAAAAATAAAACGATGCATAATAAATAAGAGATTGGTAGAAAATGTTGATTTTGAGACCCATACCTTACAAGCCTTTTTTTTTTTGTTTTGTTTCAGGTGGCGGAGGAGGCGGGGCTGGGGCGGGTGGCGGAGCGGGAGGCGGTGCGGCGGGGGCGGCGGCAGGAGGAGCAGGAGGTGGCGGAGCGGGGGCGGGAGGGGCAGGGGGCGGTGGTGCTGGCAACTAGCGACAGCAACGTGCACACCCGAAGACATGGCGGCGCGTAATGAACTTCTGGGATTAAATAAAGCTCTTTGAATCAAATGCATTGCCCTATTATTTTGCTAAATGACCTTCCATATAATCCATTATTATTGTAACTTGAGTGTACCACTTCTTCATAGGGGTGATAGGATGAGGTTCCGCCTTAGCATCATGCTGATTCTTTCAAAAATATTTATACTTCAGAAAAATTGTCTATACCAAATTATAAACTTCTCCTATTTTTTAAAACTTCACTTTATGCCAAAACTATTTTCCTCATCCTCATACGTTTCCCTACGGATATTTTTCGACCTCCATAATTTATTGTTTCACTTTTATTTACACATTTCATAATTATTAATTACATAATTGAAGTTAGTAATAGCACTTGCATTAAATTATTGGTGACAACTTACCTGATAATTAAATGCTGGCATCGTGCCTCAACATTATTAATAACATTTATATTCCACTCCCTGAAAACAGTAATGCAAATTGAACAGGTAGCAAATGCCTATTTAAACTAGTGGTGTTAAAGCAGCACATACTTTATTGCCTTTAGCAATAGTTAGGTACTTCTTTTTATACTAGTTACGTAATACAATTTTTTTAATAAATTATAAAAATCATGCACCTGGGGCATTTTCGAAACAAAAAAATTGCTCCAACGTTTTTGATTACATTTATTGTTGAAGTATGAAGAACATTTAGGCGAATGGTGCAGGTCTCATTTTCGTTAAAAACCCTGATTTTTCGAAAGTTCCGAAAATTTAAAACTTTTCTATATTTTAATTTCTATCCAGCAAAATTTATATTTGTATTATATCCATCAGATTTCTGCTTTGCTGAAAGTTGTTTTTACGTTTACAGCTTCTCAACCTTTAAGTATTAATTCCAGGAAGTACCTTGTACTCAAAATACTGTAAATATATAAAGATTTTTTATTATATATTTTTTATTACAACAATATATTGTCAAATACAGTAAATTAGCAATTTATGGACAGTCATACAAATTTCTGAACAACAAATATTGTAATGTATTGTAACTATATGTATAAACATTTTCAAATATAAAATATCAAAAATATGAGTTACACAAAAAAATGGAATTTCCTTCAAACATATCGTCAGACAGTAAACCCCTGATTGGTGAATATATAAAACGCGCAAAGGAAAACAGTCATTAAAATGGCGAGGATTATTTAAAATACGTATTTCATATGCAGGTATTTAAACACTGTCCAACCCTACTCATGACAAGTCATACAACATTTGGTGCAAACAACTAAGTATTTTCAAGAAAATATCAACACAAATATATCAATTATAACTGATTTTCATGCAGGTAAATCATGTCCCAACAATAAGACGCTATTCACAAAAATGAGCTTCCGAGTCTTTGTAGCATTCCAATCTGATAGTCGCTAAAGTCTAGCAGTATTTCAAATAGGTTTTAAATATTTTCTAAAAGATTAATGTGTAAATGTGGAACAAAAGTCAAATGTAACAAACGAAAAAATATATATGAAATATACAAATTCTAACGTACGAAGCATGCAAATGTTGGTAATTACGACAACGAAGCGCAGTAAATTTGGACCGGCCATTATTTTTGTCTGCAAAATAGTTCAAAAATACTCATATTTTCAACAAAAAAAATTGAACATGATCTTATTTGAACGATTGAGGAATATCAATTTTGGAGAAAATCGACTGAACGGTTTAAGCGCCAGCGTTTTGACAGACGTTTTCCGTCAGACGATTTTTCGGTACCCACAAATCACGGATTCTGGCTACACCACGTGATAGAGGATTTTTTCTGTATTTAGCAACTTGATTTATCCTTTTTTTAACCAGGATTTGGCAATGACAGTTTTTATGTCAAATACTCTGTTTCCCGGCGCGCGATTATATGTTATTATTGTACACAATATTTTCTCTTTTTACGTTAGTAAGTGCGAGAGAGTAACTATGTATCCTTTATAAATGCGGTTAATGCTGAAATTCGATTTATAACTTTTTGGAAGCCTCACTGGAAAAATCGTTTTGCCGACGTTCGTGTATCCCAAATGAAATCTAAATGGTGGTAATATAGTTTTCATTTGTTGGTATTGTAGAATATATTCAATACATTTGAAAATGTGCTTCTCTTTAATGGCTTCTGTGACAAATATAATGAAGAAGAGAACCGACCTTATTAGTCGGTAAATGCAAAATTTAAGGTTCTAAATATTCGGAGATCGGGTTGGATCCTTGGTAAATGATTGCTATATTTTTCTCCAGTTCTACCAATAGAAAAAAAAATCGCAAAACTCAAAACAATATATCTGTCGTTTACAATTAGATACATTGAACAAATAACGCTATTTGGATATTGAACTCATGCAATATCCTGAAGATGTTGTTTCTCAGTTTATCTTTCTACTCATTCCTTTATCTGCCAGATCCTCCGCCGTCTGGGAGTCACATCCGCTTACTTTTCGGGCGTGTCCGCCTCGTCTCACGATCCTGTTAACATCACTCGTGGTATACCCCGTCACCGTACACCATGTATCTGTTTGTAACATGCAAATATCCGCTGAACCACTGACGTAACTTCCCCTTTCGTTCGGTTCACGAGTCGGTCCCTTCTCGGACGGGATTTGTCAGGTTATACGTCATAACAAGGGAGGCGACGGCGGTTCAACGTCGTAGACAAGCGACTCCGCCCACGCAACACGACGCTCGGCTTCCAGGACAAGCGACTGCGCAGTCCTCTTCTTATATATTCGATTAGGGTGGGGCCACCAACTGTAAACTGTTTTGAAAATATTTTCGTATTTATTAGTTTGACTATATTTATAGATCACAATACAACCAAAACGGCCAGTTACCCACCAGCAGCCGGTGTAACGGTTAGCGTATCGGACTGTTATACCGAAGTTGGCGAGTTCAAAGCCGTGGATTTTTAAGGGCGAAAAAAACCTTCGTACGCCTTCCTTCGTAGGGGAAGTAAAGCCAGCTGTCCCATGTTAGTAGATTTACTTGCATGTAAAGGCTCTCAAGCCTAAATGACGCCTCTGAGCTTAATTCAAATCGCCCATTTCTCGCCCAAGAATACCTCCTTTCTCTGGCTAGTTAGTGAAAGGAACGTAGCGAAATTTTTGTGGTCGGACGGAAGAGCGGTCCTGATGGTCCGAGTCTCGCCACGTAAAATAAGGCATCACTTCAATTCAATATAATAAAAATTGCGGAAGAAAGAAAAAGAAAGGTTTATGGAGCTACTGACATTGAAAGAAAGGAAATTATTTTTAGGCAACGTGTTAGTGATTTAATGTGTAAGTGATGTAATAAAGCTTTTTGCAATCTTCTATGATCATTTAAATAACAAAGAGTTAAAGTACAGCTTAAAGTGAGGGAGAATTGTTAGCTTCCGAGGGCGATTACATCAGGGACATTCTCCCTTGGAAACAAAGCTCAGTTAAATTGATTGTAAACTAATTGGGAATAAAGCAGAAATAGAAAGAAACAAGCTCAGTGTAATATGCATTTCATTTTTATGAAATTTAAAAGAAAATCAATTGCATGAGCAGTCTTATGGTATTGACTAGGAGGTCTGACTACCAATAGTTGCACTTCCTCATACATTAAGAACTCCGACTACCACCTTTAATTGTCCTGTTATTTTAATCCATTCGAAATTAAAATGAAGTTTTAATCCCGGTGACAAAAACGTGCTTTAGAAAGAGGAAAATGTAGTTAATTCCACAATTTAATCGAGTTTAAAAATACACTAATAAAATCTCTATTTTTGGCCACTAATATAATCATTTTTATTAGCAATAACCTTCTTGTTTTATTTAAATTGCAATGATTCATAACAAACATTATAATTACACATAGAATTAGTTGTGTAAAACATTTTTTACGAAAGGGCATGTGTTCTAAGCCGGCCGCTTGCTGTGACAAGGGACGTTGGAAAATCTCTGCATCAGCCGTCCTGTTCCCGGGCTGCCTGGCAGGGTGACGCGGCGCGACGTGGCCCTTGCGAGAGGGACTCGACGAACCGGTTTCCTCCTGCTTTGAGAGGCTCTGTGCGGCGGCCCTCGCCGAGCCGCCGAATCGGAGGATTTGTCACGACCCCCCCCCCCCTCCGTGCTAGGGATGCGACGTCGATGACGAGGAGCCCTACGCCCCCAGCGTACTTGTTGCCCGCATCTAAAATGCGCGAAATTAATAAAAAGAAAGAGACAATACGAGGGCTTGCAGGTCATCTCGGGCGAGAGAGATTGGTCGATGAAGGTAGTACATTCAACGTGTCTTGGTTCCAACACATGAACTACAGTGTTTCCATCAGTTATTATTTCATATTTTAACTTTACAATATTGTGATCATGGGAATTTTTCATTGGGAAACAAAACACCGAAAAAGAAAAAACATCGATCACAAAACATCGATCTGAGAAAAACATCGGCGTTAATACATGTTTAAGACATCGATGTTTTGGTAAACACTATAATACATGTTTTAAACTTCGATCGAAACGTTCATAATACGACAAAAAAATCGAAGATGTTAATAATACGACAAAAATCGATGTTTTAAATGCTTTGTAAACTTCTAACATGTAGTTCGAACGGAACAAAATTTAATTTGACCGTGTTTATTAATTTATAATTAAAATTTAACCTAATACAAAATTGAAAAGCCGGTCCGGCCGGCCGATATCGTTAAGACAGTAGTGCCGTGGCCATCTCGGACCGAAGGATCGCGGGTTCGAGTCCAGCCTCGGGCATGGTTGTATTGTGTTCGTCCCTTCACCCCTATCATCACACTATCATGTCATCTTCACATTTACCATACAGTTAAATGCAATAGTGGTCGCTAATGACCTAGATGTTGATACGACCTTAAATATAAAAAAAATAATACTAAGAACAATGATCAGTTAATGAACAAAACTTGACCTGAAAGCCTGATCCCTCAGGGTCATCAGAAATGGCCCGTGTGCACACACACACACACACACACACACACACACACACACACTCATACATACATCCACTCACACAAAACATCGATGTTAAAACATTCAACGTTAATATATCGATGTTTAAAGATGGCACCCAGCCCGTGGCCCGTTTGTTAGGGTACTGCTCCGGCATTCGCCTGGTGCTGATCGGAGAAACCACGGAAAACTACCGATCAGAGCAGCCGGCCGCTAGAATTCCCCTCCACACAGCGCCTGAAATCTACGTAGCTGACAAGCTAGTGTCGATTATCCCGCCACCGTCGGGTCTCGAATCTAGGGCCGCCTGGTTAGAGGCACTGCAGTTACATCAGTTCATGTCCGGCGCCTCCTCTCCCGGTCTGGCTCTCAAGATTAGTGTGGGAGGATTAGAGCCACATCTATGATATAACATGCATTACACTTACGGGACAAATCTCTTCAGTAGTTGTCGCGCCTGGAATTAATCCACCACCTCCACCGCTGACGTAGGTATGTTCTCTGCCTCATTCCCCTTCACATCTTTTCACTGCCACCTTCCGTTCTTTCGTCGTCTTCACCACCCTCGCCCCCACCCCCAGCAGCCGTCACCAGGTCGTTGCGTCCTTTCGTCGCCAAAGGGACCACCTGCTACCGAGACAGACGCTCGCGGGGGCGGGGCGGGGGCGGGGCGGGGGCGGGGGCGGGGGCGGGGCGGGGGCGGGGCGGGGGCGGGGCGAGGCGGGGCGGGGCGGGGCGGGGGCGGGGCGGGGGCGTGGGCGGTGAATGCAGCGCGGGCGGAGGGCGGGGGTAGCAGACGCAAAAGACGCAGACGTAGGTATGTTCTCTCCCTCATTCCCCTTCACATCTTTTCACTGCCACCTTCCGTTCTTCGTCGTCTTCACCACCCTCGCCCCCACCCCCAGCAGCCGTCACCAGGTCGTTGCGGCCTTTCGTCGCCAAAGGGACCACCTGCTACCGAGACGGACGCTCGCGGGGGCGGTGCGGGGCGGGCGGGGGGCGGGGGCGGGGGCGGGGCGGGGGCGGGGGGCGGGGCGCGGGGCGGGGGCGGGGCGGGGGCGGGGCGCGGGCCGGGGCGGGGAGGCGGGGGCGGGGCGGGGGCGGGCGCGGGGCGTGGGCGGTGAATGCAGCGCGGGCAGGAGGGCGGGGGGTAGCAGACGCACGCCCCCGCGCTTTTCAACCGCCGCGGCGCGCGCCCTCGACGACAGCGCCAGCGGCCGCCACCGCTGTCGCCCGGTGCAACAACACAGGCAGCGCAGCTGAGGACCATCTCCTGGCTCATCGCTGGATTTTAACCTGTCACGCAGGCCTGAGATGACCGACACTGGAAGCGGTGAGCGTAAAGTCTATTGTCTTATTTATTCGTAGTCTGGCTTTTTTATTTTTTAATTTTTTTTTTACTCCTAGCGATAGACCCGTGCGTTTTCAGTGTCCACAGTACCTTCCCACGGGGGAAGCCAAATATGATGGGGTTCGTTCCTCCAAAGGCGTCCCGGTCTTAATTGAGGAGCTGATGGGTTGATAAAGAAGATGATGTCAGTTGGAATAAGAACAAATGATAGGCACCCAGTCCGCAGTCCAGTGTATGGTGGGGTGGTCCATCATTCGCCTGGAAGTGGCCAATGAAATCTTGGAAACCACGGATCAGCGCA